>JAFMOD010000029.1:283043-338610 GCA_019802435.1 Corydoras maculifer | reverse complement strand
GGGGGGGGGGGGGGGGGGGGGGGGGGTTCTAAATGCCCATTCAGGGGCAACGTTTCGGGCGCTGGGCAGATACCCCCAGGACAGGGGGCAATCTATCGCTGGGCAGAATTCTAAAATCAATGTGATAATTGATACAAACCGAGTTTAAAGAGTTTCTGACTGTGAAAGCTTTATGGAGGGGGGGGGGGGCAATGGTTTAATCCAACTGCAGCAAAGCGAGACCAAGAGTGAGAAAACCATGTAGACATGGGGAGAACATGCAAAATGACATTTACTTTACTTTAATGTTAATGGTTAGTTACCTCCTTTTATAAGCACAACTGTTTGTTTCCACCTTTCCAAAGGTAAGCGGGGGATGTGTGACACTTCAGCCAGCAGAGGGAGCTGTTCTTGGGCTAATAAGAATCCCTAATCTGGCCTCCCCCCCATCAGACAGAGGAACCGGCGGCAGTGAGGCAGAGCAGTCACGGCGGTGTGATATTCGTCAGACCTATTTTTAAAACGTTGGATTTAATGAGTGTTATTGAACGCGTCACACTTTAGGTTTCTGAAACTTAAATCCATTTGCATTTCAATGCATGTAGCGAGCTATGAATTTGCATATTCGCATATTCTCCAGCTCACCAGCTGAATAAGTCACTCGCCGATTGACCCCTCTCTCTCTCTCTCTCTCATGTATTTCAGTTCTGTTAATATTAAAACCTCTTCATCTTTAAGGTCCTTGCCCCTCTCTTTTTCGGACGCTCGGGTGCACCTGGACCGTAGCCGAGCTCGAGCAGAGTCAGCGTGGGACAAAGGCCGGCGCTCATCTGTATGCTGCGCACTCCTTTCTCGTAAAAAGGCTCCCGCATACG
This sequence comes from Corydoras maculifer, assembly GCA_019802435.1. Taxonomy (NCBI): domain Eukaryota; kingdom Metazoa; phylum Chordata; class Actinopteri; order Siluriformes; family Callichthyidae; genus Corydoras; species Corydoras maculifer. The sequence goes on along the minus strand of JAFMOD010000029.1, from coordinate 337,756 downwards.
AGTGAGATCAGGGAACAAATGGACATGGACACGGCTATCGGGAGAGTTCAAGTATATTTCTCGTGCCCTCCAAGAGGAACGCTGAAGACAGCGACGGCCACACGCCGCCGCAGGTCTTACTCTGATGCCTGAAGTAAGTTTTTTAAGTACTTAAGACCTGCAGAGTTGTGTAAACATCACTATCCTCCAAAGAAAAATCAGAACTGGCCTGGGAACGCCTCGGGAACCCCTTTAAGGGTGGACGTGGACGTGGCTGTTTTTCGGGGTGCCACACAGACTCCTGAACCAGGACTAAACGGACATTTAACTTAAACCTGTAACCCTGCACTGCAAAATTTGCACAAAAAGCACAACCCACTTTTATAACTCCATTTGCACATTGTAAATACATAGTTAAATTTTATTTTAATTTTTATCTTTGTTCTATCCTGTTTTTCTTATCCTTTTAAACAAATTTAATGTTCTGTGCAGAGGTCAAAAAAGACTTTCTTTGCTGGCTGTACCATGTATAACGATGCATGTGACCAATAAACCTGATTCTGATTCTTTTCATCCATTCATTATCTCCCGCTTATCCTCTATTAGGGTCGCAGTGGGGTTCCCCATGCCCATCCAGGGGAGAACGTTTCGGCGCTGGGCAGATAGACCCAGGACAGGGCGCCAATCCATCACTGGGCACACACTCACTCACACAGACACACTCTATATGGGGCAATTTGGAGAATTCAATTAACTTGATCCATGTTTTTGGACTGTGGGAGGAAACCGGAGAACCCGGAGGAAACCCATGCAGACACGGGGAGAACATGGAAACTCCACCCAGATGGGGATTCGAACCGGGAATCCCTAGCGCTAAGAGGCGAACGTACTAAACCACTAAGACACCGTGCCGCCCTGATTCTGATTTTGATTCTGAAAATGATGATCTTGACATTTGACTCAACCAGCGCCGAAATAAATCCCGACGGCTTTTCCGTTCTCCGGTGACGTGCAGCGTTACAGATTACGGAACGTGTGCCAGTGTTACCGTGCGTTCCTCTGTGCAGACATCTCAGCTGGGATCCATCCATATTTTATGATTAATAAAGGTTCCAGAAGCCGAGTGCCTCTTCCAGAAACACTGAGACATTTAATCATGAAGCGGACTGAACCAAGTGCTTAACCAGCTTCCAACCAGCAGAAAACCAGGATTCATATGATCATTTAAATGAACGTGCAGCCCCCCCCACCCCCCCCACCCCCGACTGGAGTTATTGTGTTTCCCTCCATTTTGTTTTTCTACTTTACACTTTAACTCTTCGGAACGTCTTTGTCTCTGAGCCCCGGATGCCCTTTAAACAGCCGAATACTCAGCAAAATTCAAATTTTAATCTGGAAATAGGGCGGCACGGTGGCTTAGTGGTTTAGCATGTTCTCCTCTCAGCGCTGGGGATTCCCGGTTCGAATCCCCATCTGGGTGGAGTTTCCATGTCGTCCCCGTGTCCGCGTGGGTTTCCTCCGGGTTCTCCGGGTTTCCTCCGCCAGTCCAAAAACATGGATCAAGGTCAGCTGAGTTCTCCAAATTTCCCCATATAGAGTGTGTCTGTGTGAGTGAGTGTGTGCCCAGCGATAGATTGGCCCCCTGTCCTGGGTGTATCTGCCCAGCGCCCGAAATGTTCTCCCCTGGATGGGCATGGGGACCCCCCCCCCCACGACCCTAATACAGGATACAGTGGAAGATAATGAATGAATGAATGAATGAATGAATAATCTGGAAATAACTATTCCATGGTCCAGAGGGAACACAACCCAACAAACTACTTGTGTGGCAGCTTTCTACTAATAATAAACAAGCCTGGCATCAATGCTGCCATCCACAAGCACGCAACACCGCACACAAATCAAAGTACGGCTTCAAAAACACCTCAAGAACTTTTAAAGACTCCTAATAACTCTAATAAACTCTAATAAAGTACCACACATTATATGTAGAGCACTTTAGGGCAGCCAATTTACCTTGAATCCATGTTTTCATATCGTGGGGGAAACACGGAGAACCCACGCATACACAGGGAGGACATGGAAACTCCACCCAGATCGGGATTCGAACCTGGATCCCCGGCGGTGAGAGGCAGACGTGCTAACCACTATGCTACCATTCGTTCATTCATTCATTATCTTCCGCTTTATCCTCTATAAGGGTCGCGGGGGGGTTCCCCATGCCCATCCAGGGGAGAACGTCTCGGGCGCTGGGCAGATACACCCAGGACAGGATGCCAATCCATTACCGAGCACACACTCACTCACACACACACACTCTATATGGGGCAATTTGGAGAACTCAATTGACTTGATCCATGTTTTTGGACTGTAGGAGGAAACCGGAGAAGCCGGAGGGAACCCACGCGGACACGGGGAGAACATGCAAACTCCACCCAGATGGGGATTCGAACCTGGATCCCCGGCGGTGAGAGGCAGACATGCTAACCACTACGCCACCATTTGTTCAATTATTCATTCATTCATTCATTATCTCACGCTTTATTCTCTATTAGGGTCACGGTGGGGTTCCCCATGCCCATCCAGGGGAGAACGTTTCGGGCGCTGGGCAGATAAACCCAGGACAGGACACCAATCCATCGCCGAGCACACACTCACTCACACACTCTACATGGGACAATTTGGGGAACTCAATTGACTTGATCCATGTTTTTGGACTGTGAAAGGAAACCGGAGAGGACACAGGGAGAACGTGGAAACTCCACCCAGATGGGGATTCGAACCGGGAATCCCTAGCGCTGAGAGGAGAACATGCTAAACCACTAAGCCACCTTCCTTCAGTCCAAAAAAAAAGTGTTAAAAGCAGCAAAATGGCAAAGTCCACGTGTCAGCCGGTGGGACATGGCTGCTCATATTTTGACAGATTCCTCATCTTCCTCAGCTTGATGCATGTGCCAAGTTTCATCAGTCGACCTGTCAGCTCCTGCAACAAGCAGCGCTTCCAGACAGCTGCGGGAAACAGTGCGGCTTTATGTGCGTTGCCATGAATGATTTACAAAGAGATTCACAATTGAACACACGGCGATGCAGCGTCCACTCCATTATCACAGTTGTTATCACATTATCACAGCGCAGTGATAACGAGGCAGTGGCACCTGACGGTTATAACGTTATAATAGCAGAGGGAGCAGGAATAACGCACGCAACAACCATTAACCCAGCATCCGACCCGCCGCAAACACAAGCCACCCGAGACGCGCGCGATTATAAATCACGGCACAACATGTATCGATTAGAATCCGATTTATTTAAAGCTCTAAGGGTTCACATCGCAATCCGAATCCGAGGCGAAACATCCCCGACGTGCTGGCTTCCATCCCGCGGTGTCACAACGTTCCCTCGAAAATCGGAAAACACACATCAGCCCTGCAGATGCGACGACTCCAACACTCCAACACTCCAACACTCAAATACGAGAGACCACCAATTAAAGTGCATTAAATTGATGTTTTGGTGTTTTGTTTTTTACACCAGGGCATCCACACGGATGGTGGGGGGGGGGGGTTATTGAATGGTTAATAATCCGACTCAGCGCACCTGCAGCATCGCACAGCTGGATCAGAATAATAAATCAATTTCAATAAAATAAAATAAACGTCCATCCAAACTTACCCACGCCATATTTCTCGTGCTCGGTTGGTATCCACATGTTTGTGGACGGCATGTCGGCTAAAGAACCCGAAAATGAGGAGCGACGCGGTGCATGTTGGACGTTTGGTGGCGCGCTGCTGCTCGCTGTATTGTTCGGAGCGCAGACGCTCGGCATCCCTACAGCACGCTCCGCCTGGCACGACTCGCAATGCAACATGGGAGATAGAGGAGGTGAATAGGGGGAGCGGGGCGTAGCGAACTACAAGTCCCATCAACCCCCCCCCCCGTGCACAGCGGCGGGGCCTGGTGGGGGGGGGGATGGAGGGACGCGCTCGGGTCACGTGATCGACGCGCGCAAACATGGCGTTGGTGCAGGAGAGCGCTGCAATGACAGGTAGATTATAAATGCGTCTAATTATTCATTAAACATCCATCTGACGTTTCTCATTAATTACATCATTATGCATAACGGCGTGGCAGGTCGCCGTGACGTGGCGACCCGCGCGGGGCTTACACGTCACAGCCCTTTGATGTCTGCATGTTAATGATGCCCACGCGCCGTCGTTTCTCTGCAATTCTTAAAACTTTGAATGAAATTCAAAGGGCAGAATTAAAGGGTGATAAATTCGGTGACTTAGTGGTTTAGCATGTTCTCCTCTCAGCGCTAGGGAGTCCCGGTTCGAATCCCCATCTGGGTGGAGTTTCCATGGTCTCACCGGGTCTGCGTGGGTTTCCTCCGGGTTCACCGGTTTCCTCCCACAGTCCAAAAAACATGGATCAAGTCAATTGAGTTCTCCAAATTGCCCCATATAGAGTGTGTGTGTGAGTGAGTGTGTGTCCAGCGATGGATTGGCGCCCTGTCCTGGGTGTATCTGCCCAGCGCCCGAGACGTTTTCCCCTGGATGGGCATGGAGAACACCCCCCCCCCCCCCGCGACCCTGATAGAGGATAAAGCAGAAGATAATGGATGGATGAATGAATGAATGAATCTTCGTTCCGACCCTTGACCCTTGGGTTGAGCATGTGACCTGTGAGGTCTCAGGTGTGTTAATCTGTGGACCCGTGTGTTAATCTGCGGGCCAGTGTGTTAATCTGTGGACCCGTTGCTCAGGTGTGTTAATCTGCGGGCCAGTGTGTTAATCTGTGGACCTGTTGCTCAGGTGTGTTAACCTGCGGGCCCGTTGCTCAGGTGTGTTAATCTGTGGACCTGTTGCTCAGGTGTGTTAATCTGTGGACCTGTTACTCAGGTGTGTTAATCTGCGGGCCCGTTGCTCAGGTGTGTTAATCTGTGGACCCGTTGCTCAGGTGTGTTAATCTGTGGACCCCCCCCCCCCCCCCCCCCCCCCCCCCCCCCCCCCCCCCCCCCCCCCCCCCCCCCCCCCCCCCCCCCCCCCCCCCCCCCCCCCCCCCCCCCCCCCCCCCCCGCACAAGCTGGTCGTGGCCGACATCAAACTCGTCGCCGACTTTCCCAAGTAGGAGGTTTAAACACACGGCGTTTTATTAATGACTTTAACTGAATAATGCATATTCAATATTAGAGTCAACTGTTTATAAAAATCTGAAGATTAAAATTATAATTTGTGCTCAATTTTATTCAAAGCGCAAACAAGAATCTCAACCTGACAGTTGCCACAACTACTATAATCTCTAATAAACAACAGTTGCCACATATACTGTAATTTTCCATAAACGACGGTTGCCACAACTTCTATGATTCCTATAATAGCAAGGAGATGATGCTCCTATCAGAGCTTTTGTTCTTGTAAAATCTGTGCAAGCATGAATTTTGAGTGTACATATATATATATATATATATATATATAGGGCGGCACGGTGGCTTAGTGGTTTAGCATGTTCTCCTCTCAGCACTAGGGATTCCCGGTTTGAATCCCCATCTGGGTGGAGTTTCCATGTTCTCCCCGTGTCCGCGTGGGTTTCCTCCCACAGTCCAAAAACATGGATCAAGTCAATTGAGTTCTCCAAATTGCCCCATATAGAGTGTGTCTGTGTGAGTGAGTGTGTGTCCAGGGATAGATTGCCCCCTGCCCTGGGTGTATCTGCCTAGCGTCCAAAACGTTCTCACCTGGATGGGCATGGGGAACCCCACCGTGACCCTAATAGAGGATAAAGCGGAAGATAATGGATGAATCAATATATATATATATACTGATTATATATTGATTTTCTATCAGGTTGCTGTTCCTTTCTGTCATTAGTCATTGAATTAAATTGGGTTTTACAAAATGAAATCAGGCTCATAGCTATGTATTTATGACAATTAGAAAATTTCAACCATTGGAAAGGCCACCGAGAGCTGACCTCAACCCCGACGAACACATTGGGGTTGAATTAGAATGGAGATTGTGAGCATAGATCCTCCCACCCAACATCAGTGCCCAACCTCATCAATGCTTCTCTGTGGATAAGCGTGTAGGTTCTGTGCCTCATGTTTTTTTGTTCTCCTCTGTGTAACAGGTACATGCTTTACTGGAAGAAGCGGTTTTCAGAGCAGCCCATCACAGACTTCTGCAGCATCATCAGGACCAATTCTGATGGCCCTCCTGGTAATCTAGATGTTTTCTGTGGCTCGTTCCTGTGACTGAATCACAGCTGTGATGTTATTCACTAAAACACATTTGAGTTCTGCCGCTCAAGTACAGCACTAATAAAGTAGCGTAACACTCGAGTCATTATTGATGTGTTTACAGAGCTGCAGGCGTACTACTTTCTGCTGTGTGACGTGCTTCCGGAGGACCGCATCCTTCGTGAGGAGCTCCAACAGAAGCGACTGGTGTGTTTTTAATTTGCCCTTAATATATCTTTAGTGTTGGGCGGCACGGTGGCTTAGTGGTTTAGCACATTCTCCTCTCAGCACTAGGGATTCCCGGTTCGAATCCCCATCTGGGTGGAGTGTCCATGTTCTCCCTGTGTCCACGTGGGTTTCCTCCGGGTTCTCCGGTTTCCTCCCACAGTCCAAAAACATGGATGAAGTCAATTGAGTTCTCCAAATATAGTTGCCCCATATAGAGTGTGTGTGTGAGTGAGTGAGTGAGTTATTAGGAGTCTTTAAAAGTTCTTGAGGTGTTTTTGAAGCCGTACTTTGATTTGTGTGCGGTGTTGCGTGCTTGTGGATGGCAGCATTGATGCCAGGCTTGTTTATTATTAGTAGAAAGCTGCCACACAAGTAGTTTGTTGGGTTTTGTTCCCTCTGGACCATGGAATAGTTATTTCCAGATTATTCATTCATATAGAGTGTGTATGTGTGCGTATCTGTGTGAGTGAGTGTGTGCCCAGCGATGGATTGGTGTCCTGTCCTGGGTGTATCTGCCCAGCGCCCGAAACTTCTCCCCTGGATGGGCATGGGGACCCCCACCGTGACCCTAATAGAGGATAAAGCGGAAGATAATAGATGAATGAATCAATATATATATATATATATATACTGATTATATATTAATTTTCTATCTGTTGCTGTTCCTTTCTGTCATTAGTCATTGAATTAAATTGGGCTTTACGAAATAAAATCAAGCTCATAGCTATGTATTTATGACAATTATTATCCCTAATAGGGGATAAAGTGGAAGATAATGGATGGATGGATATATCTTTAGTGTTTAAGACAAAGAATCTGCGCAAAATGTTCCAGTCGAAGCCAATTAAACACAAACCGTTGTAATGATTCAGTTGCTGCTGCTGTGTATTTACACTCATTTAACACATCCATGCAGTGAAACACATACACACACACTGAGTGAAGTGAACACACATGCCCTGTACACGGTGGCCGGGGGGCAATCGGGGTTAGGTGTCTTGCCCAAGAGCACTTCAGCCGTAGCACTGGGAATCAAACTGGGGGCCTTAACCACCAGTCTACGATTGCCTCCGTCCCAGTCCGTCCCCAAATCTGATGTTTGGATCATGAATCAGACTCATGGCTTTAGTAACAAAGGGGTTAATTGGTTTCATCCCGAGACGCCGCGGCCCCTCCCTGATCGTTTGTTGGGGTTATGACTCAAAACCATCATCATCTCACACGCTATTATCTGTGGGAAAATCTGTGATGGTGGTTACTAGGCAACCCTGAGCTGCTGCATGGAGAGCCGCTGCTCGGCAGAAGCGCTGCAACCTCCCTGACACGTTGACCGCGGCACATCCCGACCCTCATGCTGATGACGGATACAGCTGTTAACGATGCGTTAATTGAACACAGTTCGTTCCCTTAAAGTTGGCTTTCGGCTCTCGGTGCTTTTCCAGGTTTATCAGACTGATGTGTGTGTGTGTGTGTGTGTGTGTGTGTGTGTTCATCAGGAGGAGGTTCTGGAACAGCAGCAGAGAGAACGAGACGACACGGGTTTTCAGCGAAGCTGCATGTTCTGCTACGAAGAATTCAGTGGAAACAGGTGAGCGATGTTTCAATGTGTTTTAAATACAGTAACTGCATCCAAAAGTGCACGACGTATTCACACACACATCCCTCAATCGGTCAGTTATAGGCCTTTAATCTGTCCGCTTTCACAGATAGATCAAATCAAGCACCTGGCCATGCAATGTGGACACTCCAACAGTTTGGGGAAGGCCCTTTTGTGTTCCAACACTGCTGTCAGGGAGGTGAGATTGGGGCCGTTCAGACATGTAGGGGAGGGATGAGCTTTCTAATGGCAGGAGGTGTATGGATGTGGTGAGGGAGAACATGCAGCTGGTTGATCTATAGCTACCGTATTTTCCGGACTATAAGGCGCACCTAAAAGCCTAAAATTTTCCCAGAAATCGGACGTGCGCCTTATAATCCGGTGCGCCTTATACGTGTACGGAGTTCCAAAATCTATAAAAGTATTGTTGTGCGACCGGGTGGTTTTGTGAAAAAACGAGTAAAGAAAATAAATTGGGAGCTCGCCGTCATTCCGGGTGGATTAAATAAAGAACTCCGACCGCTGGACATTGGCGTAAACAGGGTGTTTAAAGTAAAGTTGCGGGCGGCGTGGGAGCGACGGAGGATAGACGGTGAACACACGTTTACTAAAACTCGGGAGGCGGTGGCGGCGGGGCGAGTTACGCCACTGTCTGTGAATGGATTGTGGATGACTGGGCTGAGGTTTCTGCTGTAACCGTTGTTCGAGCTTTTACAAAAGCCGGCATCGTTACCGAACGGCCGCCTGGAGACGAGACAGACTTGGACATCGATGACGGGGGACACCGGAGTGCTCGATAGTGAAACAGCTTTTTAATTCAGACACAGAAGGGGGGGGGGTTCCCCATGCCCATCCAGGGGAGAACGTTTCAGGCGCTGGGCAGATACACCCAGGACAGGACACCAATCTATTGCTGGACACACTCACTCACACACACACTCTATATGGGGCAATTTGGAGAACTCAATTGACTTGATCCATGTTTTTGGACAGTGGGAGGAAACCGGAGAACCCGGAGGAAACCCACGCAGACCCGGGGAGAACATGGAAACTCCACCCAGATGGGGATTCGAACCGGGAATCCCTAGTGCTGAGAGGAGAACATGCTAAACCACTAAGCCACCGTGCCGCCCGCCTCTAATTTTATTTCAATATTTATATATATGTACATTCATTCATTCATTATCTTCCGCTTTATCCTCTATTAGGGTCGCGGGGGGGTGGGGTTCCCCATGCCCATCCAGGGGAGAACGTTTCAGGCGCTGGGCAGATACACCCAGGACAGGGTGCCAATCCATCGCTGGGCACACACTCACTCACACAGACACACTCTATACGGGGCAATTTGTAGAACTCAATTGACTTGATCCATGTTTTTGGACTGTGGGAGGAAACCGGAGAACCCGGAGGAAACCCACGCGGACACAGGGAGAACATGGAAACTCCTCCCAGATGGGGATTCGAACCGGGAATCCCTAGTGCTGAGAGGAGAACGTGCTAAACCACTAAGCCACTGTGCCACCTATTTATGTATATATTATACTATTTCATTGTATTTGTATACTATGTACAATTTTTTTGTAATTTTGTAAATTTGTAATTGTTTTTGTTTTATTTACTAAAGCAGCTTTGTGCAATACAGATGTATAATTTGTCATGCAAATAAATAAAGCTTTCAAATGAAATGGAATTGAATGGATTGTACCGTTTGTGTGTATATTTGTTATGGATTACGTGTGTCTCCTGCTTGTAGGTCAGTGCTGCTCAACCACATGGCCCGAGAGCACTCGTTCAGCATCGGCCTGCCCGACAACATCGTCTACTGCACACAGTTCCTGGACATGTTGGAGAGCAAACTGGACAAGTAAGCCTGCAGCTGCGCAGCCCAGAACCCTGGATCACCGAGGAGCTAATAATATGAGCGTGGTGTTCAAGTTGTTGTGCAGAGCGCCCTCTGCTGTCGAATATGTTTGTCTCTACCTGCAGCAAGTTCACCTCCACGTCATTGCATTTCTTTCCAGCTTGCAGTGTCTGTACTGCGAGAAGACGTTCCGAGACAAGACGACCCTGAAGGATCACATGAGAAAGAAGCAGCACCGGCGCATCAATGCCAACAACCAGGACTACGATCGCTTCTACGTCATCAACTACTTGGTATGGATTTAAAAGCATTTCAACGTTTTAATCCTGTCCCGGTCAATCAGGGCTGCTGAGCGGGTGTGTGACGTGCGGTGTGCTCGGCGCAGGAGCTGGGAAAGACCTGGGAGGAGGTTCTGTCTGAGGATGACCGGGAGCTGCAGGAGGACGCAGATGAGTAAGAACCCCTCACGAAGTCCTCCCCGTCCCGAGATTTAGACATGACAACCAAGTCATTCATTCATTCATTCATCAACTCCCGCTTTATCCTCTATTAGGGTCGCAGGGGGTGGGGTTCCCCATGCCCATCCAGGGGAGAACGTCTCGGGCGATGGGCAGATAGACCCAGGACAGGGGGGCAATCCATCGCTGGGCACACTCACTCACACAGACACACTCTATATGGGGCAATTTTGAGAATTCAATTGACCTTGATCCATGTTTTTGGACTGTGGGCGGAAACCGGAGAACCCGGAGGAAACCCACGTGGACACGGGGAGAACATGGAAAATCCACCCAGATGGGGATTCGAACCGGGAATCCCTAGCGCTGAGAGGAGAACGTGCCAAACCACTAAGCCACCGTGCCGCCCCAAGTGATTCAATATAAAATAATTAGTCCTATCCCAGCAGTGGCACTGCTGCACTACTGCTGTCACGGCAGAACTGACCATCAACAATCCACCACCCAAATGATACCTGTTCTGTGATGCTCCTGAGAACCAACAGGGGGACGAACAACAGCGCAGAACACAGACGGACTACAGTCTGTCATTATAAAACTACAAAAAAAAAATATGGCACATGAAGGAAATGGATGATGGAGCAGGAAGGGGGCGTGTCCAAACGTGTGAATGTATAATGGTACAGAGAGAGTGGGATTTTAAAGCCTCTGTAACGTCTGATCTGTGTTCTCATTCAGTGATTGGTCGGACTGGCAGGCTCACCCGCTGTGTGCCGTCTGTCTGTTCTGTGAACAGCAAGAGGAAACGATGGACAAGATCTACACACACATGCAGGTGACCTTTATATCATTATATATATTCTTATTATGGTTTAGCATGTTCTCCTCTCAGCGCTAGGGATTCCCGGTTCAAATCCCCATCTGGGTGGAGTTTCCATGTCCTCCCCGTGTCTGCGTGGGTTTCCTCCGGGTTCTCCGGTTTCCTCCCACAGTCCAAAAACATGGATCAAGGTCAATTGAGTTTTCAAAATTGCCCCTTATAGAGTGTGTGTGCCCGAAATGTTCTCCCCTGGATGGGCATGGGGGACGACCCCCCCCCCCCCCCCGCGCGACCCTAATAGAGGATAAAGCGGAAGATAATAGATGAATGAACTTTAATATTCACATTTAAACATTCTGCATAAACTCATCCATTCATTATCTTCCACTTTATCCTCTATTAGGGTCGTGGGGGGGGGGGGGTGTTCCCCATGCCCATCCAGGGGAGAACATCTCGGGCGCTGGGCAGATAGACTCAGGACACACTCAGGGCACACACTCTCACACACACACACACACACTCTTTATGGGGCAATTGATAACGCAATTGACTTGATCCATGTTTTTGGACTGTGGGAGGAAACCGGAGAACCCGGTGGAAACCCACGCGGATATGGGGAGGACATGGAAGCTCCACCCAGATGGGGATTTGAACCGGGAATCCCTAGTGCTGAGAGAACATGCTAAACCACTAAGCCACCGTGCCCCCCCCCCCTTTTTTTATTTATTTTTTTTATTTGTTAAAGAGATGAGTCTTCAGTAGTTTCTTAAAACTGTTTAGTGATTCTGCCTCACGGACAGAGTTGGGAAGATCGTTCCACCATGTTGCAGTGGTGAACGCCACGCAGTGAGAATCAGAACCACCAGGGGGCGATCATCACTGGAGCGAAGTGAACGAGTCGGAGTGTAATCAATGGCTCTGTGTTTGGATTGAATTTTCTTTCCTCTCTCACAGGAAGCTCACAAATTCGATCTCCACAAATTAAAGACGGATCTCAGTAAGTAGCACTTCAGCTCTTCAGACGTCTTTTTTTTTAGAAGCGTGCCGTTATTCAGCACACTCTGCTGACCTGCCGCCCAGATCTCAAATTCTACCAGCAAGTCAAGCTGGTGAACTACATCCGGCGTCAGCTCCATCAGTCCCGTTGCTACGGCTGCCAAACCAAGTTGGGCTCCAAGCAGGAGCTCATGAAGCACCTGACCGAGGCCGATCATGTCATGCAACTTCCCGATAACGCACAATGGGACCAGCCACAGTGAGACAAGAACTCTTATTCATTCATTCATTATCTCCCGCTTTATCCTCTATTAGGGTCGTGGGGGGGGGGGGGGTTCCCCATCCAGGGGAGAACGTCTCGGGCGCTGGGCAGATACACCCAGGACAGGACGCCAATCTATCGCTGGTCACACACTCACTCACACAGACACACTCTATATGGGGCAATTTGGAGAACTCAATTGACTTGATCCACGGACACGGGGAGGACATGGAAACTCCACCCAGATGGGGATTCGAACCGGGAATCCCTAGAGCTGAGAGGCGAACATGCCAAACCACTATTATATGATATAATAAAGTTATAGAGTAAACTAATCTGGCGGCACGGTGGCTTAGTGGGTTAGCATGTTCTCCTCTCAGCGCTAGGGAGTCCCGGTTCGAATCCCCATCTGGGTGGAGTTTCCATGTTCTCCCTGTGTCCACGTGGGTTTCCTCCGGGTTCTCCGCTTTCCTCCCACAGTCCAAAAACATGAATCCAGTCAACTGAGTTCTCCAAATTGCCCCATATAGAGTGTGTGTAGAGAATGTTCTCCCCTGGGTGGGCATGGGAACCCCCCCCCCCCCCCCGTGACCCTGATAGAGGATAAAACATGGAAGAAAAGGAATGAATGAATGAGTAAACTAATGTAAATGCCCCTCCCTTTGTGTGTAGGTACTACTTCCCCACGTATGAGAACGACGCGTTACTCACGGCTCTGTCGGACAGCGAGAGCGAGAGCGAAGTATCTGAGACCAGCTCCAACGTTCCAGTGTACGCAGAAGACCTCTCCAACCTCAGGACCATAAAACAGAGTAGCGTCCTCAACAAACTCCTAAAGGACCGAGGTGACGCCAACTGACCGCACCACAGACTCAACTGTCCATGTGCAATTCGGTCAGATTTGTGAAAATCGATAGGAAGACTAATTAATTATCAATACACGTAGATGCGTTCTGTACGAGTGACGGCAACGGACAGGTGGGCGGCGCCCGCATGCCTCCGAAACCCATAGTTAGATCATCAGAGCTGGACAGTTCTTCATATCGTGCAATATGGACGTCGACTTTATGTAAATGTATTCCCGTGTGTGTGTGTGTGTGTGTGAGGTTACAGTGAGTTCGAGATCAGCTCTTGTTGTCTTTGTTGTATGTGATCACATTCTAAATGTGAATAAATGAATTTGGGGCAGATGGGTGTGATTACTGATGAACGGGAGATAACGAGGCTGTATGGAATACACTCCGGCACGCTGTGTGTGTTAAGGCTGTGGAATTATGTGGGCAGTGAGCAAACGGCTGAACGTGAGGTCAGTTTGTAATGGATTTTTCTCCGCTGTTCCTTGTTTAAGCCAAACACACAGGTCTGTTTTGTGTAAAGCAACACTCCGCCCACAACCACAAGAAAAAGACGGGTTCTCACTTGTAGGCTGATTACAGGCCAAATCAGGGGTTATCTAAACGAACGTCAATGCAAACGCTTTATACCAAACACTTTGCAAATAGCACCTGTTTTCATTCATTCATTCATTCGTGGAGGGTTCTGCATCCACATCCCCATCCAGAGAGAGAACAGTTTTGGGTGCTGGGCAGATACACCCTGGACACACCCGCACAAACGCACACTTTATGGGGCAATTTAGAGCGTTTTAATTGATCTTAAATCATTGTTTTTGGACTGTGGGAGGAAGCCGGAGGACACGGCGAGAACATGGAAGCTCCACCCAGATCAGGATTCGAACCTGGATCCCCCAGCACTGTCATTTCCACAGACACATTCCATATTTGTAAAGAAAGGGACATGGAGGCTGATGGGACGTGTGGGACTAATAAAGGCATATCAATTAATATAGGTTCAAAGAGGGACTAACTTAGAACGGGATGTTAGAAAGATGTGTCTTTTGTCCATGTCCTTACAGTCTCTAACCCCTGGGATGTTTTGCTGGCGTCTTAAACAGCTTCACAGCACCCTCAAGTGTTTTTACACATACACTGCATTCATTATTCATTATATTTCCAAAAACTCTTTTCGAGGGTAAATAAAAATTTCATTCATTATCTCCCGCTTTTTAATCCTCTGTTAGGGTCGCGGGGGGGGGGGGGGCATCCATGCCCATCCGGGGGCCCCCCCCCCCCCCCCCCCCCCCCCCCCCCCCCCCCCCCCCCCCCCCCCCCCCCCCCCCCCCCCCCCCCCCCCCCCCCCCCCCCCCCCCCCCCCCCCCCCGAACTCAGTTGACTTCATCCATGTTTTTGAACTGTGGGAGGAAACCCACGCAGACACGGGGAGAACATAGAAACTCCACCCAGATGGGGATTCGAACCGGGAATCCCTAGTGCTGAGAGGAGAACATGCTAAACCACTAAGCCACTGTGCCGCTAAAAAATTGTACTTAATAACCTATGGCTTATTTACTTCATGTGAGAAGTAATGTCCAATCCTTAACACCAAAGAACCTGCCACACATGACCCTGATGAGTAAAGACAAACACACTGACCTGAGCCATTGAAGTTCAGCGGCAGTTTTAGTATTAAAGGGCAAAACAAGGTTCTAACCCTCACTGACCCACATGGCCTGTATTTTAACCAACCACCGGTTACAAACGTAATGTTTACGTTCATCCTGATGACCTACAGATTGAGACGACGGTCACTGAACGAGCTCTCATTCGGGGGCTTCACAGTCGTGACGGCTGCTCTCAGCTGCACTGTCTGAAGTTACAACCATGAGTGAAAGTCTGGACACGGCGGTGGCAGAGAAGCCTATCAGCAGCAAGTCTCAGCTGCGGCGGATGCTAGAAGAGGCAAAGAGTCGTCGGCCTTCTGGATACCGGCGTAGCACTGAGGAGCCATCTCTGAAAAGTGACAGGGGAGGTGAAGGAGCGGCGGGAGCAGACGGGGTAAGATGATTCGATTGGAGATGGAACTGTGGAGGGGATTATTAAAGAAATAATAAATTAATAACCCTTTACTCTGACCCCAACCATCGAGTTTGGATAAAGGGACTGCAAAATGGAAACACCTCATCCTGTATGATTAACCCTGTGTGTCTCACATACAGTGAACTGTAACCATAAACCTAATGTGTCCTGACCTCATCTGTAATATCAGAACATTAAAGCCCTCAAAGCGTTCAAACAGGCGTGTGTTTCTTGTTTGACGGGTTTAAGAATTTGGATAGTGAGACACTTAAAGACAGTGCGGGACTTCCATTGTTACAGAACGGTTCTCAGTACGGGCACAGACTGTTTGAGACACAAAATGTTTGAGATTTACAGATAAGAACGACAAGGATGGGCGGCACGGTGGCTTAGTGGTTTAGCATGTTCTCCTCTCAGCACTAGGGATTCCCGGTTCGAATCCCAATCTGGGTGGAGTTTCCATGTCCTCCCCGTGTCCGCGTGGGTTTCCTCCGGGTTCTCCGCTTTCCTCCCACAGTCCAAAAACATGGATCAAGTCAATTGAGGTCTCCCAATTGCCCCATATAGAGTGTGTGTGTGTGAGTGAGTGTGTGCCCAGCGATAGATTGGCGTCCTGTCCTGGGTGTATCTGCCCAGCGCCCGAAACCTTCTCCCCTGGATGGGCATGGGGAACCCCCCCCCCGCGACCCTAATAGAGGATAAAGCGAAAGATACTGGATGAATGAATGAATAAAGCACTCAAAGCGTTCTATTCAAACAGGCGTGTGTTTCTTGTTTGACGGGTTTTAAAATTTGGATAGTGAGACACTTGAAGACAGTGCGGGACTTCCATTGTTACAGAACGGTTCGAATCCCCATCTGGGAGGAGTTTCCATGTTTTCCCTGTGTCCGCGTGGGTTTCCTCCGGGTTCTCCGCTTTCCTCCCACAGTCCAAAAACATGGATCAAGTCAATTGAGGTCTCCGAATTGCCCCATATAAAGTGTGCATGCGTGAGTGAGTGTGTGCCCAGCGATAGATTGGCACCCGAAACCTTCTCCCCTGGATGGGCATGGGGAACCCCCCCCGCGCGACCCTAATAGAGGATAAAGTGGAAGATACTGGATGAATGAATGAATAAAGCACTCAAAGCGTTCTATTCAAACAGCCGTGTGTTTCTTCTTTGACGGGTTTAAGAATTTGGATAGTGAGACCCTTGAAGACGCAGTGCGGTGCTTTCATTGTTACATCATCAGTCACAGTACAGAACGGTTCTCAGTACAGATTACAGATTACAGATTACAGAAGAACAAGCATATTCTCTTTCTGCTTTGTTGTAATAGGGTGTGGTGTTTAGGGCTGCTAATCTAATATCCTTCTTTAAATCCAAAGTCCACCATAAGTTACCCTGATTGCTGGGGGGGGGGGGGGCTGCGTCATGGCCGGTATGACCCTGTATTCTCACCCCATCAGCTGACCAAACGTAATATAACGTGTGATTCAGGAGGACGAGCAGCTCCAGCAGTTCAGTGAAAATCTCACAGCGTCTCAATCACAGTCCTCTGCTGACCTCCAGAGTTCAGGTACCGACGCACCGGAAACCGGTTATGTTTTAACTCACTACTTGAATAGTTATGATATAATAACTTATGAACAATGGCTTTCTCTCCACTCTAACCGAATGAAACCGATTCCTACGATAGAGAGCTCTGAAAATGAGACCTCTTTTGAGAGAAAGGAGCAAAGGACGTTCTGTGTGAAGGACATCAGCCAGGCGGCGTTTGGACGCAAAGAGATCGAAACAGCAGAACGAGGTACACAGTCATAGTTAGTGTAATATTATAACGTGTGTTACACTCTTAATAAAGCCTTTAACTTCACTGCTTTTCTTTAAAGAGCTGCCAGCGTTGATGATTGTCAGAAAGGCGGGCAAAGAGGAAAAGCCTCTGGTCGGTGCCAGAATCGCGGGCTGCACCCCCATCACAGCACACACGGCTGTAGGTCATCCATTTGTTACTCGTTAAGCATTAAGCACAAAATAAATAGTAAATGGATCAACGCCTTAAAGGCTCTTTATATGGTTCAGGATTCAGGAGCGGACTAACATACACTATATGGAAAAGAGGGTCATGTGTGACAATATATTCATTCATTCATTATCTCCCACTTTATCCTCTATCAGGGTCGCGGTGGGGTTCCCCATCCCCATCCAGTGGAGAACCTTTCGGGCGCTGGGCAGATACACCCAGGACAGGACGCCAATCCATCGCTGGGCACACACTCACTCACACAGACACACTCTATATGGGGCAATTTGAAGAATTCAATTGACTCGATCCATGTTTTTGGACTGTGGGAGAAAACCAGAGAACCCGGAGGAAATCCACGCGGACACAGGGAGAACATGGAAACTCCACCCAGATGGGGATTCGAACCGGGAATCCCTAGCGCTGAGAGGAGAACATGCTAAACCACTAAGCCACCGTGCCGCCTGTGTGACAATACAGACACTGATGTCGTATGAGAGGCCCGGCTCACAATCGCCATTCTAATTCATCCCTAAAGTGTTGAAGTCGGGGCTCGGTGCAGGTCAACGAAATAGGCCTTCCCTAAACTGTTTGTACAAAGTAGAGGCATGTAGTTGTCCATTGCATAGCCTGTAAGACTATAAATTATAAATTATACAAATATATATGATTATAAGGCGGCACGGTGGCTTAGTGGTTTAGCATGTTCTCCTCTCAGCACTAGAGATTCCCGGTTCGAATCCCCATCTGGGTGGAGTTACCATGTTCTCCCTGTGTCCACATGGGTTTCCTCCGCGTTCTCCGGTTTCCTCCCACAGTCCAAAAACATGGATCAAGTCAATTGAGTTCTCCAAATTGCCCCATATAGAGTGTGTCTGTGTGTGTGAGTGAGTGTGTGCCCAGCGATGGATTGGCACCCTGTCCTGGGTGTATCTGCCCAGCGCCCGAAACGTTCTCCCCTGGATGGGCATGGGGAACCCCACCCCACGACCCTAATAGAGGATAAAACGGAGGATAATGGATGAATGAATGAATATATGATTATAAACAAATGATTATAAGGTGTGTCCTAATTCTTTTGGATTTTTTACAATGTGCATGTGACAGGTTCTGATCGAGACTCTGTCTGTGCTGGGGGCACAGTGTCGATGGGCTGCCTGTGACACCTTCTCTACTCAGAATGAAGTTGCTGCCGCTCTGGCAGAAGCTGGTAAGAAAATTAAGGTCTGGGTTTAATTAACATGAGACGAACATTCATTCATTCATTCATTATCTCCCGCTTTATCGTCTATTAGGGTCGCGGGGGGGGGGGGGGTTCCCCATGCCAATCCAGGGGAGAACGTTTCGGGCGCTGGGCAGATACACCCAGGACAGGACGCCAATCTATCACTGGACACACACTCACTCACACACTCACTCACACACACACACACTATATGGGGCAATTTGGAGAACTCAATTGACTTGATCCATGTTTTTGGACTGTGGGAGGAAAGCGGAGAACCCGGCGGAAACCCACGCGGACACGGGGAGAACATGGAAACTCCACCCAGATGGGGATTCGAACCGGGAATCCCTAGTGCTGAGAGGAGAACATGCTAAACCACTAAGCCACTGTGCCGCCGAGACGAATATTGATTCTGTATATTACCATAAATAATACAAAGCAGGGCATTGATATAAAGATTTACTATTAGAGCAGCGTAATTTAATTTGCTCACATACTTAATCATTAATATTCTATACTATTATCCCAACGGCAGACAGTGAAGTTCCACGAGCGTTTTATAATTGCAGATTAAAACGCCGTAACTCGTTATTATAAGTAGCGCGCAGAAGTAGGTTTGCATAAAAGTAGGTCAGGTGTGAAGTACACCGTGTGAACGAAGGCGACGTGATTATAGGATTTAAGAACACGAATGCAAAACATAGTCTGCTGATGACTGTAACATTTAAACTAAGGACAGTATTAATCGATGGAGGACAACGATGCGCGAAATCTTTCCCTCTTCTCGTTTGCCGCTCTGCTCCTGATCACGTCTGATCACAAGACCTCATCGTAATCCATCGAATCCTTTATTAACACAGTATCAGACTGCGTGCTGTTCGACCCAAATGTCACTGGGATGCACCTCGCGCTAGATTTACGTCTCTTTGTCTGCTTCAGGACACTGCACGTTGTACAGTTACCAACAACAATGGTAACGCCGCTCAGGACTTCCATGGCGCCCCCGATACACGCCAGCACTACAGAGTAACCCAACCGAATGTTATTCGACGGCGAGGGAAGATCCGTGAATACATGGGCGTACCATGCAGCGGGGATAATGATGAGTACCCCGGAACATGTGACAAGCAATCCTCCAAAACTCGAAACCGGGCATCTCGTTCTGTCCAGCGACAAGTGGCCACCGAGGGCCACGGCAAGTCCACCGAGCGTGACGGGGAAGGACACCAACGTCATCCATTTGGCCACCGTAACCATCTGGCTCTGGAGGTATCCCCTGTAATCCTTGGTGCAGAGCAGATTGGTCTGTCCTTTCTGAACGACGTTCCAACAAACGTCCCATAAACCCTGCTGTAACACCAGACCCGGAGGCTCTCCACTGATGTTATAGACGGTGCGCCAGTTGGGAGAATTCACACTGGTCAGGTTCAGGATACAAGCGCAAAGTCCGAGAAGCAAGCCAGACATCATGAGGTCTGTAGACCGCATGGTGGAGGCCTGTTCGACCTGAAACGAACGTCGTTTGTATGTGGAACGGTGGAGGAGCGCCGGAGCTACACTCAGTGACTCAGTGACTCAGTGAAATTCAAGGAGTGAAGTTTGTTCTCTGTGGTGAGAAGACACTCCTTCAGTCCTTTTCAAAAACATGTACAATGACTCTTGTGAGGACAATGATGGATGGCTATTACCAGGCAACCTAAATCTAAGGACAAAGAATAACAGCCCTGTGGGTTTTTTTACACATTAAATCCCTCCCTTTGTAGTTTGTTTAGTTTGGCATATTACTCGTGGGAGGACTGTGGGAGAAATGTGTATTTGACCATCTCATCTCATTATCTTGACCACTTAATCCTCTATTAGGGTCGCTGGACCCCATTTACTTACACATATAGGGGTTTCACTAACAATCAAATACCGCTTTTCAATTTTTCCAATTAATAATATACGGCGGCACGGTGGCTTAGTGGTTGGCATGTTCTCCTCTCAGTACTGGGGATTCCCGGTTCAAATCCCCATCTGGGTGGAGTTTCCATGTCCTCCCCTTGTCCGCGTGGATTTCCTCCGGGTTCTCCGGTTTCCTTCCACAGTCCAAAAACATGGATCAAGTCAATTGAGTTCTCCAAATTGCCCCATATAGAGTGTGTCTGTGTGAGTGAGTGAGTGAGTGTGTGCCCAGTGAGAGATTGGCGTCCTGTCCTGGGTCTATCTGCCCAGCGCCCGAAACGTTCTCCCCTGGATGGGCATGGGGAACCCCCCCCCCCGCAACCCTAATAGAGGATAAAGCGGAAAATACTGGATGAATGAATTTATAATATACATCAGAAAATGAAGTATGGTATATCCATAGCATTATCTAGTGTCCCACCTCGTTTGTACCACAGTTCTTCATGTCTGTCTGCTTGGCAGGTCTGCCCATTTACGCGTGGAATGAGGAATCTAAAGATGATTTCTTCTGGTGTATAGACAACTCTGTCAATGTGGACGGCTGGGAACCCAACATGGTATGATCTTTCGAAATAACCCAGCGAAGCATGAGCTGTTGATTTATTCAATTCACATCCAGAAGAGGTCACTGGTTCACTGTAGAGCAAACACATGAATACGCCGTAGGAATATTTACTTAAGTTCGCTTTAAGACACGTTTTGCGCGAGAACATGCAAACTCCAAAACAAAAAGAACCTCGTCCCACGGGCCTGGGAATCAACCTCAGAATATCAGCCGCCCCTTCCCCCCCCTCATTCATTATCTTCCGCTTTATCCTCTATTAAGGTCGTAGGGGGGTTCCCCATGCCCATCCAGGGGAGAACCTTTCGGGCGCTGGGCAGATACACCCAGGACAAGGCGCCAATCCATCGCTGGGCACACACTCACCCAAACAGACACACTCTATATGGGGCAATTTGGAGAACTCAATTGACTTGATCCATGTTTTTAAACTGTGGGAGGAAACCGGAGAACCCGGAGGAAACCCACGCGGACACGGGGAGAACATGGAAACTCCACCCAGATGGGGATTCGAACCGGGAATCCCTAGCGCTGAGAGGAGAACGTGCCAAACCACTAAGCCACCGTGCCGCCCATTTCTCGGACAATGTATTAAATGCAATGCTACTTTAATAATTTATTTTTAGTTCTATAAACAGACCTTCTGTTTGTTACTTTTCATTAGATTTTTGATTGTGGAGGAGACCTGACCCACTGGATGTCTAAGAATTATCCACATCTGTTCAAGAACATCAAAGGGATCGTTGAAGAAAGTGTCATTGGTATTCACAGGTCTGCACTGTTCTCTGGACACGCCGCTGATCTAACAATGAACATCCTGCAAACCGGACTTCCACTCAAACTTCCCAAAGCATCTGCTAACGGCGTTTGTTTTTAGGTTACATCAGATGTACAAGAATGAAACCCTGAGTTGCGCAGCCATTAACGTCAACGAGTCGGTGATGAAGCAGAAGGTGGATAACTTTTACTGCAGCCGAGAGTCCATAGTACACTGGTAAGACTCCAATGATCTGTGGAATGTCGTGTGGCGTTCGCTCGCTTTTGTTCATGTTCGTGGCTGATGCTTATTTTTAATCTGTGTTGTTTTAAATGTTAAACAGTCTGAAGAAGACCACTGATGTTACCTTAAGTGGAAAGCAGGTGGTTATCTGCGGATACGGGGAGGTACAGTATCAGCACTAGAACATTATAACTAAATTACATATGACATATACAGATATGACGAGTGTAACGTCTTTTCTTAATGCTCTGTGTATGTGTGTGTGTGTGTGTGTGTGTGTGTGTGTGTGTGTGTGTGTAGGTGGGAAAAGGCTGCAGTGCTGCTCTCAAAGGGTTAAAGGCAATTGTATATGTGACAGAGATTGACCCAATTTGCTCCCTCCAGGCTTGGTATTAAAAGACCCTCTCACGTTCTCATTCATTATCTTGACCACTCAATCGTCTGGTAGGGTTGTGGGGGAGGTTGTTGGTATGTTCCTCACACCCATCCAGGGATTATGGGAGAAGCGTTTCGGATGCTGGGCAGATACACTTAGGACAGGGCGGCAATCCATTGTTGGGCACACACTCACTTACACAAACACACACACACACACACATACTATATAGTAATTCATCCATCCATTATCTTCCGCTTTATCCTATACTAGGGTCGCGGGGGGGGGGGGATACACCCAGGACAGGGCGCCAATCTATCGCTGGGCACACACTCCCTCACTCTATATGGGGCAATTCGGAGAATTCAATTGACTTCATCCATGTTTTTGGACTGTGGGAGGAAAGCGGAGAACCCGGAGGAAACCCACGCAGACACGGGGAGAACATGGAAACTCCACCCAGATTGGGATTCGAACCGGGAATCTCTAGTACTGAGAGGAGAACGTGCTAAACCACTAAGCCACCGTGCCGCCACACATACTACATATGTAAGGGCAGCCAATTCATCCAGATTGGGATTCGAACCTGGACCTCTGTTTGAATTTCTAATATGTTATTATACTTTATTACCAACATAACGTTCACATAAACCATCAGCTTTAGGATTGTTAAATGCCAACTTTGTTGTTTTTCAGCATGGATGGCTTTCCAGTGGTCAGACTGAGTGACGTTATCAGAATGGCGGACATCTTCATCACCTGCACAGGTAACACTCCGCAATCTATCGATCAGCCAATCAGCATCGACGACGCAGGGTCTGAATGGGTTTTACAGTGTGGTGGCTGGGATGAGTTATTTATAATTCGGTTGTGTCACTGCTATCGACATCAGCCAGGGAGTTCCTGGACATGCTGTACTGGTGTCCTCACCTCGTGCACCTTTCAGTTCAGTCCATGTTTAATGGACCCCGGTGTCTATGTTACACATTTTAATTTTGTAAGAACAACTGAGCCATGAGCATGACAAAGAAAAGAACGAATGCGATGTTCTTTTATGTTTCTGAGAATGCCCCCGGCGGCCTCCCCCCTGCAGGAACCGAGAACGAGCTTAGCGCTCTCGTCTCTGACCTAATCTGATTACATGCTGTTGTTTTCCCGTTCGTGTTATTAGGGAATAAAGGTGTGATTACGCGGGAGCACATGGACCAGATGAAAAACGGCTGCATCGTGTGCAACATGGGAAACTCCGGGTCGGAGATTGATGTGGTGAGCTTGAAGTCCACAGCTGGGACTCGGATATTTCATTATTTGCTGCTTGCCAGCCTCATCTGGCACCGGATTCTGGAATTTGGCCAATGACAGTGCTCGATAATAAATGACCGCTGTTCGTCTGAGACGCCTGATTATCCGAATAACCGACTCTGTTCCCAGGCCGGTCTGATGACATCAGAGCTGGATTGGCAGCGTGTGAGAGCACATGTGGATCGGATCGTCTGGCCGGACGGCCGGACCGTCGTGCTGCTTGCAGAGGTGTGAATTCAGTGTCAGCAAATAAACCCCGTAATACGATTCGCTCTGCTCCGTCAGGCCGAACGTTGGTATCACAGTGTGATTGTGTTGGTTTTAAGGGTCGACCGCTCAATCGGAGTTGCGCCGCCGTGCCCGTGTTGGTCCTCTCCATCACAGAAACGACTCAGGTGTGTTAAAGCATTACAGATGAGAACTGATTTTCAGTAATCATGTGTAATGTTCATGGTTATGATTCATATGCCGATGTGTCTTCGTGTCCTTTTCTGTATTTCAGGTGATGGCATTGATCGAGTTGTTTAACGCGCCTGAAGACAAATATAAGAAAGCCCTCTACTCATTTCCCAAGAAGATCGGTAAGACGTGCACGAGGCCGCAGTTCATTCTGCTTTTTTACATCTGATCGGTGATTTCTGATGTTCACCTTCAGATGAGAACGTAGCACTGTTACACCTCCAGAGCTTTGATGGTCACCTGACTGAACTCACAGAGGAGCAGGCCAAATACATCGGAATGAGCAAGCATGGACCCTTCAAGCCAGATTTCTACAGGTGACTATCTGCTATATCAGCATCGACATAATACAATTCTCTCTCTCTCTCTCTCTCTCTCGCTCTCTCTCTCTTTCTCTCGCTCTCTGTGTATGAAAGGAGTTTCTTTAGTAGGTGCACCAGGTTCCATGTAGATGGACTTTCTATAATATAATGTAGTTCCATAATTGCAGACTGTAGTCTTTGCTTTTTTAGGCCCCTTTTATCTGTTCTTTGTCAGGACCCCCACAGATTTTGTTATTCGGGTGGTGGAATATTCTTAACATTGCAGTTGACATGGTGGTGTTGTGTGTGTGTGTGCGCAAGTGGATCTATTGTGATGACAGCAGCCTATTTATTTCAAAAATACTGAATCTAATCCGAATTTTTTTTTCAGGTATTGAGCCGAACAGATTTAAGCCTTGAATAAACACCCGAAGCTGATTCTGAATGACTGTGAACTAAAGATGTGTGTTTGTAAAAAAGAAAATAATAAAATAAAATGATGCTGCATTCTGTAAATTTAATAAACATACAGATTTAATGTGTTACACACTGTTATTAACTGGGTAGTTCCAGTCCTTAAATCTGATTGGCCAAGCCGTTTGTTAAACCGTGACATTATTAACAATAACACACACTGTATTCTGTGATTTGGCCACTAGATGGCAATATTTGATCGTGAGAGAAACTCCTGTTACTCAGCATCAGTGAGTTCACAATAAAAACTGGACTAGATTACATCACAGAAGATCAGTTTATGGATGACTTTGTTTTCAATAAATGCATTTATAAATGAAACCGTGTTTTTTATTATAGTGTGTTTGTAATTGTTTTAAGCAATAAGGCGCTCCAGGTTGTGTATTATTGTGAATAAATCATGGCAGAGAGGGGTATCTGTGCTCTGCTTCTGCATTGTGCCTAATGACACGTCTTTCCTGTGATTTATTCACAATAATGCCGCATTGCTGGATGTTATCTGTAAACATTGGTGTTGTGAAAAGGAATAAAGTGCACTAAGTTGACAGTCTGTGTCTTTGATGTCTCCTAAAGTGTAGGATGTTATGTGTGTTTGGTTGTGTATGGTTAAATTTTGAGGTCTCACTGGCCTGAAGAGCAGCTCCCCAAACTCAACTAAACTCTGTAAGCTACGAATCTAAACACGCCAAACCTTTAGAACCCATTAAACACCAAACGAGAGAAACTCGGGGAGAGAACATCAACAATGGCATGTTCTCCATGTCTGTACCCTGTCATCTAAAAAAGTCACGCGGTATTAGACTGGCATTTAGTACTGTATACACACACGTACCCATGCATAGAGAGAGAGAGAGAGAGAGAGAGAGTCCAAAATGCAAAAATTATGATATTTAACACAAAACTACATTTAACCGAAACTTCTGAAGCTACAACGTCACTAAAATTGGACTACAATTGATTTCTGTTCTGATTGTAAGCATTTTTAAGACGGTATCTGTGTTAATAATATGTCTGAAGTGTTGGTTAGTTATATTTACAGCATTCCCTTAGAGCCACAGCTGCATAGCTGAAGTCTTTTCGATCTCTATTTATAGTGTTGGCTTCATGCTGCAATGTCAAAAGTAACTCGATTCCCTCTGTTTAGTCTCAGCACGTTGCTGGTCAGCTGTTGGTCCATACAGCCAGGCAGCGCTCTCCCACACGCAGCTCGATGGAGCCGGAGGTCCGAGAGCCGCAGAGCCTACGGGAGCGCAGCCCCAAGCTTCTGGGCCTGCCGGATCTTCGTTTCTGGGACAACGACGAGCTCCTGGGTCTGGGGGGCATCAAACCCAAATCCTCGCCCATCCCCAGCCGCCGAGGCTCGGCGTCCTCCAGCTCCGAAGACGAGTCCCAGCCTCCCCCCTCCAGCAGCCGCAGAGTGTCGTTCGCCGATGCGTTCGGTTTGAGTCTGGTGTCGGTCAAGCAGTTTGATGCCCGGGTCACGTGTGATCCGACGGATCCTTTGGAAGGGGATTTGAATGAGGTGAAGGAATACTCCCTGGACCTGCACTTTGCTCTCCCTCGGACAACAGAGGAGCTGCTGTGCAGGGTCCGAGAACAGAGGCTTGGGTTACAGAGCCTGGAGCTTCTGCCTGGGACGACCACACTGAGAGGGATCGTCCGTGTCCTCAACGTGTGTTTTGAGAAGCTGGTTTACGTCCGCACCTCCTTAGACCGTTGGAGCAGCCATTTCGATCTGCTGGCGGAGTACGTGTCCGGGTCCACCATTGAGGATACAGACTGCTTCTCGTTCAGATTGACTCTGATCCCCCCCTTTGGGGACAGAGGAGCCAGGGTGGACTTCTGTCTCCGATTTGATACACCTTTAGGAAGTTTTTGGGCTAACAATGGAGGGAAGAACTATGTTCTAACCTGCCACGAAAAGGCCAAGACCCAAGACGAGGGCCACAACAAGCACAAACCCAAAAGCTGCCTGAAGTCGAGCAGGTGAGTAAAATCAGTTAGGCATCTGTAATAAGCTGTAATAATCTTTGAGACTACAAGCATGTGATTTACTGAGTCCCCTTTGGTTAAAATGTTCCTCAGCCTCGACAGTCCCATTAGATTTGCGTCCAGTTCAGAGGAAGATCCAGGTAATGCTTTAGATTTTGTAAAGTACAGAGTCTATCTGTGTTGAATTTGATCTCACATTGTCACCGTTCCCTCCTCTCTGTTCCAAACACTCAGAAATACTACGTAACGCTGTTTCTGACGCTGCAGGGGCTAAAAAGGAAACGCGACAAGACGATTCTGTTGAACTGCAGGTGAGACGCCACTGTCCATGATCACACTTGATCCTCACATATCTGATTTGTTCATGGCTATTAACAACTGTTCGGTCCGTAGATAAATCCCGTCGGCTTTTTTTGTACCTCATAAAATGTTTTTGCACGTTGCGTCCAGTTATGAATTGTCCTGGGTGCCAGGATTTCGGGACTTTTTGAACGGGTCACTGAAAGGTCGCGGAAGCTTTTTATTTTATTTGCATTCTCTGGCACGGGAGAAACGGGAGTGTTGCTACACTGTGACATGGCTCTTTTTGGGAAGGGAACACCATGTGACCTGCTGAGGTCCAAACTTTGCAGACACTGACTGACATACTGTACGCGACTAAACACGGCACATGAGACAGCACCGGAATGCACGACGTCTCTGTCATGGACACAAACACTGCAGCCAGCGTTCTCATCCTGCTGGAGTTCAAAGCCATCTTTTGGCAACTTTTATAAGTTGGATTCATCAGCAAATACAGCGATGATAAAATAATTACATGCTCTTAATGTCTATTTAAATAAAAAGGGATTTTCCCTAAACTGTCAGGACTGTATTTTATTTCTTTTATTTAATTCTATGAATTTTTTATTCCATGTACTTTATGGACTTCATTCATCCATCCATCCATCATCTTCCGCTTTATCCTCTATTAGGGTCGTGGGGGGTTCCCCATGCCCATCCAGGGGAGAACGTTTCGGGCACTGGACAGATACACCAGGACGGGGCAGCAACCTATCGTTGGACACACACTCACTCACACACACACACACACTCTATATGGGGCAATTTGAAGAACTCAATTGACTTGATCCATGTTTTTGAACTGTGGGAGGAAACCGGAGAACCCGGAGGAAACCCGGAGGACACGGGGAGAACATGGAAACTCCACCCAGATGGGCATTCGAGCCGGGAATCCCTAGTGCTGAGAGGAGAACATGCTGACCACTAAGCCACCGTGCCGCCCTTTATGGACTTGTATACATTATTTTTCTCATACTAGTGTATGTTTTAGCTAAAACAAAATTCCCCTTTGCGATTAATAAAGTGTTAACTAATCTAAATTAAATCTAATCTTCTAACTTTTTAGTCACAAGGTAAAGCAATAAGTGAGCACAGTGTTTAAAACTCTGGCAGCACTGCTGTGTCCGATCCAATTGTATTAGAATAACAAACACTAACACACCACCACCATGTCAGTGCCACAGCAGTGCTAAGAATCATCCACCACCCATATAACACTTGGGGGTTCTGTAAAGAATGATCAATGTAGGTATAGAAACAGACTACAGTCTATAACTGTAGAAGGAGCTGAGGTATAAACAATGCGGAGTGTATGATATTAATGTATATTTTGGTTTGGTTTTATAAATTCTCACTTAATTCCCCATTTAAATGAAGTCTTTATTATTTATTTATTTTTTACCAAAAGGAGAACAGCCAAAACCGCAGCAGAAGAAACAGACGGAAAGCTGCACGGATGGCCAAAATACAACAATACTTTTCCCGAAGGGAGGACATGGACATTCTGCAGATGGAAAAGGACAGCGAGGACACTGCCACAGGGATAAATACGCATGAACTTGCCCCAACATTAAAGGAGGCACCGTTAAACCTCTGTGATACTGTGTCCTCTTCACTTACAGAGCCAAATAAAAGCAAGGGTCAAAGGTGCAGCGTGGGCTCTGCGGACACCGAAAGCAAACAACTTCCCATTGACCAGAGTCAGCCAAAGAAAACATCTGAGTCTCCAGCAATACACCCCGAATTAACGTCACTCAAATCCCAGGATGGACCTTTTTATGAGTCTATAATGATTCATGACCCACAAGAGCTGGACATCATCCAAGATAAAGAGCCTTTTAGCAGCCAGACGTCTTCACTCATGAAACATCTTCGCGAGAGTCGAATTGCTGACAGATCTATTAGTAACAGTGTGGAGAGAGCATGGGAAAGCTTCGAGAAAGGTGCTGCGGGCCGAAAAGGCTCCACACTCAACTTGGGTGGAGGGAAAGCAAATTGTGGAGATGACCCACTGGGCGGGAACAACCCTGATATTAAAGCAGGGGACGGCAACTTTGTGTTTGCCACCATAGTGGCACCGCTTTACCATCAGGTCTTTGAAAGATTAGAACATGAGAGGCGGGAGATCATGAACATGGCTCACAGAGTGGGTGAGTCAGAGGGGAAAGCCAAGGATGAGGACGTGAACAAAGTCACGTACCGAAGTCGTCCGAGGACACAAAGTGAGGAATCAAGGCCAAACCCAATCGTATTACAAAAACAACTTCACCACGCGATGTGCGAAGAAACAAGTCATCGAGGTTTACTGGACCTCGATGACTCCAAAGCTATCTTACCAAAGGACCTGCTAAATGTTCCCAACCCGGCATCAGAAACAACACAGGGAGGCGCTATTACAGAGACAACGCTGTTAACTAACCAGCTAAATTCACCAAACGCAGTTTCCTGGGAGGAATCTGCACTCGACCAGGCGGAAAAATTAGCAGAACTGATTTTACAAAACGACAATTTATCTTTGTGTGGTTCTGACAGCAAAGAGCCAGCACTCTATAATCTTCAGACTGAACCTCCACCAGACACTTTACAGCTCATTCCAACACCTGAGGACAATCTAAAGTCTGTAACAGTTCAGTCTGAATTAGAAAGTACATCTACCGAGCCAGCACCATCCATCCACCACCAGAAGATTTATGAACCTCTGCCAAGTGCTGAAATGATTAAGGAAAATGAATGGGAAGGTTCGGCCTTGATACATGAGGGGGGAACGAATTCCAGCACCGAGTGCCTGGAGGACAGCCACATTCCCATTCCCGCGCCTTTGTTCCATTTTGACATTTCAGTAAATGTCACTCCTAACATTAGCCAAAGTCTTTCTCGGAATCTGTCACAGACACAACCGACCGACCGAACGCAAAGCCCGGCCATTACGTCCTGTAAATCAGAAACAGCTGGTGGTGCCTCTGTGCAAAGTCACATTACAGCTTCCACCAACAGGATTCGGGATTCAGAATGTTCTGCTGATTTCACTCACGTTGGCATCGGTTCAGAAACACACCTCGGCGAAGCAGACAAGACCCGACACTGCGAAATAAAACTCTCCCAAAAGCATTCTGATACTTACATGACTCAGCCAGATGACTCGGATGCAAACGAAGAGAACGGAAACGTGGACGGGATTGCATTAAATCCGCCACCTGCCAATGAAACCAATGAAAATAAAGAACACATTTCAGATAGCATTACTCCTGATGGTGATGTTCATGTAAGTGACGACTTTAATAACCATTCGAGAGCTTTCGCAGAAAAAGAAGATGACGTTGCTGTTGATACTGAACAGACGGAAAAGAAACTAATAGACAAAGACGAACAAGAACTAGAAAAGCAAGAAAAAGATAAACAAGACAAAGAATCCAGTGAAGAAGTAATAAAATCCAAATCTGGGAATGAGACTGAGCTGCAGGGTGAGAAAAAAACAGAATGTCTGGAAGAAAAGGAAAAACAGAAAGAGCTGCTCCAGGATGAAAAAGACATTCAGTCGGGACATGAAGAAACTGGAATTAACAGGCAGGGACTAAAGGAGCAGGAAAATGTGCAACAGCAAATTATGGACAAACTAAGCCCTGATGAAGACACTTGGGATGTAGGATCACGAGAGAAAGCCATTGATGTTGAGAAGCAGGAGCAGCAAAACACACAAGAACCTGTGCATCAAATGTCCTCCATCAACGAAGAGAAAAACGTCCCGCAACCGAGTGAAGAACCCATTTCTGATAATGAAGGACATAAATCCAGCGACAGAGCAGAAGAGACGTGCTGTCAAGAACGTTCTGAACCTGCGGAAGTAACGGCTGAGGAGGCCCACGTGTTGCTGGAGAACATAGATGACAGCACCTCGACTGAATCTCTGTCGGATGATGAGATGGAGCTGTATCTCCACAGCTTAAGACATCGGTCAGGATTAATAGACGTGTCTGCAGGAAAAAGGTCATCTATAAGGAGGACGTCCCCTTCACCTATGCCTTCCATTTCAGAATATTTAGAAGAGGACCAGGTGGATGTTCACCAGAATGAGCAGACCGTTGAGGAAACAGAGGTGAAGCTGGTCAGATCGGCTCAGCCGGACGAAGACGAGATCGCCATTGGGCCGAACGCACTGTGGTGGAAAGAGCTGTCTTCGGATAACATGTCAAGAATGTTTGCTTATGCCTGTTTGCTGTTTGTATTTGTGGTGACGACGTACTTCTGTGACTTTGTTGCATGTTTCGGACTCTACCTGCTTGCTGTGTATTGCCTCTACTTTCAAAAACAAAGAGCACCGTTGAAAAGCATCCGATGAAACAACGGAGAGCAAACAAACTGCAATGTGAATTATTTATCTGAATGTATTTGCCGAGCCTGAATCCGTACTGCGGTCTATTACGTGCACTTTAGTTTTTTTTATTCATTATTACTGCTGCTGCTTCTTCACCGTTCACTTAACATATGACACAAGGGTACTGCCTTCAGATTAAAATATTGCCACATGTACACAAACGCTGATGCTAAAAAAAAAGGGCCTGGGTAGTTTATCCCTAATGTGTTTAGTGGGGTTGAGGACAAGTTGCTGCATGTATTAAGACAGTCATAGTGGAACTAAAAATGACCTTCCTCAAACTCTTACCACAATGGTGGAAGCACGCAGCTGTCCGAAATCCACGGCAAGGACCTCGATTTTAACAGTCAATGGGAATGAACGAAAGATCAGAATTTGTTGAATAAGATGTGTGTCCTTATACTTTTATCAACATTGTGCATATTAATGGCAGCACTATTTGTGCACTTTGATATGTTTGTGTTCTTGACCAAGCTCCCTAACTCTTAGTTCACTCTCACTTGTTAAATATTTAAGGCTTTAGGTTAAAAACACCTGCTCAATTATTCATTCATTCATTCATTCATTATCTTCCGCTTTATCCTCTATTAGGATCGCACGGGAGGCGGCACGGTGGCTTAGTGGTTAGCACGTTCGCCTCTCAGGTTCGAATCCCCATCTGGGTGGAGTTTCCATGTTCTCCCCGTGTCTGCGTGGGTTTCCTCCGGGTTCTCCGGTTTCCTCCCACAGTCCAAAATCATGGATCAAGTTAATTGAATTCTAAAAATCGCCCCCTATAGAGTGTGTCTGTGTGAGTGAGTGTGTGCCCAGCGATGGATTGGCGCCCTGTCCTGGGTCTATCTGCCCAGCACCCGAGACGTTCTCCCCTGGATAGGCATGGGGAACCCCCCTGTGACCCTAATAGAGGATTAGCGGGAGATAATGAATGAATGAAAGGATCGCGCGGGGGGGGTTCCCCATGCCCATCCAGGGGAGAACATTTCAGGGAGAACATGGAAACTCGAACCGGGAATCCCTAGCGCTGAGAGGAGAACGTGCTAAACACTAAGCCACCGTGCCGCCCCTGCTCAATTAACACTAGTGAAATTAGCTGTTGGTCATCTACTAGAGTACCATCCATTCCTGCTGGTACCAATTTAAACATGTTATTTGCATTACAGCAGTTTATCAACAACATGAGAACACTTCACATTCTTATATGACAAATCGTTTGTTGGTTTTTGTAGTTTAGTAAGTTCGAAATAGTCGCTGCTTCAAAAACAATAAATCAGAGCCACATTGAATAAACATCATGATGTAGTATAGTTTTCAAAGGACCATTTAATGATCTCGAAAGAGAAGCCTGTTGATTGTGATGAAATAAATGGTATTTTAACATTTCAGTTGCATTGCTCATTAAAAAGTACGTTCATTCATTTCCTAATGATGATACACAACAAGAAAATATAATATGATGAGACTATTCAGCTCAATATGTTTCTCAAATCCAGAAAATGAGCGATAAGCCGTAAACCTCCTGAAAATACACAGAAATCTCACTCAGAAGAAATGTTCATCCCGCAGAATCCAAGTTAATAATAAACATTCCACCAGCGGTGCAGCAACAGCAGACATTCCCCTGAGATGTACTATTATTAAAATATAGTTGGATATTGTGCGGCTTGTGCAAAATCTATCTAGAGGCCATTAATATGCTGAGTAAGTTTCCCGTTTTAACTCTCTAAATGACAAATTAAAATGAGTAATGCATTTAATTATACTCAGGTAACAATATGGTATTTAAGTATCATACAGAAATAATGGTAGCAAATATTTATTCATTCATTATCTCCCACTTTATCCTCTATTAGGGTCGCGGGGGGGTTTCCCATGCCCATCCAGGGGAGAACATCGGGCGCTTGGCAAATACACCCAGGACAGGGCGCCAATCCATTGCTGGGCACACACTCACTCACACACACACTCTATATGGGGCAATTTGGAGAATTCAATTGACTTGATCCATGTTTTTGGACTGTGGGAGAAAAGCGGAGAACCCGGAGGAAACCCACGCAGACACGGGGAGAACATGGAAACTCCACCCAGATGGGGATTCGAACTGGGAATCCCTAGCGCTGAGAGGAGAACATGCTAAACCACTAAGCCACCGTGCCCCCCGGTAGCAAATATGATTCGAATATTTAAGACTCATATGTG
Organism: Corydoras maculifer; assembly: GCA_019802435.1. Classification (NCBI taxonomy): domain Eukaryota; kingdom Metazoa; phylum Chordata; class Actinopteri; order Siluriformes; family Callichthyidae; genus Corydoras; species Corydoras maculifer. Next base: position 303,852 of record JAFMOD010000029.1, on the reverse strand, counting down.
TGCTTGAGGGCGACACCGGTAGCTCAGTGGTCAGCACGTTCGCCTCTCTCTCTGAGCTCTGGGGATTTACGGTTCAAATCCCAATCTGGGTGGAGTTTGCATGTTGTCCGCGTGAGTTTCCTCCGGGTTCTCTGGTTTCCTCCCACGGTCCGAAAACATGGATCAAGGTCGATTGAATTCTCCGAAATTTTCCCATATAGATATTGTCCCCACATGTGTCTGTGTGAGTGAGTGTCCTTGGTGTATCTGCCCAGCACTTGAACCATTCTCCCCTGGATGGGCATGGGCATGGCATGGGCAATCCCCCCCATTGACCCTAGTACAGGATAAAGTGGAAGATGGATGGATGCTTGATTTCTAAATTGAATGTCTATATGTAAAAAAAAGAAAAGTGCTTTATTCTGCAGTCACGTTATGTCACGCCCTGCCTTGTTTTTACTTTATTTGTCTATTTTATTAGTTTTTTTTCTGAACTTAAAAATTCTAGAATAGAATAGAATAGAATACTAGGGCGGCACGGTGGCACGTTCTCCTCTCAGCACTAGGGATTCCTGGTTCGAATCCCCATCTGGGTGGAGTGTCCATGTTCTCCCCGTGTCTGTCTGCATGAGTTTCCTCCGGGTTCTCCGCCTTCCTCCCACAGTCCAAAAAACATGGATCAAGTCAATTGAGGCCTCCAAATTGCCCCATGTAGAGTCTGTCTGTGTGAGTAAGTGTGTGCTCAGTGATAGATTGGGCGCCCTGTCCTGGGTGTATCTGCCCAGTGCCCGAAACGTTCTCCCCTGCATGCCTGCATGGGCATGGTGAACCCCACCCCTGCGACCCTAATAGAGAATAAAGCGGAAGATAATAGAGGAATGAATGAGAATAGAATACTTGATATTCATTTATTCATTATCTCCCGCTTATCCTCTATTAGGGTCGCGGTGGGGTTCCCCATGCCCATCCAGGGGAGAACGTCTCGGGCGCTGGGCAGATAGACCCAGGACAGGACGCCAATCCATCGCTGGGCACACACTCACTCACACAGACACACTCTAAATGGGGCAATTTTGAGGATTCAATTAGTTTGATCCATGTTTTTGGACTGTCGGAGGAGACCGGAGAACCCGGAGGAAACCCACGCAGACACGGGGAGAACATGGAAACTCCACCCAGATGGGGATTCGAACCGGGAACCACTAAGCCACCGTGCCGCCCTTATACTAAATACTATAACAGACTATTCTGTCAGGCACTGAGAGAGCGCACGCGCGTTAGAGGAGGCCCGGCCCGGCAGCGCGGTGTGACGTCACAGGCAGGCGGAGCGCCGGCCGGCAGCAGAGCGGCAGCAGCAGCGGCGGCGGCAGCGGCGGCAGCGCTATGGATTTAAAGCCCGCAGGCGGCAGCGCCGCACGGACAGAGCCGCTCCGGGAGCGTGAGCAGCGGGAGCAGCAGGAGAAGCTGTCGGGGCTGGTGAAGAGCGTCCACCGGAAGCTGCGACGGAAATTCATTGAAGGTAAAGCCGCTGAAGGGTTCGAGCTGGACGGCTAGCGGCGTTAGCAGCCAAGTGGTCCGGGCTCCGGACCCGCTGACGTCACTACTTAAGTGATCCGAAGTTGATCGAATCGAGTGGATCCCTCACCGTGATTGTTGTGGTTACAGGGGGGGTGCAGAACGTTGGAACGTTAGAACGTTCGAACACGTCTCTTTAGGATATAGGTCGGTCGGGATCCAAACGGCCTTTGATCTTGCCGAACTACTTAAAAACAATAAAACATGTCGTATCGAGTCGTCTGCAGTTCGGCACGTCGTCCGAACCGACTTCCCGTTTTACTTTCTTTCTGCTGACTCGTTTTCACTTCGTTATTCCGTCGTCTTTGTTGACATTAAATCACTTTTAATATAGGATAATATATTTGTTGTTGAAATGCCAAAGTTGGGTCACAAATAAATATCCTTAGGGTCGTTAAAGTAACAAACTAATCGAACTAATTAAAACCCTCGTAGCTGTGACGTGTGGACATGTCAGGACGTGTCCCCTCTCTGTCCACCACCCGTTTTCTCGCCTCATTGTGTTTCATGTTTCAATGTTTAGATAATGAAGTAGGTTCATAAATAAAGTGTATTTTATCATTTGAAGTAATGCACGGGCGGCTTAGTGGTTTGGCATGTTCTCCTCTAAGCTCTAGGGATTCCCGGTTTGAATCCCCATCTGGGTGGAGTTTCCATGTCCTCCCTGTGTCCGCCTGGGTTTCCTCCGTGTGAGTGAGATTGGCACCCTGTCCTGCCTGGGTGTATCTGCCCAGCGCCCGAAACGTTCTCCCCTGGATGGGCATGGGGTAAATCCCCCCTGCTCCCCGCAAACCTAATATAGGATAGAGCGGACGATAATGGATGGATGGAAGTAATGTACGATATTAAATCGACCCCTCTCCATGCACCGTACAACTGTAAACACTTCACCCCAGGTTGTTATTTCTTGTAATCATGGTTCTGGCTCGGTTCTGTATTCACGATGTAATTAATTAGATCTTTAAATGTTTTCTTCATCCATTTTTCCTGACGTGGCTCTTGGTATCGTCTCTTGTGGCCACGTCCATTTCGCATTCTGCTGTTTATTTTCCACGTGTTGACACCACTCAACAAATATGATTGTGTTGTGTTGTAACACAACATTACGGCCTTATCTCACTGCCATGTAATTATGCCTTGAAGCAGAGAAACCTAATTTATGTGGCGGCACACTGTTTACTAAATAACAATGAACATTTGAATGAAATGAACATTTTCCTCAATGTCTCTTTAGTCAAGTTTAAAAAAAAAAAAAAAAGAATAGAATAGGGTTTTAGCTTAAAGCCTGTGTTGTGTTCATCGGACCATGTATGATTTGCCTTCAGTGAAATAAATTCAGTCAGCCATCAGGAGCAAAGCTCGGGTGAATGGCTGTTTTTGTTTTGTAACTGCGGCGTATTCCAGGAACCAGTTCTGCTTCGTTTACAGTCTGATATAGAGCATATAAAAATATGCTGAACAACCCTGGAGCACCTTATCTTGCAGCATGAAGGTAGCCTTTGTTCCATCCCATGTGTGGCTGACTCGTTCCAAAAACAGCACCCGGCCGACTGGTGCAATCATTACGAAAAGGGGCTGCCTCCCGCTATACAGTCTGTTCTCCTGTAATGATTTATGTCAGCTCCGTACCCTGTAACTCCACGTTTAATGGCAGCAGCAAGCTTTTCCAAATCCCTTAAAGCTCCTCAAAATCGGCCCGCTCATGCTGTTGGTTGATCTTAATAAATCTGTGCACAGTGGCCTATTCAGAATGAGCCTGTTGGGTAATAAGGAAGGCATGATCTAGTCTTCTGAGCATTCTGAAGTGATGGTTTGTTCCACTGCTTCATGGTTTTGTCTCATTTCTGTCGAATCTGATCACGCCGGTGACTTTCGTTCCGTCATGGGATCGTCCACCTCGCCGTTTGTTTATGCTCATGTGCCCCGAGTTACGTCGACGGGAAGAGGTTTGTTTTTTAATGGAACAGAGTGGCTTGTTGTTTGAAAGCTCGTTTATCAACACGAATGCAAGATGTTCGCGCTGTCGGCTGACCAGTTAGAAGAAGAACAATTAGGCTGCGTTAAGAGTAGGTAAATGTGTTGCTCTTATAACTAAAGACCATTAATTTTTTAGTATAACTACTGTAAAATGTGTATTTTTGTATGGGAACCTCAGTAAATAATAGTAATGATACGTCCGAATCTACAGGTGCTGACTCTTTTCGATGTTTACAGGCTTCTTTTAATCATCATTCATTATATGGATTGATGTTTTTGGGAAAACCCACAGGAATTGTTTTATTTTATAAATTCTTCATCTTTAGCTGATAAAACTAATAACATGCTTAATAACCAAGGTGCTGTTTGTCTGTTATTTTAAAAGACTTTTCATTTTCACTACACGCCTCACGCGTCTGTGTCCTGTTTACTTGCACACAGTGGGAGACTTTGATACAATATGGCGTGAGCACTGCGAGGACGAGCAAACTTTAAACGAATATGCCCTCGCCATGAAGAGCCTGGCTGACAACCACTGGTCTAAGAAATGTGATGGAGAGGGACGCATCGAGTGGTGCCGCAGGTACAAGGACATTTCAGTGGTGCATCAATTAAAGAATGAAATGTCAGGATGTAAACTCAAGTGCGTTTGGGTAATTTTTATTTATTTTTTCTCTCATGGTTGATTCTTTTTCCGTAGTGTTTGTCAGGACTACTTCATGGATGGAGGAATGAGAAAAGTGCTAAAAAAGGACGAGAAGTCGGCTAGCTATGCCGCAGCCTGGAACGAGGCACCCACTCAGCCCGACTCCTCTCCTGGGTACGTGACCCTGGGGTTTTTCGTTTGACACTTCGGTACAGTTCGGTTCATGTTGCGCTGACTGCATCATAGGAACGCTTCTGAAATCTTTCTTTTTTAAGTAGCCCTCCCACTGTGTTCTCCAAAATAAGCAATGTCACACATGAACCCTCAGATTAAAGCTACAGCTGAAGAATGCGTGTGTTGATTTTGAAATGCTTTTGCTGCCTCACTTTCAGCTCAAGTTTCCAGTTCAGCAAGTTGCGTCTGCTGGATGTGGGTAGCTGCTTTAACCCTTTCCTGAAGTTTGATGAGTTCCTGACGGTGGGAATAGACATTGTGCCTGCAGTTGAGGTTAGTAAGATCAAAGATTCGGCTCATTTAAATGCCGTAGGATCATAACGCTCGGACTGCTTATAAAAACCGGGCTATTAATAATAGACAAACAATATAATGGTGTTAAATAAACAATTCTGATTGGTCAGTTCTGCCACACTGTTGTGGAAACAATAACATTTTCACATGTGACTGTCTAATAAACAGCATTAAGTTCTGCACTCTGGGAGTCATTCTGTATTTACCCTCTTTAGGGTCATTCTTTATTTTTTGGGGGGTTGTTTCACAGTACTGACCAGATTTTTTGGTCCTAAAGTCGAGTTGAAATGACACTTGGTGTGTATCTGTAATGAATTATTGTCTAGAGTTCAAACATCAGCCTTATTTACAATATGCATCATAAAAGGTTATTTTAAAATGGACTTTGAGCTTCAGCTTTGTCATACGATTCATATATAAAAGAAGCGCAGTGTTTATAAATGTATTTATAATAAAATTATTGGCCGTCTCATTCGAAGTTGAGTGCAAAAACGAAGTTGCTTGACTTTGATGTGCCGGGGATTTCATTTTTTTTTTTTTTTTTATTTACATTTTTTTCTTCCCCTTCTTAGACTGTGTACAAGTGCGACTTCCTGAATCTGCAGCTCCAAAAGCCCCTACAGCTGGAGGGAGATGCCCTCTGCACGTTCATGCACCAGTTGCGGGACCCGATCGAGGCTCTGCCGGCGCAGCTCTTCCACGTGGTGGTGTTCTCCCTCCTGCTCTCCTACTTCCCCTCGCCGTACCAGCGCTGGCTGTGTTGCGAAAAAGCCCATGAGCTGCTGGCGCTTCACGGCCTCCTCCTGATCATCACGCCCGATTCTTCGCACCAGGGCCGCCATGCGCTCATGATGCGCAGCTGGCGCGTGGCCATCGAGTCGCTGGGCTTCAGGCGTTACAAGTACGTCAAGTTTTCCCACATGCACATGCTCGCCTTCCGCAAGGTTTCGGCCACCACCAGCAGCGACCTGGTGAGTCAGAACTACCCAGAGATGCTGTACATCCCACAGGATTTCGGGACGCTCGATGATGATGCGGCATTCACGGACTTGTGCCAGTCAGCGCGCTCGGACTCAGAGGACGAGCAGCTGGCCCGGAGCTTTTCGGAGCTGCCCGCCGGTTCCTACGACTCCGACTCAGGAGACAGCCTAAATGGTACCACGCCTTTCCATGAGCTGGAGGATCCTATTCTTCTATACAGCTAAAGCCCTGCTCTGCTGGGCTTTGTCACGGTTACCCTGCACCCTTGCCCTTCCCTGCACCCTTGCACCCTTTTACCACAATGGCTACATTTTCAAAGGTTGGGCAGTATGTCAAAAAAAAAAATTCAGATAATAAAGAGGTGAGGTGATGGTGAGCTAAAATAACTACCCAGTTGCTTGCTTCTGTACTGATAGTTTAATAGTTATAATGAGTTAAATGTGCTATTGTTGTTGACAGCGGTGATCCACCAGGCAGTGGAGATCCTGATTGCTGGGTGGGGTCTGTGCACATAAGCCCAAATGTAAGCTGTACAGCAGTAAAATGCAGCGCTGGCTTTGGATGACACTACACATCTTCATGTAGTATGATGTCGTAATGTCCCTCCCCTCTGTTTATGGGGAATCAAAGTTTGCACATTGATGGTGATGTTTTTAGCGAGAACCCGTCGTGGCCTGTACCACGAATATATTAGGACAGCATTACAAAACTCATTTTTTTTGTGAAACAAAACCCTTCGTTGCCAAAATCATACGATGACTCAACGGTTGTGCTTCATAAACTTACTGAGCAGTTGTTATGCTTTTCCCTCGCATTACAAACGGTGAAGCGGTTTAAGACCTTGTGTGTATTGGGTGGTTGCTGAAGCTGATTAGCCTAGTAATTGAAACCGGTTGATTAAATCATCTCAACGCCCCCTTTGTCGTCCAAAACCTCTTAAAGACTCTTGCCAGTGCTCACTTATACTGTAGTCTGGAGAAAATCCTGTAGAACCTCTTTATCCCCGTTTGATCTCTCAGTGATCGAACCGCCGTGTCAGCGAGTCAGATGTGACCGTGTATTTAGAGCACCTGTTTAAAAATGGTAGCGAATGGTGGTGACTATTTCTTGAATAAAATATAAAGCTTGGTGCATTATAAACATGTATTCTATATATTTCAGTGAGGGATCTAATGGCGCCATGGTGCATCTTGGAACTGGTTTAAAATAATTATTTCTTAACCGGCTACACCAGCCATAATCATCACCATATCATAAATGTATATAAAGTGATTATTCCTTGCAGTTTGTGTGTGTGATAAGAGGACGTACCTTCAACCTTTTTGTGACTCCCGTGCTACAAGTCATTAACTTCACAAACGTCCTGTGAGGTCCAATGAAAGGCCTGAAAAAAACAAAACGAGCTTTTACAACTGTTGGTCTGCAGGAATAATCATATTTCTTACATACTTTGTGATCATTGGGGTTAATAAAGTGAAAAGTGAACATTCACCGGTTACCACCCACTTCTGTTAATGAACAGCCCAAATGATGCTATTTTGTCAACATGTCAGATTAATGTATTAGTTTTATATGAGCGCCTCTGAAAAACCATGACCGAGACGTGAACCAAGTCTCTGTCTAAATAATTTCAAGAAACATGATCCCAAATTACACTTTATCTGCTTGTTTACTTGTATATCCACAGCCTACAGTCGGTCTTATTTTGGCGATAACATCAAGTGTGTTCCAGATACAAGATCATGTCTGACTCATGAGACGACGTAATTGTTCTTATGTATACTAACTTGTAGAATTTGTTGAAATTTGCACAATTTTTCAGTAATATATGTAGCATTTTATCTGTTTATAGTTGGTGTGTATTGAGAGTGCTTGTTTTACTCTTGTTTATGAACATGGTACTGTTTCGGTTCCTGCTCGTTGTAATTAACAGTTAAGTTCATCTGTTAAGCTTGTATTTAAACCTGGTCCTGAAGCCCTGCTGCCCTGCACATTAAGTGCTTTTCTGTTCGAACACAAACTTTGGCACAAGTATTTTATTTTAATGGTGAGTTGGGTAAAGTGATTGAGATCTAGAGAAGAGTATTCATAAAAGCACTCAATATGAGGGGCATTTGGACTCCAGGACTGGTACTGTGTAACACTGGTTCATGTGATTTCCGCTCTGTATTTGAATATTTAACTCGATTTATGTTCCTGACCGGCTGAGGTCAGTTCTTTAGATTTAAAAAACTTTTAGCATGATAACTAACTATCAGAAGCTTTCTACTGCAGCAGGTGATTCTGTATTTTCTTATACCAGTGTCTTAAGCGGCTTTATGTACTACTGATCGTAACTCTATTAAGGTTTCTTTTGGCTCCTATATACAGTCTTATACTTAAGTTCAGCCTAATGGTTTGGCGTACCACAGCAGTGTCTACTGCAAACCTGTTTTAATATGATATTTGACTGAAATTACCTTTGATCTAACTTAAAATACAGGATATTTAAAGGATGTGTTATCGTATTTGTGCATAGAATTCAATCGGCGCCTAAACTTTTGCATAAGGCTGTATTTGCTTTCCTACAATAAAGTTAAAGTAAGAATAGGTGTGCAGATGATTAACCTCAGTGAGGTTTTCTTTCACATTTCTTCTTTGTATGTGCCATGTGCATTTCACTGTGAAACACGCAGTTCCTTTGAACTGCAGCAGTTGCACTTGTTTAACTCTTCGGTAGTCTTTAGTAAGTAGCTACCTGCCAATGTACCTGCAGCACAAACGTGGTTTAAAATGCCAAAGTGATTCTGAATGATCGCGGATCAAAACTTTTGTGCATTTCTTTTCAATTTCGATTCAGTGTTCACTTATTAAAGCTTTGTTTGCATGGACGGTATTGGCATCGTTTTTAGATCCATTTTGGAAAATGGACTTTTCTACACTTGATGGGTAAATTTTTGCAGAACGGTGCTTCATAAAGGTCCCTGGAAGGACACTAGTTCTCTTTTGGTATTAAGTAGATATGCCCTTAATGTGCCTTTTATGCTGACTGAATTTTTATAGTTCTTTAGTCATGCACACATTAAATCTTTTTTTTTTTTTGAAGGGTGAAAATTCCAAACTGGAAAAAATGTCAAGATACCAAACCAAGACGCGTAAAGAAACGGATGGTTCTTAAGAGATGATAATTATGGATTACTGTCACTTTAATTATATTAGCAATATTATTATACACCTTCACGTGTGTGTGTGTGTGTGTGTGTGTGTGTGCTCGGTTTAAGATTAAACGCATTCAGTCTTTATTAAACTTTACTTCAGGGGTGTGTATTGTGCTGCTTAGTCTTCCTATGTCCTGAATACACTCTATGCTTAAATATTTCTTTGCCTTTCAGTGTTGGATTTTGAAGTGTGTGTAAGATGTGAGTTGTTCTTGTAAATGCAAAAGGCTAATAATAAAAAAATTCAAACTTGCATATTTGTGATGGTTTATTATTAAATGTCTGTACATTTTGCATTTTATTGTTGGAGGTGGGTCAAGAGGGTTAAACACTGATCAGGAATTAAGGAATGGTTTCATTGGTTTCAAATTAGGGCACACACACACACACACACATTTGCTGAAAAGAACACCAATTAACCAATATTATGTAAAATATTATTTATCTTATGGCAGCACGGTGGCTTAGTGCTTTATTATGTTTTCAGCACTAGGGATTCCCGGTTCGAATCCCCATCTGGGTGGAGTTTCCATGTCCTTCCCGTGTCTGCATGGGTTTCCTCCGGGTTCTCTGCTTTCCTCCCACAGTCCAAAAATATGGATCAAGTCGATTGAATTCTCCAAATTGCCCCATATAGAGTGTGTGTGTGTGAGTGTGTGCCCAGTGATAGATTGGTGCCCTGTCCTGGGTGTATCTGCTCATCGCCTGAAACGTTCTCCCCTGGATGGGCATGGGGAACCCCACCGCGCGACCCTAATAGAGGATAAAGCAGAAGATAATGAATGAATATATATATATAATTATTTTAAGCTTTCGGTATGTGTAATAATTATACATGAATGCATTTTAAAGCTTCCCAATCATTTTAACTAAGCGGTAAGCTCATAATTACAACAAACTCGTTGTAGCCAATTAAAACCAACACGCGCGTGGAGGCTGCTGAAGGACGTCGTGAACGATATCCTTTCATTCATTCATTATCTCCCGCTTTATCCTCTATTAGGGTCGCGGTGGGGTTCCCCATGCCCATCCAGAGGAGAACGTTTCGGGCGCTGGGCAGATAGACCCAGGACAGGGCGCCAATCCATCGCTGGGCACACACTCACTCACAAGGACACACTCTATAGGGGGCAATTTTGAGAATTCAATTGACTTGATCCATGTTTTTGGACTGTGGGAGGAAACCGGAGAACACGGAGGAAACCCACGCAGACACGGGGAGAACGTGGAAACTCCACCCAGATGGGGATTCGAACCGGGAATCCCTAGTGCTGAGAGGAGAACATGCCAAACCACTAAGCCACCGTGCCGCCCCGTGAACGATATCGATCATTAAAAAATGAAGGCGATGAACAAATAAACTTCCAAACGCAAACTTCCATAACGCGGTTCGACGACTGTCCCAACCCAGTTGCCGTAGCCGTCCACAGAGCCGGATCAATGGCGGACCCGGAGAAAACTTTCCAAAGTGCCGAAGTGAGTTAGTGTTGCGGGTCCAGCGGGCGGACCGAACTCGTGGTTCCCCCGGGGAACCAGCCGCGGGTCTCAGGTCGGTTCCGTGCCGAATGTCAGCGACCTGACTTCCATTCAGACTCCATTACGGGCTGTGAATTGTAGCTGTAGCCTGTTAGCTTCCCGCAGTCTGAACCGATGAAGTTTTAAATTTAAATCGGAAATCAAACTTAATCTAATCAATGCAGTAAAAATCAGATCGAATCTAAACCATCAAACTGGTNCAATCAAACTGGTTTAGAGATCGAATCTAAACAATCAAACTGGTTTAGAAATGGAATCTAATCAATCAAACTGGTTTAGAGATTGAATCCAGTCGAGATCAGACCACCATCAGGGATTAATGGTACTTCTTTAAAAAGGTCTACAAACAGTCTAAAGCACGGCTGCCATTGTGGTATTAATGAAACTTTCTGTTTACATCTCATACAACGCGTTCATAAGTTCCACTTATTTCTTTATTCATATTCATATGTTTATAAGGTCAGATTAGATGTGGGATATGACCCTGGGCTGTTTGCACTGGTTCTTTAAATCAGTGCCCAAATCAGGAAAAGGTCTTAAATAGGTTTCTGCATCTGCCTTTTGTACTTAACACTCAAAAACAAAGGGATTCTGAATGATCACAGATCAAAACCTTCGTGCACTTCTTTTAAATTTCGATTCAGTGTTCACTTATAAAAGCTTTGTTTGCATGGACGGCATTGGCATTGTTCTGGATCCATTTTTAAAAATGGACTTTTCTACACTTGATGGGTAAATCTTTGCGGAAACGGTGCTTCATAAAGGTCTCTGGAAGGAAACTAGTTCTCTTTTGGTGTTAAGTAGATATACCCTTAATTAATGATATTAACGAAACTTTCTGTTTACATCTCATACAATGCGTTCATAAGTTCCACTTGTTTGTTTATTCATATTAATATATGTTTATATATATATATATATGTCCTTAATGGTTTTCTGCATCTGCGTTTTGTACTTAACAAACTTAAATTGTATGTAAACACAGAATGTAGAGCGTTAGTGGATCTCATTCATCACGTCCACGACCTGCATTTAGGATCCACGATGTGCAGGCTGATGCGATATTCCTTCAGCCATTCGCTGTACGTGGCCATGAACAAACTGGACGACGTTCGGAATGGAGTGAGCCTGACGTCGTCCATCCGCTGGCTGGGCTACCTGTCCACTCTCAACTTAATCACAGCCATATCCCTGGGTCTGTATGCGTCATGGGAGAAGTCGGCGGAGCCAACGTTGCTGGTTGTTTTCATACTCGGCTTGTTTGTCCTGGGAATGGCCAGCATCTTCTACTACTACTTTGGGATGGAGCGCTTCAGTTTGGGACTCTTCCATTTGTGGTTGGGCTTCCTTCTCGGCCTCCTGTGTTTCCTCCACGATCCAATTTTTGGCGCAGACTTGAAGGAGCAGGTCGGTGTCTACCTGCTGATCACCGGCACGGTGTTAAGAATGCTGTGGGCGCTGGTGGAGAGGATATGCGGCCGCTCCAGACACCGGCCTGCGCTTCTGACCTCCGCCGAGGCCTTGGAGCTCACGGGGTTCGCCATCGCGAGCATGACTCAGGTGGTTAATGCCTTCATGAGCCTCGTCGTGCTGGCGCTGGCGGTCGCCACTCTCGTCGTGGATTTGCGAATGAAGAGTTTCTTTGCCGTCCCCAATCTGATCTGCTTCGCCGTCATCGCGTCGCTTTTGTTTTTTCCCTCCCTTGGAGTTTTAACCAACCCCTACGCGCTGGTCTGCTTCCTCAGCCGTTTTGTGTGCGAGCCACTATTGGACATGTACTTTAGCGGCCTCTCCGTGACGGAGCGCTGGCTCCCGTTTCTAAGGAGACGAGGCCTGTGGAGACGACTCACACTCTTGCCCCTGCTCGTTCTGGAGACGGCCTTCCTCGTCCTCGCCACTTTCAAGATGGGCGAGCTGGACCAGTGGTACTTCGTGATCCCCGGGTTTTTAGCCTCTAGTGTTTTTTGGATCATCTGCCATGTGGTCTTTCTGGTTACGCTTTGGGGTTTTCACAATAAACTGAGTGACTGCCAGAGAGTTTTCGGGGTGCAGAGGCTTGAGGCCGGGCCACTGGACAGAGTGATGGCCTCCAAAGGCATGCGCCACTTCTGCCTGGTCTCAAAGCGCTTGGTGCTCTTCAGCCTTGGGTCCACAGTCATACTTGGGGCTCTTTCATGGCAGGTGGGTTTCTTTGATTTCAAATTAATATTGTGATCTCGTTGTACATATCTGTCACTTGTAAGTTAAAATAAGTCCGACTGTGTCAACAGTGTGGCTGTGAACTGATATCTAAAGATTTATTTTAAATGGCCTTTACAGGAATCCAACAGCCTGTTTGTTGGAATGTTTTTGCTGGTGCTTCCTCTTGAGTCTTTGGCTTACGGTCTTTTCTATGAGTTGGGGAACTGCCTTGGAGGGACCTGTGTGGGCTATGCAGTCATTATCCCCACCAATTACTGCAGGTATGGTGTGTTTTACAACCATGGCTTATTAGTGTAATAGTTTGTTGATATTAATAAGTCTCTCTACATGTTGCAGTGTGGATGGGCCCATGCTCCTGCCTCCAGAGCAGGTTCAGGAAGTGAATCAGCGCTGTACGGGCATGCTGAACAGTGTACAGCGTTTCTTTAGCCACCACATTATAGACACCTTCGGCTGTGATTACTCCAGCAGCGGCTTTACACGCGACACGCTGAACTCGAAGCTCCACGCTTTCCTGGAAGCACACACTCACGATGGGCCACGTTACGATACATATGTGCTCTTCTACAGTGGCCATACACATCGCACAGGAGAGTGGGCTCTCATAGGTCAGTTAATTTCCATGTCTACATAAGGTGGGAGTGGAATTTTGGGGGGTCAGTAAAAAAAAAAAAAAAAAAAAAATATATATATATATATATATATATATATATATATATATATTTAAAATATATTTAAAAAAACATGCGGCACGGTGGCTTAGTGGTTTAGCATGTTCTCCTCTCAGCACTAGAGATTCTCGGTTCGAATCCACATCTGGCTGGAGTTTCCATGTTCTCCCCATGTCTGCGTGGGTTTCCGCCGGGTTCTCTGGTTTCCTCCAACAGTCCAAAAACATGAATCAAGTTAATTGAGATCACCAAATTGCCCCATATAAAGTATGTATGATCGCGTGTCTGTATGAATGACTGTGTGCCCAGCGATGGATTGGCGCCCTGTCCTGGGTGTATCTGCCCAGCGCCCGAAATGTTCTCCCCTGGATGGGCATGGGGAACCCCACCACGACCCCAATAGAGGATAAAGCGGATGATAATGAATGAAGGAATATATATAACATGATCTTCTGTGTAGGTGGAGATGCGCTGCGTCTGGATGAGATTGTGCAGCTGTGGAGAGAAAAGAATGGAGGCTACTACTCCAGGCTTGTTGTGGTGCTGGACACAGAGAACTCTGTGCCTTGGGTAAAGGAGGTGCGGAATACGAGGGATGTTTATGTTGCCGTACAAGGAGCGACGCTGTCGACCTCCAAAGATGTGGAAATCCAGAATACACCGCAGGTGGGAGACTTCATCACGCAGTGGGTCGAATTCAATTGCAACCCCGACTGCGGCTTCAGCTGGTCGGAAAGCCGCCACGCGGTCATGGCTGCTTATGGCATCTCGAGAAACTGGGCCGACTACAAGCTGCACCTGCCTACAGGAAATGACGTGGCTAAACACTGGAGGTTACACTTCCCAAGCTGGACGTACCCCGTGGTGCAGCTTGCGCACTGGAGCGTTTCTTTGAACCTGTTTTGGACCTGTAGCGTGTGTATGCGCTTTTTACGCCGGCTCAAGCTTAGGTGGTTTCCTCCAGCTGTCCTTGACACTGGACAGGGCTTCAAGCTGGTCAGGTCATAAAAGCAGGATGTCTCATTTTCACCACAAACCAGCAGCTACTTGAAGTTTTAGCTCTTACAGAATGTGAAACCGACCTGGGTGGCTATGATAGTAATAAGGAACGTTTTGGTTGATAAGCAAAGGAGGCAAATTAGGATTTTCTTTGTAAAATGAGTGACCACATGAGTGACCACAATGCCGCATCACCAGCACTAAACTTGCAGTTACGACAAGAATTTTGTGAAGTGATTATGGGCTGAAGACTGAAGGTCCCGAAGCTTCATGGTTTAATATTAAATAGTTTGTCTTCACCTTACTTTCCAAAGTATAAATAGTTAGTGTTAATCGGCCTCTTAAGAGACTGTTATTTAATTGCTTCTATTTATTATAGCTCGTTTTGCATGAGAAGTGAAGCTGCACTATGGATGAACGTGAGTACTGATAATAAATCTCTTGACCCCTATATAACCCGAAACTGCATAAAACAATATGCACCTTTAATGCAAAAACCTACCGAGGGGCTGATGCATTATCCTACAAATCACCCTGAATATTTTGGCATATTTCATTTGATTATCTATTGTATTTATTCATTTAAACAAATATATATATATAATATACACACATACACACACACTCTTAACTGGTCGGTTTCAGATACACCTCCTGCTTCTGCACTGTCTATTTTACTTACCATATAGCTACACTTTGTAGTTCTACAATTACAAACTGTAGTCTGTCTATACAGCCATATTTTTCATTTAGGCTGATCTTTAATGGACAGCACCACTACAGAATAGAAATTATTTGAGTTATGGATGATTTTCTGCACATTGGTTGTGTGGGGTTCTGCTTACAAGTGGATAAGACACTCCAGTGAGTCAAACTCCATGCGCAGTTACACTGTTAAACCACACACTAAACTACTCACAACTTTTTCACGCTATAAAGATATTAACACTCATTCACTGTCTAATAAAATGATATACATCCAGGTTACTGCACACTAGGGTCAAAATATGGGTTACATTGGGTTTTCCAAAGTCACTATATTTGTACTGATATCATTTGGCAACAGAAGTATTTTTGCTTTAAAATTATTTTTCTGAACGGTGAAATTGCATTTTAAAAAAGTGAAATGATTCGTTTTGTATTGCAGCATGAATAAACCAAATATTTTTTCACAAATGCTTATTCCAAACACATTGCACTGTAAATGCAACAGCTATATTTTTTTTCTCATTCAGGAAAGTTTTTTTTTTATGGATTACAGATGTTTTAGCTTAAGAATGTTATTAATAAGACATTTTTAATGTCTAATCAATGGTTCTTTGTACACAAGTTATAAACAAGTGCCTTATAATAGACTAGTCCTTTTGAAAGGGCTGGTCTGAGTTATTCAGGAACTACATCAACAAAAAGAGGAACTTTAAAGCTTTAGGTTTTTCATACTAACATGTTGTTTTTTTTGACTAATTAAGATGAAAGATATGTAAGATGGCATACTGTTAATGTGAAGATGTCTATTTCAATGAGATTATGTTCAAAAATACAATGCAATTAAACAGTTAGGAGATAATTAAATAATTTTTACCTAACTTTGGTATAGTTGGATGATCCTTGTTGATTGTTTGCCCGTGTTTTGCTGTAACGAGAGGAATTACCAATGTCAGGAGATCAATCGATCAAACGTGAATTAATGAATAAACAAAAATAATTAAAATATATTCACCAAAATGTTGTCATTTTAGTGTCATTTACACAAAATCTAATTAAAATCTGAAATCTAATTAAAAAATGTCAAAAGGTAAAAATAAAAATAATATTACAGAACGCATCACCCATCACTTAAAAAACATTTAACCACTAATTATTCTTTTTTTTTTTTAATTAAATTTCATTAAGGGATGATTTTTGCCTGACATATTAATTCACGATGATCCGTGCACTCTCATTAGAAGTGTGTAGTACAGTCGTCTCGCGCTTTCACCTTTCTCCGTACACAACCGTTATAAACTATAATGTCATTTTCATATCAGAAAAATAAGACTTTACGTCTGTAAACGCAATAAACAACGAATAAAGATATCGATGAGTTAATAAATAAGTATTATCGTTCAGATAAATGTGTTAAAAAAGAATTTTTTTAAGGTTCAGGAACACTTCGTGAGAAGCAAGAAAACATTTTTTTATAGTTAATTGACTGTTAATAAGAAGTTAAATATAAAAAAATTCTTGTTTTTAATTTAAAAAAAAAAGGATTTAATACTCAATAAAATGCCTTACCTGAGAGGAAAGCTGTTTGAAAGATAACCGTCGCCTGAGAGACCGCTTCAGTCCTTCACTGGTTTAATAAAATAACTGACAGACAGAACTGTAAATAAATGAGAAAGAAAGTTTAGGTAAAACGAAATAACGCGCTTGTTTAATTAAAACACTTGGTTGAATGCTGCTCCTGAGGTAAAGTATCCCGTGTGACACGAACCTCCATCATCCGCCCTCTTCAGTACCTGAGCGAGCTTCACTCCATTTCCCAGCGTGCTTTGCGCGCCGCAGTCGTCAGTATCGCGCGCTCGATGACCCCGAGGCGTAAACAAACGTCACACTTAAAGACGTGCTCAGACTTCACGCGTGTTATTATTAAATTTAGCTGTGTTCATTTAAAATGCGCTTCCACTTGCTTCGCGCCGTCGGTCGTATGAAACCTCCGGTGCGCTCGCGACGCTCCGCTCGTTTCCACGTTCCCCGTGAGTTTTCGGACGACTTTAAAGCGTCACGTCGGTGGGACGTCACCGTCAGCCCCTTCACTAAAATAAGATGCCATGTGCACTGTGACGTCACCATCCGAGCGCTCGAC
Source organism: Corydoras maculifer (assembly GCA_019802435.1). Taxonomy (NCBI): domain Eukaryota; kingdom Metazoa; phylum Chordata; class Actinopteri; order Siluriformes; family Callichthyidae; genus Corydoras; species Corydoras maculifer. The sequence continues at coordinate 286,716 of JAFMOD010000029.1, read as the reverse complement.
CCGCACTCCCACCCGGCGGCGGACCGGGCGTCGGTGGTGGTCCGTGGTGATGCTGAGGATGCTGCGGAGCTGGAGAAGGTCCTCCTTCATTACGATGACCAGAGAGAGGAGCTGACCCTGCGAGCGGACGAGGTCATACACAGCGTCTGCGTTCAGCTGACCACTCCAGTGAAGAGTGGTGCGTGGGTTAGGTTTGCATCATTCATCACAATGACCTTTATTATCAGGTAAAACTGAAGGTTGTGGGTTCAAATCCCAGAGCTCCGAAGCTCCCAGGGGTAGGAATCAACCCTGTGTTATGGTGTTATGTTGCGTTCAAATAAGCAGCCAGGAGCCAAAAATATTTAATGCGTAATACTGAAAATACAGTGTAAAATTCATTCATTCATTCGTGGGGGGAGGGGTTCCCCATGCCCATCCAGGGGAGAACGTTTCGGGCCCTGGCCAGATACACCCAGGACAGGGCGCCTATTTATCACTGGGCACACACTCACTCACACAGACACATACACATACTATATGGGGCAATTTGGAGAACTCAATTGACCTTGATCCATGTTTTTTGGACTGTGGGAGGAACCCAGGGGAAACCCACGCGGACACGGGAAGAACGTGGAAACTCCAACCAGATGGGGATTTGAACCGGGAATCCCTAGTGCTGAGAGGAGAACATGCTAAGCCACAGTGACGCCCATTCATTCATTATCTTCCGCTTTATCCCATATTAGGGTCGCGGGGGGTTCCCCATGCCCATCCAGGGGAGAACGTCTCCGGCGCTGGGCAGATACACCCAGGACAGGGCACCAATCTATCGCTGGGCACACACTCACTCACACAGACACACTCTATATGGGGCAAATTACAGAATTCAATTAACTTGATCCATGTTTTTGGACTGTGGGAGGAAACTCCACCCAGATGGGGATTCGAACCGGGAATCCCTAGTGCTGAGAGGAGAACGTGCTAAACCACTAAGCCACCGTGCCGCCTGGTTGACTTTTATTATCAGGTGAAAAGGTTATGGGTTCAAATCCCAGGGGTAGGAATCAACCCTGTGTCCTGACCTCAACCATTGAGAGGGCATAGTAAGTGTGTGCCCAGCGATGGATTGGCGCCTTGTCCTGGGTGTATCTGCCCAGCGCCCGAAATGTTCTCCCCTATATGGGAACCCCCTCCCCGCGACCATAATATATGATAAAGCAGAAGATAATGAATGAATGAATGAATGTGTTTGTTATAGAATGAGTCTTATTCTTTAAGTTTACACTGTTTCATTTCTTAGACCTACACGTTGTTACTCGCGGTGAAGGCAGTGTAAGGATCCACAATATGGAGAGTGATATCTGTCAGGTTTGGACAGAAAGAGGTCCCTGTGTCCTTCAGTCTGTTAAGGTAACTGATCCTGATAAACAGTTTTTACCTCTTTGTCCATGATGTCTGCTATAGACTTTCTGTTTATAGGCATTTTTTTGAAACTTAAAAATTATTTGTTTAACTCATTCAAACACAATATCATCTAAATTAGATGCTGCATGACATATTAACATGTTTTCACAGTAATGTGGTGTTGTGGGTTTATAGAGTCACAAAGTGCAGGTTTGTTCCAGCGGAGGAAACATCACGGGACTGGGTACGATCCACGGGGATGTTGACATCGTCACTGCAGGGGACGGTGTAAGGAATGACGTACACATTACGTATTCTCTGCCTACGATTCAGTGTCAGCATTTGAATGACACATTTTTTTTGACGATTTTTAGAGTGTTGATATCAAAAAGATCCAGGGGACGTCCATGAATGTTTCCACAGACCGTGGTTCACTGAAAGTGAAGGCCATTTATGCCGAGTCCACTGTTCTAACGTCTGTGTCTGGAAAAATCCACATTGGACATGCACATGGTGAGAAACGAGTAAAGAAAAGAAATAAATGACTTTTTATATATGTATATACAGTATATATATATATATATATATATAGGCGGCACGGTGGCATAGTGGTTTAGCATGTTCTCCTCTCAGCGCTAGGGATTCCCGGTTCGAATCCCCATCTGGGTGGAGTTTCCATGTTCTCCCCGTGTCTGCGTGGGTTTCCTCCGGGTTCTCCGGTTTCCTCCCACAGTCCAAAAACATGGATCAAGTTAATTGAATTCTGTAATTTGCCCCATATAGAGTGTGTCTGTGTGAGTGAGTGTGTGCCCAGTGATGGATTGGCGCCCTGCCCTGGGTGTATCTACCCAGTGCCCGAGACGCTCTCCCCTGGATGGGCATGGGGAACCCCACCGCGAATGAATGAATATATATATATATATATATATATATATATATATATATATATATATATATATATATATATATATATAAATAAAATAAAGATGTTACACAAATCCTGCCTTTTCTTTGCTTTACTTTGCTCTGATTATTAAAATAAGTTTAAAAGTAACATTGATGTCTGTAGTGCAGTAGTATTTTTTTTTATATTAACAACTAATATAAGTAACAATTGATAGTTGGGCTTTAAACGATGTGTGAATTGTATTTTACTTTGCTGAACAGGTGAAACGCAGATGCAGAGCGACACTGGCGATATCATTATTGGTAAGCCTGTTTCTTTTAAAGATCTATCTGCTGTTTACTAGTTTGTTGTTTTGAGCCTTCTTCTGATCTCTCAGACAGTTCAAGCCACGCCCTGACAGCGCGTACTGACGCTGGGAACATCGATGCTTATGTGAGCCAGACAGGAACGGCTCAGCTTCATTCACAGCAGGGTATATTATAAGTTTTATATTTGCTTAATATATATATATATATATCATTAGGCGGCAACGGTGGCTTAGTGGTTTAGAATGTTCTCCTCTCAGCTCTAGGGATGCCCGGTTCGAATCCCCATATGGGTGGAGTTTCCATGTTCTCCCCGTGTCCGCATGGGTTTCCTTCGGGTTCTCCGGTTTCCTCCCACAGTCCAAAAACATGGATCAAGTCAATTGAGTTCTCTAAATTGCCCCATATAGAGTGTGTCTGTGTGAGTGTGTGCCCAGCGACAGGTTGGCGTCCTGTCCTGGGTGTATCTGCCCAGCGCCCGAAACGTTCTCCCCTGGATGGGCATGGGGAACCCCCCCGCGACCCTAATATATAGGACAAAGCGGAAGATAATAAATTAATATATATCATTTTGCAGCTTTAAAAACATGATCATGTCATTATCAAGCTGTCATTAGATTAGATTTGTGTATAATTTCTACTTCGGGCTGTGTGCCTTTTTAAAATTACTTTTTATTTATGACAAAACATGTCTGTGTAGGTTCTGTTAGTGTCCGTCTGCCTTCCACATTAAAGGCCTGGGTGCAGTTATGTGGAGCCGCCGTGGATATTGATTCTGAAATCGCTCAGAAGACAACATGCCAATGGAATGAGGGGAAAGCTGCAATCACTGGTGAGTTTTTATTTCCGTCATTGTCAGAATTTCAGTTCTTATAATCAGCTGGCTGGTTACCTGGGACTTACCTGGGTAAGTCCCAGGTTTATGTCATGATGCACATACTTTGTCAGACACTTAATGAGATATGTCCCATTATTTCTAGATTTATTGTCCAATTTATCAGCTTTACTTTTTAAAATATAAATCTGTAATATTCCTGCAATTAAAAACCATCTAATTCTCAGTACACACTTTAAT
>JAFMOD010000029.1:255543-280543 GCA_019802435.1 Corydoras maculifer | reverse complement strand
ATATGGGGCAATTTTGAAAATTCAATTAACTTGATCCATGTTTTTGGACTGTGGGAGGAAACCGGAGAACCCGGAGGAAACTCCACCCAGATGGGGATTCGAACCGGGAATCCCTAGCGCTGAGAGGAGAACACTCTAACCACTAAGCCACCGTGCCGCCTATATATATATATATTTGTAGTTATTATGAATGGAATTGAATTCTACATTTCGTTTCTGTTTAGCACTGATTATTACGTTTATTCAGAACTGTATTGTATCTGTTTAAATAGTTTAGTTCTAAAAGAAGAGCTGGTCATTCTGTCCCATATTTATAAATGTCACATGTAATATGTTGTAATACACCCTTTTTCTAAACATTACAAAATAAAAGTTCTTTGCTGACGTTCAAGGCATGTCCTGTGTCTATTTCTACTAGAAATAAATGAAAGCATTCAGTTTTATTGTTTCTAAGGATTTTAGTCACGTGTGTTCATCACCTGTTTAATGAGCGTGGCCTTTCATCAGTTAGTGACATGCAAAGTGCATCAGGGCAAATCACATTGCCATTAAAGGTGTGTTTTACTTTTCCAGGAGAGATTATTTCCAAATCACCTGCCAGTTTGGAGCCACGTCACCTGAGCCTGCTTCTCTCCCTCCTACAGAGTAGCCTTAACCCGGTGGAGAGGCGAGATGTCCTCATTACGTTAGGAAACGCTGCTGCGTTTACTGTGAACCAGGTATGGCTTTGAGTTAAATCAGATGTTTGTAGGTTCAGCCCACTTCACTCAAAACCATTTTAAACCTCTTAACTTCTTGCAGGACCTTCTTCGTGAATTTGGAGGCCTTCACGTTATCGCCGGCTTCCTGTCTGACCCCGAGCCTGATGTACGGGTGCAGACGTTGAACGCCTTGAACAACCTGAGTATGAACATTCAGAATCAAGATCAGCTGAAGGTGTGTTTCCGAAACGTCTCTCAGATGACCGGCAGATGTCCCTCTGTACTGCTGCAAGACCCCTACAGTTTTCTTTTTGTTCAGATCTACGTTCCATCCGTGCTCGAGTTGATCGAGATGTCGCCCGTCGACTCCGATCTGCAGCTGGCAGCGCTGCGGCTTCTGACCAACCTGACGATAACAGATAACCATCAGCATCTTTTGAAGAGCTCCATCACCCTCCTCTTGTCTTTACTCGTCGTGAGCAAGGATGTGCTTCGGGTAGGGCTCAGGTTTGATTGGCACGTCTCCTGTCTGTACGATCATAGGCTTTGCAAACAGAGGCCTTCGGCAGAGTTTTATGTCGTACGAAGGTAATGAACAGAACACCTTCTGTGTTGATCTTTATGTGCAGATCCAGGTTTTAAAGGTTCTAGTAAATCTATCATCTAATCCTGACATGATGGACGACATAGTACAAGCCCAGGTGACGTATTACAGCATGATTGCATTATTGTTTTTCCCTCCCACACAGACCTTTCCACGGTAGTTGTTAGTAATCATAGCGACTGCATGGTTTCCAGAGCTATGATTGGAGATTTAACCCACCTACTGAAAATAGACCTATTTTCTCAGAGTCACATGCGAACGTGGATTAACAGCTTAGTTTAGAGGTCATTTCCCTGTAAACTCTCATTATGGTGTATGAAGAGTTCTGTATTATCATAAGGCCTTTGCCATGACATATGGATTTGTATGATCTGTGTTCCCTCATGACTAAAGCAGAGATACTCAGAGCCCGTCTTTTAAATGTCTGTCAGTCCGACTGTAGACGGACAGCTCATGTATCAGTGTATGTAACACTAATGCCTCAGATATTTCTCATTGGACCAGTCTGTAGTTTTTAGGTAGATTTCATGTTGAACTACATTTATAACGTTTATTAGTCTTTTTTTTTTTTCCTCGGTATGGTGGCTGATAGTATTGGAGCCTATCCCGGTGTTCCTAAGTCTAAAATACTGAAAATTCATCACAGGGCAGACACACGGGCAATTATATTGGTTCGCACAGTGTGTCTATTGGAGCTTTTGGCAGAATCCCATGCAGGAACTGGGAGAACATGCAAAAATTCGAACTGAAAACACATCAGTTCAGCGCAGGAGTTTCTGTGTAGGAAGAGCACTGAGCCTCAATGCTACCCTCTTGTGGAGGAATTAAAAAACATTCGTCCAACCTTAGTGTCACAAGACAATATCAGCATGATGATATGCCATGGGGCGGCACGGTGGCTTAGTGGTTGGCATGTTCTCCTCTCAGCGCTAGGGATTCCCGGTTCGAATCCCCATCTGGGTGGAGTTTCCATGTTCTCCCCGTGTCCGCGTGGGTTTCCTCCGGGTTCTCCGCTTTCCACCCACAGTCCAAAAACATGGATCAAGTCAATTGAATTCTCCAAATTGCCCCATATAGAGTGTCTGGGTGAGTGAGTGTGTGCCCAGCGATAGATTGGCACCCTGTCCTGGGTCTATCTGCCCAGCGCCCGAAACGTTCTCCCCTGGATGGGCATGGGGAACCATACCGCGACCCTATAGAGGATAAAGCGGGTTAGAATGAATGAATGAATGGCATGCCATGGATCATTTGATCTAACTTTGGTTCTACAGGCCCCTGCGTCTCTGGTGCTCCTCTGCGACGCCTGCACGAGCACCGAAGTGCTTCTTCGTCTGCTGACCTTCGTGGGCAACCTACGTGCCTGGAGACCGTCCGGACAAGTGGCCGATGCTTTGCGGAGACGGTCCGACTCTCTGTACTGCGTGCTGCTGGACTCCTCTTCTCAGCTACACAGCAGACTCCCGCTGCTCCTCTCCCATCCGGATGGAGAGATCAGAGCTCAGGTGGCCCGGCTCCTCACCTAGCTTTTAACAGCTCCGTTTTAAACGACTGGTCAGTGCACTTACAGGGCTCGATGTGCAGGAGGGCTTAATGATGCGTATGAAAAATTCAACAGGACAGTAAAGCGCCCGTGATATGTTAAAGGCCCTCATTTCTTCAGTGCCTGTATTCCTCTTTGAGGGCAGTCCTGCAAATTTAAAGAAGAAAGGCAAAGCGTACTGGATGCAAACGGTGTTGTTTTTGGGATGGAGTTTGAGCAGAAATATTTCCAAGATTTCTTTTATGCAGGAATGAAGGGGTGTGTGTTTTTTTTTGTTTTGTTCTACCCGATTCTCTCCTGTTAGCTCTGTGCAGGAGGCTTCTGGATCCCTCAGCGCTTCAGATGTTTGGTTGGATTTTGCATGTTATTGAAAGTGTTTACACATCACCCAGGTCTTTGGGTCAAGTTGCTTCCCAGGACATTTTATTGAACTGGATCTCGAGGAACACTGCCATGTTTTCCAACAACGTGAACGTGTTGAACTAATGCATCTCTTCTGCATGTGCTGCATCCGCTGCGGCATCTGCTACACCTCTCCAGACAAGAGTACTGCAGGTGTATAGATTTGACCCCTGCTGGTTGTCAACCTGATTGAGAATTGCATTATATGAATTTGAACAACACTGTTTAACTTAATAAATGAAATAGAGTTTTATTTTTAAAAGTGTGTTTATTTTTGGTCATTCGTTGGTGTTTAATTAAACAATCTTGTGACTTGAAGGTCCTTGGTTCGATTCCTGGTCCCACCAATTCTACAGCTGAACTGCCCCTGGGGCAAGGCACCTAACCCAAGTTGCTCCCTGCTCGGCGTGTACAAGGCTGATAAATATTTCTGCATGTAACGTGACGAGTTCCAATTTAAACCTTTTAAAAACGAGCTGCTCGACATCCACATCTCATCACCACACACCAAGCATGGCACTGTATTAACTTATTCTTGATCTTGTTTTATTCATAAATTAAATCTGTCCATGTTCTCCTCTCAGCGCTAGGGATTTCCATTTCGAATCCCCATCTGGGTTTCCTCCGGGTTCTCCGGTTTCCTCCCACAGTCCAAAAACATGGATCAAGTCAATTGAATTCTCCAAATTGCCCCATATAGAGTGTGTCTGTGTGAGTGAGTGTGTGCCCAGCGATGGATTGGCGCCCTGTCCTGGGTGTGTCTGCCCAGCGCCCGAGACGTTCTCCCCAGGATGGGCATGGGGAACCCCACTGCGACCCTAATAGAGGTAAAGCGGGAGATAATGAATGAATGGATAAATGTGTCCAATAAACCCAAAGGGTTTCCCTTATTTTTTCACGTTGAGCTGCACCATATGGACAAAAGTAATAAGAAATGTTGATTAATCAATGACTTTAGGTGTTCTATTCAGGTCCAGCAGCTTACAATGCATTTAGGACCACTGTATGCTTCCAAAGGGCGGCATGGTGGCTTAGTGGTTGGCATGTTCTCCTCAGCCCTAGGGATTCCCAGTTCGAATCCCAGTTTGGGTGGAGTTTCCGTGTTCTCCCCGTGTCCACGTGGGTTTCCTCTAGGTTCTCCAGTGTCCTCCCACAGTCCAAAAACATGGATCAAGTCAATTGAGTTCTCCAAATTGCCCCATTTAGAGTGTGTCTGTGCGAGTGAGTGTGTGCCCAGCGATAGGTTGACGCCCTGTCCTGGGTGTATCTGCCCCCCCCCTCCCGCGAACCTAATAAAGAATAAAGCGGAAGATAATGGATGGATGAATGAATGAATATTGTATTTGAACACTGTGTGTTTGTCAACTTGCCGCCTGTTTGCGCACGAGTCTAAAAACTCAATTTCCCACAATTCCTAGCGCGGGCGACGGACGCGGCCGGCGCTTGAATCACATGAGGTTTGTTAATGTTAATGTTTTAAAAACGCAGCAGCTGAAAATGGACGCGGACTCCGCCGAACGAAGAAAAAGAAGCTCCGACAGCCACGGAGGCCAAGGTAAGTTACAAATGTTGTGTTCGCAGAATCATTGTTATTCGTTGTTATTTATAGTAACCGCGTCCCGAACCTCACGCTGCTGTAGTTCTAAATGAATTAAGACCGCACCTTTATCATTAAATCTTCTGTCTGACTGGTTAAGTCTCCTTTAATTTAATTTCTCGTAATGATGCGTTATAACTCGTTACGTCAAGACTGATAATAATAACAGGTGTAAGAATCATACGGGACCTCAGTATTGTGACGTCATGAGTTTAGTAAGAATTATATTCACAGGTGAGGGGGGGGGGAACGTTGTAGGTTGCAGCATCAATTCTTCCCTTATATTTCGCTTTTTCCTATATTAGGGTCTTGGGGGGTGGGGGGAATTGCCCATGCCCATGCCCATCCAGGGGAGAATGTTTCGGGCGCTGGGCAGATAGACCCAGGACAGGACGCCAATCTATCGCTGGGCACACACTCACTCACACAGACACACTCTATATGGGGCAATTTGGAGAACTCAATTGACTTGATCCATGTTTTTGGACTGTGGGAGGAAAGCGGAGAACCCGGAGGAAACCCACGTGGACACGGGGAGAACATGGAAACTCCAACCGTATAGGGATTGGAACCGGGAATCCCTAGTGCTGAGAGGCGAACATGCCGACCACTAAGCCACTGTGCCGCCTTTATTAAGAACATTACTGATAAAATACCTTAAATGTAGAGTTCTTAAATTATTAAATAGTAAAAAATAATAGTCTGCTATGTCATAAGGTTAAACGACTGCCTTTTCAAATAGTTCTGAAAGCTGGAGTCTGTTCACAGTTGCTCATGTGACTTTCTGTCTACAGCACAGACCATCACCATCATCACATGAAAGCTGTTAACGCCAGTGATGTTTTAAAACAGATGGTTCTTAGTGATTTTCATGGAGCTGTGGAACATTATGTGGAAGCACAGGACCATTTCCCATCCCATCTTCTCACTAATAAAAAGAAAAAAAGCATGATATTAGTCTTTTGAAGCTGTTTTGGTCATGAACCGTTGAAAGAAGATGAACTTTACAGGATAGAACCTTTACAGCTTTCATTGTCTGATGCCAGTATGAACCCACAGTTCTTTTGTGTAACACAGTGCCCTCAATTCATTTGTCCTCTGATCTCAGAGCTTCCGTGGGACCAAAACAGACTCCGAGCCAATTCTGAAGTAAGAGGTCATGTTCCATGTTCTTGCTGCAATCAGAATCTCTGCATGTGTGACACGCCGTATTTGTCCTGCAGTCCTCATGCTTCCCACAGACACAGAGGTAAGCTTGGCGTCATTGACATCATGTGACTTTATTCATTTGATTCTATTCATTTCTTGACATTTAAATAAATTAATCAGCACTGTGGTTGTTCTGCGGTTTTTATTATGATACCTCGGCGTTTCTTCTTCGTTCGTAGCACACAGTACACATACAGCTGAGCTTTGGGATGAAGGTTCTTGTAGGGCCACCATACGTGCTGAGAACCCAGTGGAGGCGCAGAAACTCGCCAATAATTACAAGGTATTTGAAGTTACATTGGACATTAATCATTTCAGCTGTTCATATTCAATCATGAGCATGTGATGTTTTATTATTTATTTTTATTTTTTTCATATTCCGTTCATATTAAGTTCGGATTTCGGAAGTGGAAGAGTCATGTGACTGAGCGACCTTTCGAGGACCGATCCGAGATCGTGAAGGAACTTTACTCAGAACTCAATGTCATTAAACCAAACACAGGTCAGATCTACACAGAGAGTAAAACTCACTTCGGTTTCAGTTAATTAGGTAATTAATTCAGTTTAATTTAACATTCTGTATTAATAAAGGTTTATTTAGCCAGATATATCTCTAATAATTAGTATTTATACAAATTAAAGGCATTTATTTTTTTATACTACTTGGTTTGTATTAATAATCGGATTTGCATGTTGTTTTTTTGCCTTCATCAGGCTCTTTGTTCACCTGTGGCAATGTTCTGTACGTGGTTTTCGTCGGATGGTGGCTCTCTGCGCTGTACGTTCTCATCGGAGTTCTTATATTCCTCACTGTCATTGGAATTCCTCACGGTGACTCGCCCACCCTTCAGGGTCATGGAAACGCCTGCTTGCTCATACGCATGAATATTAATGTTTTCAACCTTCTTTTCTTTATCGTAGGGAAACTGTGTTTCAGACTGTCTTGGTATTTTCTGTGGCCCTTTGGAAAAGCCATACAGAAGGTTGTATACTATTAACCATCAGATTTAGGGGACTGCCGTAAAAGGAAACTTTGGTGTTTGTTAAATTTGAATCTATTTTCACCCTTAATATATATTTATATTTTTACTCTGGACAACAAAATGCAAGTTATCTGGTATTCTGTTAATCCACGAACATCAAGACCCAAAAAAATGCTGTACAATGGGAATCATGTTGAACAATTAGCCCTGTCAATTAAAATTGTCTCACAAAATAGAACTCGGCATTAGGAGACAGCCTCCCATCAATAATCAACTAAAGTGACCCATGCTGCTGGGTCTCAGACAGAAGGAACAGCCTGTAATTATAGTCATTATATCATTCATTCATTCATTATCTCCCGCTTATCCTCTATTAGGGTCGCGGTGGGGTTCCCCATGCCCATCCAGGGGAGAACATCTCGGGCGCTGGGCAGATAGACCCAGGACAGGGCGCCAATCCATCGCTGGGCACACACTCACTCACACAGACACACTCTATAGGGGGCAATTTGGAGAACTCAATTGACTTGATCCATGTTTTTGGACTGTGGGAGGAAACCGGAGAACCCAGAGGAAACCCACGCAGACACGGGGAGAACATGGAAACTCCACCCAGATGGGGATTCGAACCGGGAATCCCTAGCGCTGAGAGGCGAACGTGCTAACCACTAAGCCACCGTGCCGCCGGGTAGTCATCATATCGTCATTTGTAACTAAAGGTCAAATCTGGATGCAGAAAGATGAGAAATTGCAGCCCAGATTGAACAAATGACCAAAGCTTCCCTTTAAATTCATCAGTAGAAATAAAATAATTTAAAATAAACCAGCGTGATAGGGTTCCCGATGAATCCACATGTTAATAAGGTCCATATTTTCCTTTTAGACGAGTGGATTCAGAGGGAATCTCCACAGTGATGCTTTACTTGGAGAAGACGAGGAGCAGCCATCGTCCCACCGGATACCCGGCGCTGTGGAGGGGAACGTGGTGGATCCATCCGGACCTCCAGAGCAGAGCTATTGGGTAGGTTGCTATTAAGCTGACTCTGCAGTGTTCTTCTCTCCTGCAGGTCTTGTTCATACGGCCTGCGGGCCTGGGTTATCTTTCAGAAGCTTCCCAGTGTTTACACGTGGCTTCTGCTGGGATACCCTCTTCTGGTTGTGGTGCATAGCGTGTTGTTTCTCCTCTGCTGGCTCTTGGTCATCACCATCCCTGTGGCCAAGATGAACGTTCAGATCCTGAGCACCGTCCTGCTGTTGCACCCGGACCAAGTTGGAGTCAGTGATGTCACCGGGGTGAGGGTCTAATTAATCTCGTTATCATGTGAATGAGGAGAAAGTAGGACTAGAACTCAGTAACGCAATAGTTAAGAAAAGATATCATTTAAAACTGGGGCAACAAGGTGGCATAGTGGTTGGCAGGTTCTCCTCTCAGTACTGCGAATTCCAGAAACATGGACTTAAGGTGAATTGGCTGTTCTAAATTGCCCTTATATAGTGTGTGTGTGTGTGTGTGTGTGTGTGTGTGTCCTGTGATTAATGGGTGCCAATGTCCAAGGTGCATCTGCCCCTTACCCGGAACGTTCTCCACTAAATGGGCACGGGGAACCCACCACGACCCAAACATAGGATTAAGTGGAAGATAATAAATGTTCGGAAATAATTCATTCATTCATTCATTATCTTCCACTCTATCCTATATTAGGGTCGCGGGGGGGGGTTCCCCATGCCCATCCAGGTGAGAACGTTTCGGGCACTGGGCAGTTTCTGGGCAGATACACCCAGGACAGGGCGCCAATCCATTGCTGGACACACACTCACTCACTCAGCCAGACACACTCTATATGGGGCAATTTGGAGAACTCAATTGACTTGATCCATGTTTTTGGACTGTGGGAGGAAACCGGAGAACCCGGAGGAAACCCACGCGGACACGGGGAGGACATGGAAACTCCACCCAGATGGGGATTCGAACCGGGAATCCCTATCGCTGAAAGGAGAACGTGCTAAACCACTAAAAAACCGTGCCACCCTATCGAAATAATATAAATATGTAATATAGCGGCGGCACGGTGGCTTAGTGGTTAGCACATTCGCCTCTCAGCGCTGGGGATTCCCGGTTCGAATCCCCATCTGGGTGGAGTTTCCATGTTCTCCCCGTGTCTGCGTGGGTTTCCTCTGGGTTCTCCGGTTTCCTCCCACAGTCCAAAAACATGGATCAAGTTAATTGAATTCTCAAAATTGCCCAATTTAGAGTGTGTATGTGTGAGTGAGTGTGTGCCCAGCGATGGATTGGCGCCCTGTCCTGGGTCTACCTGCCCAGCACCCGAGACGTTCTTCCCTGGATGGGCATGGGGAACCCCACCGCGACCCTAATAGAGGATAAGCGGAAGATAATGAATGAATGAATGAATGTAATATAGCAATTATATACATTTGAAAATAGATTGTATTTCATTATTTGTCCTCATCCTCAGAACGAGGGCCAGGCCCTCCTGTGCTGCTACCACGCGGTGAATCTGTACTACTACAAGTACACCGTCGATGGAATCAACGTTTTTGCAGTCAGTATCTTTTGAAAAAATGAGTCTAACAATACTCTATACACGAAACAAACTCAGTTATAACATCAGAGCATCGGAGCATTATTTCCCTCAGCTGCTCCTGCCTTAGATCTCGTCCCTTTGGTCGTTGTCTCGCTGGTGATTGGCTACATGGATCAGAGTGACCAGTATACCAGCGCCGAGGTCAAATTTGCCCTGGCCATCGGTTCCATCACACCACTGTCCTATTATATAGGAATGGGCGTCGCCAGGTAACCCAACCCGTTCATGTGATCTGATGTCGACCGATGCTGACCGTGTCTCGCCGTGTCCCGTTCTTGCAGTATATCCGCTCAGAGTAATTTCGCCGTCGGCGCCGTTGTCAACGCGACCTTTGGCTCCATCACTGAGCTAACCTTCTACATCACAGCCTTGCTGAGGGGTCACCGTCAGGCCAATATGTGTCTGCAGGAGATGGTGAAGGCGGCGCTGACGGGTACACTGCTGGGATGCATTCTGTTCATTCCGGTGAGTGGCAACCACACCCCCTGCAGTCATGTGTTTACAGTGTTTACAGTGTGATGTGCTTTATGCTCTTCACCTGCATAATGGCATATAATTAATTATTACATCACGATCGCATAAATTTACTAAAATTCCTACATATTCGTGATAGTACAGTGTTTTATTATTTGTTTCTAATCATGCTAAATGATCTTTAACTCATTTAAATTGACATTATTTGTCGTATGGGCAGCATGCTGGCTTAGTGGTTGGCATGTTCTCCTCTCAGTGCTAGGGATTCCCGGTTCGAATCCCCATCTGGGTGGAGTTTCCATGTTCTCCCCGTGTCCGCGTGGGTTTCCTCCGGGTTCTCCGGTTTCCTCCCACAGTCCAAAAACATGGATCAAGGTCAATTGAATTCTCCAAATTGCCCCATATAGAGTGTGTCTGTGTGAGTGAGTGTGTGCCCAGCGATGGATTGGCACCCTGTCCTGAGTCTATCTGCCCAGTGCCCAAAACCTTCTCCCCTGGATGGGCATGGGGGACCCCCCTGCGACCCTAATAAAGGATAAAGCGGGAGATAATGAATGAATGAATTATTTGTCGTATGGGCAGCATGCTGGCTTAGTGGTTGGCATGTTCTCCTCTCAGCGCTAGGGATTCCCGGTTCGAATCCCCATCTGGGTGGAGTCTCCATGTTCTCCCCGTGTCTGCGTGGGTTTCCTCCAGCTTCTCCGGTTTCCTCCCACAGTCCAAAAACATGGATCAAGGTCAATTGAATTCTCCAAATTGCCCCATATAGAGTGTGTTTGGGTGTGTGATAGATTACCGTCCTGTCCTGGGTCTATCTGCCCAGCGCCCGAAACACGTTCTCCCCTGGATGGGCATGGGTAAACCCCCCCCCCAAACCCCCCACCCCCGCGCGACCCTAATAGAGGATAAAGCGGAAGATAATGGATGGATGGATTATTTGTCGTGACACTGTGCGCCCTCTGCCGGTCCAAGGGGGAAATGAACCCCAAACAATGCTTAATGCTGAATTTATTTTACAAATCGCATGTATGACTGTATCTGTTGTTGGGTAAACTCTCTCTGTGTACTGTGCGTCATCCTGCAGGGGATCTGTATGATCATCGGGGGCCTGAAACACAGCGAGCAGAGATTCAACAGCCGATCGGCGGGAGTCAGCTCCTCGTTGCTCTTTATTTCCATTGGCGGTGAGGATTATGTCCCATTCTGAATTTCGGTGATTACACCATTATTAATGCATATTCTTCACTTTAAGTTAAAAATTTACACCTGTCATGGCCTCGCATTTTATGCTGTAAATGTTGGGATAGGGGGGGCGGCACGGTGGCTCAGTGGTTAGCATGTTCTCCTCTCAGCGCTAAGGATTCCCGGTTCGAATGACCATCTGGGTGGAGTTTCCATGTTCTCCCCGTGTCCGCGTGGGTTTCCTCCGGGTTCTCCGGTTTCCTCCCACAGTTCAAAAACATGGATCAAGTCAATTGAATTCTCCAAATTGCCCCATATAAAGTGTCTGTGTGAGTGAGTGTGTGTCCAGCCATGGATTGGCGCCCTGTCCTGGGTCTATCTGCCCAGCTCCCGAAACGTTCTCCCCGCGACCCTAATATAGGATAAAGCGGAAGATAATGGATTGATGTTGGGATAGGCTCAAGTGCCCCCATGATCTTAATCAGCACAAGTGGATTGGAAATGAACGAATGAACGAACTTTTTGTTTAATTGGTGCCGCAGGAGTGTTTGCCCCCACACTTTTTTCTAAAGCCTATGGGAACCTGGTGTGTGAAGACTGCACCAACTCCTCCGCGACCTCCGACAGAAACGGCAGCTTCACCTGCCGGAACTGTCACTATGATCTGGTGAGCGATGGAGTTGAACTGAATCTCAATGAGTCTATAAATCTGAAACAGGACTTTCTAATAAACACGCTCTGTGTTTCTGCAGAGTGAAAACAACTACACACTCTTCTACACACACATAGAGTGAGTACACATCCTCAGTCAAGGCCTAATGTACTGTATACATCACTGGAATACATTATTATTGTTGTTCTCTCACGTTTTAGACCTCTGGTTCACACGGTGTCTGTTCTGCTGCCGGTGTCCTACATCATCGGTCTGCTGTTCGCGCTGAAGACCCACTCGCACATCTATGATTTTCACGTCGGTGAAGCCAGTGGTGAGTTTCAACAGGGAGAGATCACTGATGGAGCAGCGATCGGATAAAATACTGCTTTAGTCATCGTGAATTATACATTATTTCTCTGTGTGCATCTGTAGTTTGTATGGAAAACCTCATGTACAGGTTTATAAAACATTGTAGGATCCAAAACCTGCCCCATGTGAGGACCTTATGTTATTGTGGGGGATAGAAAGATAAGTAAAATCATGGTTATGGTTATGGCGGCACGGTGGCTTAGTGGTTTAGCATGTTCTCCTCTCAGCACTAGGAATTCCCGGTTCGAATCCCCATCTGGGTGGAGTTTCTATGTTCTCCCCGTGTCCGCGTGGGTTTCCTCCGGGTTCTCCGCTTTCCTCCCACAGTCCAAAAACATGGATTAAGGTCAATTGAGTTCTCCAAATTGCCCCATATAGAGTGTGTCTGTGTGAGTGAGTGTGTGCCCAGCGATAGATTGGCATCTGTCCTGGGTGTATCTACCCAGCGCCCGAGACGTTCTACCCTGGATGGGCATGGGGAACCCCCCTCACCTCGCGACCCTAATAGAGGATTAAAAAGCGGGAGATAATGAATGAATGAATTATGGTTATAGTTATTATTAGGTTATGGTTTAGTCTTTGCGAAATGAATGGTAGTGGATATGAAGTTTCTACTATATATATATGTTTGTGTGTGTGTGTGTGTGTGTGTGTGTGTAGCAGGAAGTAACCTGGGTGCGGTGGTGCACTGGTCTCGGTGGCGAGCGCTCCTCATCCTCATCATCGCCACGGTGCTGATGTCCGCCTGCGCTGACCTCATTACCGAACACATCCAGCCCATCCTCTCTCACCCGGGGATCTCTCAGGCATGTGGTCCTCCATCATTCTGTCACTGTGACTTTTGCACAGTTCCATATATAGTTATAAGCACTAAAAACCTTCACCCGCTCCCTCTGTGCTCGTCTTGTCTCAGTACTTTATTGGCGTGACAGTGTTGGCCATGGTTCCTGAAATACCCGAGATAGTGAACGGAATACAGTTCGCACTTCAGAATAAGATCAGCTTGAGGTTAGGTCTGGCTCGTGCAGTAATCAGTGATGCTGATGGTAGAGGACGGATAACACACTGGTTTTCTTTTGCAGTTTCGAGGTTGGAAGCTGCATTGCAGTTCAGGTCTGCATGATTCAGATCCCCATACTGATTCTGTTCAACACCTTCTATGTGAGTTAATAATTCAGACAGACCGCTTGTTATGGGGCACGGCATGCTGTTAAAATGTGGTGTGGGGGGGGGAGGGCAAACCTCAAACAGAGGAGACAGAAAACCACATGAGACATTCATTCATTCATCTTCCGCTTTATCCTCTATTAGGGTCGTGGGGGGGTTCCCCATGCCCATCCAGGGGAGAACGTTTCGGGCGCTGGGTAGATACACCCAGGACAGGACACCAATCTATCGCCGGGCACCACATGAGACAAGTATTCAAAAAACATAGCATTCACAAAAAACCTAGGTTAGTTTTTAGTCTGTTTCCATTAGAGGGCGCCACAGTGGAGCATTATTTTTCATTTTGCCCCATCCTGGGTATTCACCCCAAACACCTTCATGTCCTCCCTCACCACATCCATAATCCTCCTCTTTGGTCTTCCTCTCCTCTCCTTCCTGACGGTTCCAGCCTCAGTTTTATTTTTCCGATATGAACCTTCCAAACCTTAGGTTAGTTCCTGAATTCCTGTTTTTTTTTTTTAATCCAGATGCCCGTGCCCCTCTCAACTTGGGATCGGTACCAGAGTGTCGTGTGTTTTAAATCCTCAGTTCTAAAGGCTTTTTCTCTGAACTTGTGTCTTGTTTCATCAGAACGTTGGATTCGTGCTGATCTTCTGTGACCTTCATCTGTGGGCCAGCATCTTCAGCGTCATCGTCGTCAACTACATTTTCATGGACGGAAAGTCCGACTACTTTCAGGGTAAGGAACAAGCTTTAAGGACATGCTGTATGGGACGGATGGATGTCGTTGTCATCCTAAAATTTGAACCTTGCGGTCAAACATGTGAATGTCTTGGATTTGAGACTGACATTTAAAGCTCTTTTTATTTATTTTTTTATTTCCCCCTCAAGGTACGGCTCTTGTGGTGGTCTACCTCATCCTTCTTGCCCTCTATTTCTTTGCCCCTTCACCAGTCGGTTGTTAGAAACAATTGCAAATAGTGAATTTTAGATTAGACATCACGACTTTTGTCATTTAAATCGGAACTGAGAACCAAAACACACGATTCCAAGGCATTATGAGGGAGCGTTAGCTCAGTGGTTCGGGCGTTGGGTTATCAATCTGAAGGTTGGGGGTTCAAACCCCAGGTCCACTGAAGTTACCAGTGTGGCTCCTTGAGCAAGACCCTTAACCCTCATGGCTCCAGGGATGTTGTGATTAACCCTGTGCTCACCTTGTAAGTCGCTTTGGATAAAAGCATCTGCTAAATAACCAAATGTAAATGCAAATGTAATTACAACAAACAGGGTACCGGACAGTATTTATTATTTGACACCTACAGGTAGAACCGAGCTGCACGGCGTTATAACATTGAATTTATTTATGCTTTTTATCAACATAATAAAGCCTAGGACTTCAATCAAATACATGTTTAATCCTCAGTATTAATTTTCTATGTTGTGGGCTCTTGAGCAAGGCCCTCCAACCCTGGTTGCTCCAGGGATGCTGTATCCTGACTCACAAGGTTCTCATCCTTGTTTTAATGTTTACTGAACATGTGTTCAGCTATGCATCCGAAGGTTCTGGGTTCAAATCCCAGGTTCACCGAAGTTACCAAAATTCCTCAACCCCTCATTGTTCCGCGGGTTATGTATCATGACCTCATCTCTGAAGTTGGGATACGTCTAGGTCGCTTGGTGTACAAGCTAAATGACCTCATGTGTATATAACCAAAAACCAATGGTGCCCTTTCAGGGTGTGCTGTAGTAGGCTCCTCCCATTATTCGGTTTTTATTAGCTGATGGTACAAATGAGATGCGTTTGCTTTATTGAATTTCCTAAATTTGAATTCTGGAAACCCCAAACGCTTACTTGAAATATTTGAAACAAAATGCGGTAAACTTGGCCTTCAGCTGGAAGAACTCTGTGCGGAACTGAGGGTTCACCGCGGCGTAAATGATGGGGTTGGTGAGAGACGTGAGGCAGGCTATGGAGACCGCGAGGACCTCCATCTCCTGAATGACCTGCATCTGAAGTTAGGAACGTTAGAAAGGAAAGGACGTTAATGCACTGGCAAACATCAATGAAAGAATGAATTACCCAAACGACCAGCAGCACTTACATTTAGCGTCTGCTTTACATCCAGAAAGGCGTCCTGGATGACCGTCCCGATCAGGGGAATCCAGAAGACCAGGAAGGTCAGGATGATGTATCCAGAGCGCTTGGCCAGCCGGCCTTCTTTCTTTTTGTTTCCTTTGTCCCGGCCGGCGAACGACGGCATCATGCATACTGCCCCCGCCACCTCCGCGGATTGGTCGGCCGGAGCAGCACAGTTCTCTGCACTTTCGGGCGCCTGGCTTGCATTTTCGGGTGGGACCTCTGCAGCGAGTTGTTGGGACTGAACGCCCACCCCCTCAGCGGTGGCTTGACTCGTCATTGATTGCACCATGGGAGCTTCGTTCCCTGACTTGGCTCCAGCTGCTGACTCGGCGATCTCCAGCCTCGTCTCGATATCTTTCGGCGTCTTGGGCGGTTCAGTTTTGGTCGGTTCGGCGATATCCCTGCTTTCTTTCTGGTCATTTTTGCCGGCCGGAGGCAGCACGCCTTTATCGAATATCTTCCGGTTGTGCGTCTTGACCAGAACAAATATCCGGGAATAGAAGCCGATGATGAGAACCAGACAGGTGAACCAGACGGGGAGCAGGATGTACAGCCCGAAAGAGTCGTAGCTCCGCAGCGTGTCGAAGCTCAAGCCCGCGCACTTCACATAAACGGGCGAATCCTTGGTAAACGCCACGCAGACTCCCGAAACGGCGAGCGACACGGCCCACGTGAGCGAGAGGCAAGCCAGGACCCGCGCCCGCCGCACGGTGGCCTTGAACGGATTGGCCACGGCCTGGTACCGTTCGCCGCTGATGCAGGCCAGCGTGAAGAGCTGGACGCAGCAGATGAGTGTGAAGGACATCGCCTGGACCTCACACAGCCAGTCCCACACGTCTCTGCCCTCGTGTCCGATGACGATGACCATCAGGAGCATGGGACAGTCGGTGGCGCAGCGCAGGAGGTCGATCAGAGCAAGATTAACCAGCAGCGCGTTGGTCCAGGTCCGGAGCGATCTTTGGCGGTACACGGCGTACAGCACGAACAAATTGGCAACGATGCCCACGAAAAAGGTCACCGTTAACACTGTGCAGCTGGTGACCAGAGAGGCCACGAGCAGGTCGTCACGCCATGTGGAGTTGGCGTTCATTTCCATGCCACGCCTCGAGCAATGGCACTGCGTAGCCACATTCCCGTTAGGTTTATTTATTTAAATTGCACTATTGTGCGATGAATAGCAGTGAGGGGAACCAGACGTCCTTGATTTTATTAGACGAAGCCTTGTGAGGACCCCGGCTCAGTGTGCGCCCCATCCTCCACGAGGGGCCTGGGCAGTGTAAACATGTGTACCTCAATTATAATATGCAAATTGTATATTATTTATTAATTTTAGGTCAAAAGGATTGGTCAGATCAACAGAAGATGAATTAATTGTTCACTGAAATCTTGGGATTAATTCCGAGGATGGACGTTCATAAAGGTTCCATGAGAACCATGAGACCAACAGGAACCAGAGGTTCCGTCCATCAGGACGTGAGTGCTCTAGATTAACTCTGGTTACATTAATATAGTTAATGAACAGTCCCTTGGATCCTCAGAGATGATGAGTGCTTCAGAGCCATCACGGTAGCAACCTGTCAGGGTGGCAGAACCGAAAATCCAACAGGAACCAAAGCTTGTATTCCTCAAAAAAACAGGTTCTCCAGATCACCTGAGACTAGTTATGAACTTTGATGGGCACACTTAGGTTTAATTAATAATCCCTTTGATCTTCGGCGACGACGAAAGTGCCGCTAGGCCGTCACTATGGCAACCTGGCAGGGTTGAGGATGAGGAGCAACTTTTTTATTTTATTTTTTAATTTTTTAATTTTTTTATTATTATGAGCCGGTCGTCAATTAAATTGTAAAACAAAACTCCAGTGAGTTACGGTGATGATGATCAGTTTTTGGATTCTTTGAACCTTCTGTAAACCATACTCAACGATCAGCCGTTCCAACAAAGTACAAAATCCCATCAATAATAATATATTACCGCAAAAATATATTTTGCAAGTGTTTAAACATCATTTGCTCTAAATTATTATACATGTTTAAGTCATATTATATATATTTTCTTCTAATCACGTACCTCGAACTGGGATTCTCTCTATTCGTATATTCGTATTTCGACATCAGAGTCCCTCCTCTGGGTTGCTGATGCTGAACAGTTGAGATTCCATTGGCGTTTGCTTTCCCCTTGAAAACAGAAAAGACTCCGGAGTGCTGTCCCTGCTGAAGCCGAGTCTTTTGTACGCCTGCAGACGAGGACGGCCACATCTCAGCCTTGAACTCCATGACAACTGTCCTGCTTATGTCACAGGGCCATTTTTCAATTAACACCCTGCCAGGACCCTGATCTTTGGGGAATTCTTGTTTTTGTAAAGTCAATTCATCAGTGTCCCGATGTTCTAATCCATCCTCGAGCGAAGCCAATTACACAGAGACGGTGGATTTGATTAGATCGAGTCGGTCTCAGCGGGGTGTTGGGAAATATTAGTTATGATGCAGCTGTGATGCTGACGGTTCTGAATAATGTTAGAAAACTGAGCCGGGTTTTTATCCTGTTTGATCACAGATTACACTCCTCCATGTGGGGATTATCACAATCTATGGTTTAATCCAAGGACCTTCATGAGACTTACCTGACTTTACTTTTCCCGGGCAACTGCATGTCTTACCTATAGGAGTTTTTATGCATTATTAACTTTATGACCTAGAAATAAGGCTTAAAGACAGAGAAATGAATTTACATCTTTAATTTACATATGGGCAGCATATGGCTTAGTGGTTGGCATGTTCTCCTCTCAGCACTAGGGATTCCCTGTTCGAATCCCCATCTGGGTGGCGTTTCCATGTTCTCCCCGTGTCCGTGTGGGTTTCCTCCGGGTTCTCAGGTTTCCTCCCACAGTCCAAAAACATGGATCAAGTCAATCAACTCCAAATTGCCCCCTATAGAGTGTGTCTGTGTGGGTGAGTGTGTGTGTGTCCGGGGATAGATCAGCGCCCGAAACCTTCTCCCCTGGATGGGCATGGGGACCCCCCCCGAGACCCTGATATAGGATAGAGCGGAGGATGATGAATGAAAAATGAATGAATTTACATATGCAAATAATCATGATACTGGCGGCACGGTGGCCTAGTGGTTTAGCATGTTCTCCTCTTAGCACTAGGGATTCCCGGTTCGAATCCCCATCTGGGTGGAGTTTCCATGTTCTCCCTGTGTCTGCGTGGGTTTCCTCCGGGTTCTCCGGTTTCCTCCCACAGTCCAAAAACATGGATCAAGTCAATTGAATTCTCAAAAATTGCCCCATATAGAGTGTGTCTGTGTGAGTGAGTGTGTGCCCAGCGATAGATTGGCGCCCTGTCCTGGGTCTATCTGCCCAGCGCCCGAGATGTTCTCACCTGAATGGGCATGGGGAACCCCACCGCAACCCTAATAGAGGATAAAGCGGGAGATAATGGATGAATGAAAATAATCATGATAACAGCAATGCAGGTACGAAACAGGTCATAGTCCCAGATACAACTTTAAAAAGCACAAACGTTATGTTATTATGCCCGAAAGTGTGAAACAAGCCACTTGAACAATATGCCCACAATTAAATGAATTAATAGTCAGAAACTGTAATCTCTCACGTCTTCACCATGAGCTTCAGTGCTGCAGGTTCTCCTTGTGAAGGACTGAGTGTGCTTTTAAAGGGCAAACTGACAAAAATTCAACCCAGCAGGGCCTTTCTTCTGCTAAAATTACATCTCGACCCCATTCTCCTGAAAAACTTTGCAACGTTGTGCGCCTGTGACCTAAAATACACCTTTAAACAAGAAATGTACCTTTCATTCATTCATTATCTCCTGCTTATCCTCTATTAGGGTCGCGGTGGGGTTCCCCATGCCCATCCAGGGGAGAACATCTCGGGCGCTGGGCAGATAGACCCAGGACAGGGCGCCAATCCATCGCTGGGCACACACTAACACAGACACACTCTAAACAGGGCAATTTTGAGAATTCAATTAACTTGATCCATGTTTTTGGACTGTGGGTGGAAACCGGAGAACCCGGAGGAAACCCACGCAGACCCACGCCCTAGAAATGTACCCTTCACTTTGGCAATTAGGCTTTATGATTAAATAGTGATGTGCACACTTTGTCAGGGTACTTTAGTGTGGTCGATCAGACTGATCTTACTAGGCAGATTAATAAAAAGCTGCCGTCTTCCACGCAGTGTGCAAAAGCTGTACGCGAAAACGACTTGCATGTCTGAATATGCAGCGCGTGCAGGTGTAATTAAGACTCAACCACAAAAACAAATGAGCACGATGATGCCCGACGTTAAAGAACATGATGTTTAATGAACAGCTGACGTTTACATCTATGGAGGCTTTCCTCAAACTGCTTTACTGCTTAAACAATACATACTGCATTCAGACCGGTACCTTCTGTTTGGTAACCTGTAAGCCGGCGGTCGTGATGCGTCCGAGGTCATGTGGTTACTACATACTCTCTTACCCGAAATAGTTATCCGTCCCATTCATCACTGGCATTTTTCACGGACAGATTTCCCACCGTTTTACAGGGCGGTACAAGGGGTCCGGACCCCTCTGGGGCCGTCTGAAGGCTACTGCGACGCCTGCAACAAAATTGAACTCTGACTACAAAAATAGCCGAACACTATGCTTTTATAAAAGAGTCACTTCTAAACATACATACATACATTATCTCCTGCTTATCCTCTATTAGGGTCGCGGTGGGGTTCCCCATGCCCATCCAGGGGAGAACGTCTCGGGCGCTGGGCAGATAGACCCAGGACAAGGCGCCAATCCATCGCTGGGCACACACTCACTCACACACACTCTATAGTGGACAATTTTTTGAGAATTTAATTAACTTGATCCATGTTTTTGGACTGTGGGAGGAAACCGGAGAACCCGGAGGAAACCCACGCAGGCACGGGGAGAACATGGAAACTCCACCCAGATGGGGATTCGAACCGGGAATCCCTAGCGCTGAGAGGCGAACGTGCTAAACCACTAAGCCACCGTGCCGCCCACTTCTAAACATTACATTTAAAAAAAAAAAAAAAAAAAAGCTTCAGCTTCACGAACTTCAGTAAAACCATCTTATTTACGCACTTAGAGTTCTAAATGATCTAACACGTTACGTCTGCCCAGGAGTTGAAACACGCTGGCGGGTTCCGCACAGAGCAGGGCGAGAACAATGCCGACGGTGGGATGGAGCCATCACTGCCAAAGAGTCAAGAAGCCATAAAAGATGTCGGGTAAGATGAAAGTATGAGAACAACAAGCATTCAAGCATTTCTCAGTCGGTAAAGGGTAGAGAGTCCTCTCTGGGTCAGGGATCAGATCTGGCCTCAAGTGGAGGAGTTGAAGTATCTCGGGGTCTTGTTCACGAGTGATGGGAAGATGGAGCGTGAGATTGACAGACGGATGGGGGCGGGGTCAGCAATGATGTGGACCCTATACCGGTCTGTTGTGGTAAAGAAGGAGCTGAGCCACAAGGCAAGGCTCTCGATTTACCGGTCCTATGGTCATGAGCTTTGGGTGATGACCGAAAGAACAAGATCACGAATACAAGCGGCCGAAATGGGTGGCTGGGCTCTCCCTCAGAGAAAGGGTGAGAAGCTCGGTCATCCGGGAGAGACTCGGAGTGGAGCCGCTACTCCTCCGCATCGAAAGGAGCCAGTTGAGGTGGTTGGGGCATCTGGTAAGGATGCCTCCTGGGCGCCTTCCTAGGGAGGTGTTCCAGGCAAGTCCGGCTGGGAGGAGACCCCGGGGGACGACCCTGGACACGCTGGAGGGATTATATCTCTCAGCTGATCTGGGAACGCCTCGGGGTGCCCCCAGTCGAGCTGGTGGAGGTGGCTGGGGTGAGGGAGGTCTGGCCCGAACCCCGAACAAGCGGAAGATAATGGAAGGATGGAATAACAAGCATTTAAAGCTGAATATTACAGGCTAGTGTTTATTATGCCTTTAAAATGAGTTTGCTGGACGAGGACGATCGAGGGAGGTAGTGTTCCATCGTCTTTTTTTTTGTTTTTTTTCATTCTGTGAATAATTTCATCCATAGCAACTTACGAGTATCCCAACCTGCTCACAGGGTCAGACAGGGGGGTAAAAGGCCCTGCTTGTAGGACCCAGGGCTTCAGATTGATAACCCAACACCCGAACCATGACACAACGGTGTGCATCTTCAGAAGAACCGAGATGCATTAAGAAAAGACGAGGAGTTGAGGATGTTGAACTCAACAAACTCAAATCTCAGAGTCTCAGCGACATTCACACGTTTCAACAGAGCAAACCAAATGTTAAGTGGAATCCCTAAAAAAATCCAGATTCAGTTCATCAGTGCTCAACCCCGCGTCGGTGTTTAAACTTTAAAATACTCTTCTATGGAATACTGCAGTTAAAGCTCTAAAGCTGCATCCCTGTGATGCTACTGGGCATCATCGCTCAACCACGTTCACTTAAAACCTGTAACACAGTACCACCAGCATTCTCTTGAGCCTGCGTGCCGGCCCTTAATAGGTCCCCTTCGTAACGCCTGCACTGGGCTGCTCTGGCCACAGGGTGGCCTCGTGCTGCAGAGGGGTGCGGCGCGGGTAGAAGGTGTGCTGAAGGTCGTAGTTCAGCAGACAGCTTAGCGAGGCCATGTAGATGTCGGCGAAGCGCGAGAGGCGGCGGGAGAAGTACGTGGGGTTGTGGTAGGTGCGGAACAGGCTTCCGAACTGGGAGTTGAACATGTTTTTCGCCTGCGACCTGCCAGAGAAAACAAACCTGCATCATCATGTAAACATTGATGTAAACAAACGTAAATCCATGTGTCCATTAAAGCCGCCGAAATGTCTTTATGATAATGGTAACAAACAAATAACGCAATTTCAGAAATATTAATATATATATATATATCAATCAATCCATCTATTATCTTCCGCTTTATCCTCTATTAGGGTCGCGGTGGGGTTCCCCATGCCCATCCAGGAGAGAATGTTTCGGGCGCTGGGTAGATACACCCAGGACAGGGCGCCAATCTATCGCTGGATACACACTCACTCACACATACACTCTCTATATGGGGCAATTTGGAGAATTCACTCGACTTGAGCCACGTTTTTGGACTGTGGGAGGAAACCGGAGAACCCGGAGGAAACCCACGCGGACACGGGGAGGACATGGAAACTCCACCCAGATGGGGATTAAAACTGGGAATCCCTAGCGCGGAGAGGAGAACATGCTAAACCACTAAGCCATATATATATATATATATATATATATATATATATATATATATATATATATATATATTTTTTTTTTTATTTTATTAAAAAAAATTTTGGAAGCATCTCCTTGTCTATGTATCTGTAACCCAATTTCCCAAAACTGCCGTTCTTAGCACACGCTCTCAAATCGTCAATAGTCAATACACACTGTACAAGCTGGTGTATTACCTCATGTCCTGTCTCTCTCTGATCCACTGCTGGATCACTTCCTGGGAGGCAGCATCTCTGTGCACCTGCCACACACACACACACACACACACACACACACATATATATTAGGGAAATATGGTACAGATACCGCCAATCCATCGCTGGGCACACACACACACATCACACACACACACACTATATGGGGCAATTTGGAGAATTCAATTAACTTGATCCATGTTTTTGGACTGTGGGAGGAAACCGGAGAACCTGGAGGAAACCCACGCGGACAACATGGAAACTCCACCCAGATCGGGATTCGAACCGGGAATCCCTAGTGCTGAGAGGCGAACGTGCTAAACCACTAAGCCACCGTGCCGCCCAGAAGTTAATCAAATTACTCAAATGCTTTCTGATGGTATCGCTGAATATCCCGCTCCTGTCGTTCCTTTACACTTCACAGCTTATAAAAGCTGCACATGTTGACCAGGCGCAGTTAATTGGACAGGAGCGCTAATTACTTTTAATAGTAAGCGATTCCAGACAGGACCACCATCTGTCCCAACCACGGATTGGGAAATCAAATCAGTCTCTCTCTCTCCCTCTGAGGCTGCTTAATGATATTATAATAATTACAACTTCTTCATATCGATTACTAATCTTTGACTCCCCCCCCTCCCCCCATCAGTCTCACCTGCACTTGTTCCAGCAGGTTGGTGAGGTTCTGCAGCCACGTCATGGCGTGCACGTACTCCACCGTGTTCATGATCTTGATTTCCTCGCGCAGCTCGGGGATGATGGCTCCCGTCCTCCAGCCGTGTTTCAGCGTCAGGTCCTAAACACGCGGGTCGTGTGGATTATTGCAAACGGCGCGTGAGGAGCGCCAGGTCACGTGGTTCGTGAGGATTATTTATTTTATGATTTATTACTACATCATATTACATCCCGACGTTTTAGACGGGCGTGTAACCAAAGGGACCTACGGCGTGATGGTTAAAGGATCAAAAACCAGATGATTCAGCACATCTGGAGCAATGTGGGTAAGGGGCCATCAGGGGTGTGTATGAGGACTAATCTCCACTGGTACGGTTTAAATTTTTAAAAGTATTCTGTTGTAAATCCATTAATTCATTCATTATCTTCTGCTTTATCCTCTATTAGGGTTGCGGGCGGGTTGCGGGCGGGCGGGGGGGGTGGGGCGGGTTCCCCATGCCATCCAGGGGAGAACGTTTGGGGCGCTGGGCAGGTAAACCCTATCAATCTATCACTGGGCACACACTCACTCACACAGACACACTCCTATATGGGGCAATTTGGAGACCTCAATTGACCTTGATCCACGTTTTTGGACTGTGGGAGGAAACCGGAGAACCCGGAGGAAACCCATGCGGACACGAGGAGAACATGGAAACTCCACCCAGATTGGGATTCGAACCGGGAATCCCCAGTGCTAAGAGGAGAACATGCTAAACCACTAAGCCACCGTGCCGCCTAGATGTTGAAATCTGTGTGTTTTGATTTTGTTTTATATTTATTACCCCAAATTTATTTAGCTGCATGGATTTGTTCGGCTTCGTCTACGTGTGCGTGATTCTTACAGCGAGGTCACTGTAGATGTGGTCTCCGAAATACAGGACCTTCGAGCCTCTCCATCCGGTCAGCCTCAGGAACTCGTACAGGTTTCCCTGGTAACAAATAAAAGCTTTCGGTTCTACGAACAGTCCGCTTTAAGCCGCAGAATGCCGAGACGTGCACTGTGTGGACAACAGGTTTCGGGGGACGGAATTTGAAAAGTACCTGTTTGTAAATCTGCCCCTTTTCCAAACGGTGAATTCGGTCCCAGAGCAACACCCCATTATCGGTCACTCGTCTGAAAGGCCTGAAAACAGAAAGGCAGGTCAGCAGTCATGTGACCGACACCTCCATCCTGCATGAGAACGTTTCGGGCGCT
>JAFMOD010000029.1:223918-255349 GCA_019802435.1 Corydoras maculifer | reverse complement strand
TATGTCATGAAATTCAATTTGGTGTTGGGATGTCAGTGTGCAAGTAGGATATTTAACCCCCCCCCCCCCCCGAGTGGTCAATGTGGGCCCTCGAGCAAGGCCCTCAGATGTCAGAGCCCCACAACTCACTTCCTCCGGTCGTTGAAGAAACTGGGCTTGTCGGCCTGCACGATGACCACGTCGAAGAGATCCCTCCAGTCCTTTCCCACAATGTAATTCATTCCTCGGTCTCTAGGGGTCAGCACAAACCACCAGAGCGCCCGGCGTCAGTCGTTTCGACGGAGAACGCTCAGGTTCCATCACAGACGAGCGGCGTTTCATACTCACACGAAATCCAGGGGGCTGTTGGTGATCAAAAACATTTTCTTTCCATTCGCCGAAAGCTTCTTCAGAACGGCGTGGGTCTGCTCCCCGTAACGGATATACCTCCCTAAACAAGGGTCATAGTTCACGGCACGAATGAGTGACCACAGACAGGATGGACGGATCCACCACTGAGCCTCGGTCCTCACAAGGAGGTGTCTTAACCATAATGTATAAACATTCATTCATTCATTCATTTATTATCTTCCGCTTTGTCCTCTATTAGGGTCGCGGGGGGGTTTCCCATGCCATTCCAGGGGAGAACGTTTTGGGCGCTGGGCAGATAGACCCAGGACAGGACGCCAATCCATCGCTCGACAAACACTCACTCACACAGACACACTCTATATGGGGCAATTTGGAGAACTCAATTGACTTGATGCATGTTTGTGGACTGTGGGAGGAAAGCGGAGAACCCGGAGGAAACCCACACGGACACGGGGAGAACATGGAAACTCCACCCAGATGGGGATTCGAACCGGGAATCCCTAGCACTGAGAGGAGAACATGCAAAACCACTAAGCCACCGTGCCGTCCTCCATATATGTATAAACATTCCTTATTCAATTATTATCTTCCGCTTTATCCTCTATTAGGGTCGGGGGGGGGGGTCCCATGCCCATGCCCATCCAGGGGAGAACGTTTCGGGCGCTGGGCAGATACACCCAGGACAGGACGCCAATCCATCGCTGGGCTCACACACTTTATATGGGGCAATTTGGAGAACTCAACTGACTAGATGCATGTTTGTGGACTGTGGGAGGAAAGCGGAGAACCCGGAGGAAACCCACAGAGACACGGGGAGGACATGGAAACTCCACCCAGATTCCCGGCGATTCGAACCGGGATTATAGATTATAGTATTATACGTATAATACTATACGTGGTGCGAAGAGCTCTGAAGTAAAGCCTTTAATTACCGATGTCGGCCTCCACAGCTCGATACATGATCCCCTTCACGTGCACGTCTCTGATGGCCTCCTGAAAGCAGAAAGACAGCAGGTCCAAAATGCAAACGAAACCCCCGTGTGCTCTGGATCCACAGCCACCGTGTGCTGTTTAATTCACTGACCTCAGACAGGCGGACAGATCAAAGGACGTTCATCTCATTAAAAGATAAGAGGCTGAGGGTTCAAATGGCAGAAGGATGCTGAAGATATGAAAGCATGATGGATTAAAGGCCAACACAAGAGCCTGGAATATAAACGCCACCCAACGGGACCGGAGGACGCGTGATCCGCCGCCCGTCATCTCTAAAGGATCGTCTTTCACCTCCGACGGTGCGGATGGCGCTGGGAGGGATGCCAGTCTAAATTTAGGGAATCGCTTTCCGTGCAGAAAACCCGCCCGCGTTTAAAGCCGTGGGCGGTTACCAATGAGCCAGAACGAGGGTTCTTGAGTTTGTAGGGGACATGCAGAGACATCGGGACGTTTGTCTGGAGTGTGTGTTCTGACCTTGACGTCTTTGTAGAGGTGCACAGGCTCGTAGTCGATGTTGTGCTTCATGAAGTAATCGTTGACGCAGGACAGCAGAGTCATCTCGGGCAGCGAGAAGATGTCCATGAACTGTTTCATAGTGTGTCCGTGAGAGCTCTGGGGAAGGTGAAAGACGGAAGGGGTTTGGAAAGGGACACCGCTGGCACCAGTTTACTCAACATCGTTAAGTGTGCAGTGAGGGGTCATGACACATCACGCCCCTGTGTGGAGTGATGGGTGCACGATACACACCCCATCCCCAAACCAGGGCAGTCGTAGGCTTGGGGTTAAGGGACCAGCCTGAAGTCCCAACCATTGCTGGCTGAAGTGCCCTTGTACAGGGTTGCCCACCACTCCGGGCGCCGTGTGCATATTGCATTGCAGTGTGGGTTAAATATGTTGGACTAATTCTGATGGGGTGGGGGTGGCACGGTGGCTTAGTGGTTTAGCATGTTCTCCTCTCAGCACTCATAATAATCTCATAATAATAATAAAAATAATAATAAGTATCGGGTGGCATAGGGGCTTTGTGGTTGGCATGTTCTCCTCTCAGAGCTAGGGATTCTCAGTTCGAATCCCCATCTGGGTGGAGTTTCCATGTTCTCCCCGTGTCCGCGCGGGTTTCCTCCGGGTTCTCCTGTTTCCTCCCACAGTCCAAAAACATGGATCAAGGTCAATTGAGTTCTCCAAATTGCCCCATATAGTGTGTGTGTGTGTGCCCAGCGATGGATTGGCGCCCTGTCCTGAGTGTATCAGCCCAGTGCCCGAAACGTTCTCCCCTGGATGGGCATGGGGAACCCCCCTCCGCGACCCTAATAGAGGATAAAGTGGAAGATAATAAATGAATTAATAATTCTGATGTGTGTAAACACTGGAGGCAAAGAAGATCCCCTTTAACCCATCCATTATCTTCTGCTGTATCCTATATTAGGGTCGGGGGTGGGGGGTGGGGGGGGGGAGTTTCCCATGCCCATCCAGGGGAGAACGTTTCGGGTGCTGGGCAGATACACCCAGGACAGGTGGGCAATCTATCACTATGCCCCCTTTAACCCTTTTGCTTTAAATTAAACTAAAATGGAGCCTGTAAGGCGGGGGGGGGAGGTTCAGCACAGTGGCTTAGCATGTTCTCCTCTCAGCGCTAGCGATTCCCGGTTCGAATCCCCATCAGCGTGGAGTGTCCATGTTCTCCCCGTGTCCGTGTGGGTTTCCTCCGGGTTCTCCGGTTTCCTCCCACAGTCCAAAAACATGGATCAAGTCAATTGAGTTCTCCAAATTGCCCCATATAGAGTGTGTCTGTGTAAGTCAGTGAGTGTCCAGCGATGGATTGGCGTCCTGACCTGGTTGTATCTGCCCAGCACCTAAAACGTCATCCCCCCCCGTCATCAGACGTCACCGAAAGTCACCAACCTTGCCATAAAAGTCACTCATGATCTCCAGAGGCACGTGGCTTCCTTCATACATCGCAATGACTTCCTTGTCAGGTACGGGATGAAGACCCCTACACACACACACACACACACACACACACGTATATATATATAATCTAAAGAATAATCTGCACACCAGCAGACCCACCAATAAAGCCACGTACCTGTAAACCGTTCCCAGCTGGATGTAATGAAAGGCATCGATCTTCATCAGTAACGCCTAAACACGGGAGACGCCGCGTGAGCGAAGGCCCTCGACCAACAGTTACAGATTACACGACGAGCCACCAACCTTCTGAACGTCGTAGTGCAGCCCCCGGACCACGAAATCGGGGATGTAGTTATAGTCCTTCAGCCCTTCAGGATACTGAACGAAATAAATAGGAGAAGGTGTAGAACAGGGCTGCCCACACTTTTTTCCATTGGACAGGTCATCGAGATCTACCGGGGGCAATCTCTATTTTTTTTAGGCTTTTATATTGAAACCTGTTTACACACGTCATATTAGTACTGTCTGTCGAGTCTGTTAGAATTGCTCTTTTATTAAACACATTCCAGCAAATAGCATGAAGACTTGATTTTATTTAAACACAGCGTACAGCGGAAATGTACAACAATCACTGTAACCTGCATTTCCCCAAACAGAACATCCATGGGGGGGGGGGGGTCCCCATGCCCATCCAGGGGAGAACGTTCCGGGCGCTGGGCAGATACACCCAGGACAGGGCGCCAATCTATCACTGGACACACACTCACTCACACTCTATATGGGGCAATTTGGAGAACTCACTTGACTTGATCCATGTTTTTGAACTGTGCGAGGAACGCGGAGAACCCGGAGGAAACCCACGTGGACACAGGGAGAACATGGAAACTCCACCCAGATTGGGAGTCGAACTGGGAATCCCTAACGCTGAGAGGAGAACATGCTAAACCACTAAGACACCGTGCCGCCCCCCAAACAGAACATGAACATTAATAAAAGCAAATGCATTTTGAGTTTGAGATTTAGGCTCGGAGGCGTGGCCACATGCCGGTTTTGGGAACAGCGAGAGAGACAGGGGGCGGGGGGGGGGGGGCAGACTGATCACTCGCGATTTAGAATGAATCACATTGTGTGTGTGTGTAGTGAGCACCCCTGGTGTAGAACATGTTGAACGTGCAGACGGCTGCTTTCGGGACTGGTGCGCTCACCCGGTGCTGCTGGATGAGGATGTCTCGGGCGATGCTGAAGATCAGCGTATGGAGGTGGCTGGAGTAGAAGGCCAGCGTGTAGTCGTAGTCGAAGCCGTAGATCTCGATGTCCTGCAGGCTCATCTCGTTGTTGGCAAAAATGGTGTCCGGATTCACCGACTTGTTCGAGATCGTTGGAATTAAATCTGAGACAGAAGACATACAGCACCGTCGGGTTCCATGCGTCAGTCCATAACACACAGGGGTTCCGTTGGATCACAGGGACGTTCTACTATTGACCTACAGGTTCCTCCAGCCCCTCTTCAGCCATGGGGGGTTTTTTATGGTGCCATCAATATTATAACCATCTCTGAAGTTAGGCCTCCACCTCTAAAGAGCAGGTACGATTTGGGTGGTCGACAGTCCTCGGCATTGCAGGGACACTCACTGGGCGGTGGTGGTGCGTAATGAGTAGATGTCCAGCTCATGTGTGAGCACAGGTGAAGGATTAGAGGATGAGGAACACTTCATTATCATCAGGTCGGAGACACTGCAGTACTGTGGATCATCCACCACCCTAATAGTACCTGCTCTGTGGGGGGGGGGGTCCTGATCATTAGTCTATAATAAAGGGACGTATACAGTATGAAGTGGCACGGTGGCTTAGTGGTTTAGCATGTTCTCCTCTCAGCACTAGGGATTCCCGGTTCGAATCCCCATCTGGGTGGAGTTTCCATGTTCTCCCCATGTCCGCGTGGATTTCCTCCGGGTTCTCCGGTTTCCTCCCACAGTCCAAAAACATGGATCAAGTTAATTGAGGTCTTCAAATTGCCCCATATAGAGTATGTGTGTGTGTGAGTGAGTGTGTGCCCAGCGATGGATTGGCACCCTGTCCTGGGTCTATCTGCCAAGCGCACGAAACCTTCCCCCCGCGACCCTAATAGAGGATAAAGCGAAAGATAATGGATGGAAACAGTATGTAGAGAAACAGATGATAGATAATAATGATTGTAGAAACATTCATTCATTCATTATCTTCCGCTTATCCTCTATTAGGGTCACGGTGGGGTTCCCCATGCCCATCCAGGGGAGAACGTCTCGGGCGCTGGGCAGATAGACCCAGGACAGGGCGCCAATCCATCGCTGGGCACACACTCACTCACACATACACACTCTAAATTGGGCAATTTTGAGAATTCAATTAACTTGATCCAGGTTTTTGGACTGTGGGAGGAAACCGGAGAACCCGGAGGAAACCCACGCAGACACGGGGAGAACATGGAAAATCCACCCAGATTCCCCAGATTCGAACCGGGAATCCCTAGCGCTGAGAGGCGAATGTGCTAAACCACTAATCCACCGTGCCGCCTGATTGTAGAAACAAGGTGGCGCTAAACTAAAAAGTGAATATAAAGGACAGAAAACGTCACGTAATGAATACATTATAAAAACAGACTTTGATCTGCGTCTCCTTCGCTTTGATGTTAATATTCTGTTCATTATAATTGTATCATATTCTTTGATTCGTTTCTACCTTCAGTCTGCCGCTTCGTCTGCTGGTAAACAGACCTCAGCCAGGCGGTGGCGCTGCACGCGGTGCTCATGCCGCCCGCAGAGCCGCTGTGTCCCGCCGGCAGGCGCCATGTGCGCGGCCCCGCGGACCGACGAGCCGAACACAGAGCCGGGGGGGGGGGGGGGGGGGGGGGGGGGGGGGGGGGGGGGGGGGGGGGGGGGGGGGGGGGGGGGGGGGGGGGGGGGGGGGGGGGGGGGGGGGGGGGGGGGGACAGCGCGGGTTGCCAGGTCATGAGTTAGAGCGCGGGTTGCCAGGTATTTATTTACAGCGCGGGTTACCAGGTCTTTTTTTTATTTATTTAGCGCGGGTTGCCAGGTCCTGAGTTACAGCGCGGGTTGCCAGGTATTTATTTATAGCGCGGGTTTCAAGGTCTTTATTTTCAGCGCGGGTTTACAGGTATTTATTTATAGCGCGGGTTGCCAGGTCCTGAGTTACAGCGCGGGTTGCCAGGTATTTATTTAAAGCGCGGGGTACCAGGTCCTTATTTATTTATTTAGCACGGGTTGGCAGGTCCTGATTTACAGCGCGGGTTACCAGGTCTCTATTTACAGCGCGGGTTGCCAGGTCTTTATTTACAGCGCGGATTGCCAGGCATTAAAATCACAGCACGGGTTGCCAGGTCCTGATTTACAGAGCAGGTTACCAGGTCTTTATTTACAGCGAGGGTTACCAGGTCTTTATTTACAGCACGACTTGCCAGGCATTTATTTACAGCACGGGTTGCCAGGTCCTGATTTACAGTACGGTTTGCCAGGACCTGAGTTACAGCGCGGGTTACCAGGTCTTTATTTACAGTGCGGGTTGCCAGGTCCTAAGTTACAGCGCGGGTTACCAGGTCTTTATTTATAGCGCGGGTTGCCAGGTATTTATTTACAGCACGGGTTAAAAATCCCAAAATAGGACATTTGCGTTATTACAGCAGCGTCAAAGATACAAACATGATGATATATACACATTTACAAGATAAAAGTAGAAAGATACTATACAAATAGATCAAATATTAAGTAAGGGAGAAAAGGAGTTTTCAATTTACAAATACAATATAATTCTTAACATATATATATATATATATATATAGCACTTTGTACGTTATTTACATTTGTACATTTTTAAAGGGGGTGGAAACTTATCCAATAATGTGGGCCCTTGAGCGAGGCCCTTAACCATCATTGCCCTAGGGTGGGAAGGAGGGTGGGGGACCAACCATGACTGATGAATGACCCCAAAATATATCAAGTTGTAAGTCGCATTGGATACAAGCGTTTGCCAAACGTACTCCAAATCATAAAGTCTGTTTCTCTCACACACACACAGGTGAAGGTATGATAATAATTCTTTTATTCAATAATTTACACAACCCACCAAATACCTTTGCAGACATGTGTAACATATATACAACATCTCACAATCTAAAACCGATGAGGTCAGTGCTCCTGTGAGGTCCTCGGCTGGGTTTTTAATCCCAGGAGTTCCGTCTTCAGCTCCCCGGGCTTTGGTGGAATTTCAGGGATGGTCTGCAAGAGAAGAGAAGCCAGATGAGTTGGCGGTGAAATGATCACGAGTGTTCCTGTCCACCTCACAGCGTGTTCCAGAGACCCTACCAGGTCCGGCCTGTAATACTGATGGACGAGCTGAGCGCCAGCAAACATGGACAACATGCTGGCACCCAACATTCTCAGGTATCTGGGCCACGGCACGCCGGCGGGCATGCTGCTCACGAGACGAAGAGGAAAAGGTGATCTCAAAGGGCCGAACCTGAACCTGCAACCGAGTTAGAGATAAAAAAACTCATTTAGATTCAGATATTTTATCAAATGCACACAAACACAAACATATCATTGTCCTTTAAAACGGTGGCTTGGTGGTTTGGCATGTTTTCCTCTCAGCGCTAGGGATTCCCGGTTCGAATCCCCATCTGGGTGGAGTTTCCATGCTCTCCCCGTGTCCGCGTGGGTTTACTCCGGGTTCTCCGGTTTCCTCCCACAGTCCAAAAACATGGATCAAGGTTAAGTGAGTTCTCCAAATTGCCCCATATAGAGTGTGTGTGTGTGTGAGTGAGTGTGTGCCCAGCAATGGATTGGCGCCCTGTCCTGGGTCTATCTGCCCAGCGCCCGGAACGTTCTCCCCTGGATGGGCATGGGGAACCCCCCCCCCCCCCGCGACCCTAATAGAGGATAAAGCGGAAGATAATGAATGAATGAAAAACAGTTTATAGTTTTATTTGATATGTTTTTAAGGGGGCGGCACGGTGGCTTAGTGGTTTAGCATGTTCTCCTCTCAGCACTAGGGATTCCCGGTTCGAATCCCCATCTGGGTGGAGTTTCCATGTTCTCCCCATGTCCGCGTGGGTTTCCTCCGGGTTCTCTGGTTTCCTCCCACAGTCCAAAAACATGGCTCAAGGTCAAGTGAGTTGTCCAAGAGTGTGTCTGTGAGTGAGTGTGTGCCCAGCGATAGATTGCCCCCCTGTCCTGGGTGTATCTGCCCAGCGCCCGAAACGTTCTCCCTTGGATGGGCATGAGGACCCCCCCCCCCTCGATGGAAAACAGTTTATAGTTGTATTTGATGTTCTTAAGGAGATGCTGCAGCATGGACCTCTGATCTCAGTCCAGTGACCCTCCTCGTTTTAAAAGTCCTTGTAGACAAACTGAGGTGAAGGAATGAAATGTAAAAGCTTAAACTCACTCCCTCCTTTAACCTGCAAACTAATACACTAACTAACTGGGTGACATTAACTAACCTTACGTAACTAGTGACTTATAAACCATTATGACCTGGCTGGAAATGAAAAGGCAGATGAAAATGTACGAACCTTTAGAACTCGGTCTGTATTTATTGTAATTTAATTTAATGTCATTTAAAGTTAAACGTTATGATCACGTTGGTTTATCGAGAAAGCAGAATTACAAAAACGCAGCATGGGATGAATTGGTCCGAGTTGCTTGCCATCCAATCCGTACGCAAGCCCGCTATATCAAAATAAAAGCCATATAACGTATATATAACGTTTAATATATATATATATAACGTATATAATGCAGATTTTCATTGCACTCTATATTCATCTCTATTTGCATTGGTCGGACAAAATCTATATGTAATTATTTAAAGTATGGGCGGGACGGTGGCTTAGTGGTTTGGCATGTTCCCCCCCCACGATCCTAATAGAGGATAAAGTGGAAGATGATGGATGGCTGGATAGTAGCACTTAATTAACATCATCAGGATATGTAATGAATTGTCGTGATTGTTGGCACCTGGCGGGCTGCTTTGAGTATTTCTGTAATCGATGATTTGCAGCTGGGCGACACGGGGGCTTAGTGCTTTAGCATGTTCTCCTCTCAGCACTAGGGATTCCCAGTTCGAATCCCCATCTGGGTGGAGTTTCCATGTTCTCCCCGTGTCCGTGTGGGTTTCCTCCGGGTTCTCCACTTTCCTCCCACAGTCCAAAAACATGGATCAAGGTCAATTGAGTTCTCCAAATTGCCCCATATAGAGTGTGTCTGTGTGAGTGAGTGTGTGCCCAGCGATAGATTGCCCCCCTGTCCTGGGTCTATCTGCCCAGCGCCCGAAACGTTCTCCCCTGGATGGACATGGGACCCTAATAAAGGATAAAGCGGAAGATAATGGATGAATGAAAAATTTAAGTATGACGACAAATTAGTCTTATCCAAAGAATTGAGTTTCTAATATTAATTTTAAATATTTATATAACACAAAGTGGGTAAGTTCGGTGTGTTTTTTTTTGTGAATTAAAAGTATTAAATGATATATATATAGTTATAAATAGAATGTACAAGTTAAGGTACAATTATCTTAAAAGAGAATTTAGGTGGCTGACAAAGTGGCATTAATTACTGCAAGTCACGATCTTACAGAAGGACGCGGAATCAAGGGCCTTTATTTTGAAATCTCAGAAGCGTCGGCTTTGTTTGAGTGATGTTGTATCAATGCCGTTCTCTGAACGATGCGCTTTGATCTTTATTTTAATTAATTTTATTTAATTAATAGCGTTAATTAAACCGACCGTCTGTCCGACAGGTGAGTCTGTTTTCATCAAAGCTCTCGTTTGTCATGTTTGTTCGATGTCTGCTCGCAACGTTACAATAAACGTTTACTTTACATCAAATAAAATATAAAGGGTTTCCTCCGGGTTCTCCGGTTTACTCCCACAGTCCAAAAAACATGGATCAAGTCAATTGAGTTCTCCAAATTGCCCCATATAGAGTGTCTGTGTGAGTGAGTGTGACAGGGCGCCAATCCATCGCTGGGCACACACTCACTCACACAGACACACTCTATATGGGGCAATTTGGAGAACTCAATTCACTTGATCCATGTTTTTGGACTGTGGGAGGAAACCGGAGAACCCGGAGGAAACCCACGCGGACACGGGGAGAACATGGAAACTCCACTCAGATGGGGATTCGAACCGGGAATCCCTAGTGCTGAGAGGAGAACATGCTAAACCACTAAGCCACCATGCCGCATTGATGGATAAATAATGGAGATAATTCCGGTGATGAGAATTATTGATCCATCCATTATCTGCCTTATCCTCTATTAGGGTCGCGGGGGGGGGGGGGTGTTCCCCATGCCCAACCAGGGGAGAACGTTTCGGACACTGGGCAGGTAGACCCAGGACAGGACACCAGTCTATCGCTGGACACACACTCACTCACACAGACACACTCTATATGGGGCAATTTGGAGAACTCAATTCACTTGAACCCACGCAGACACGGGGAGAACATGGAAGCTCCACCCAGACGGGGATTCGAACCGGGAACTAAGCCACCGTGCCGCCCCCTTTATTGTCTTATGTCGTGCTATTTTAACAGCTGGCTGAATTATTAACTCTTAATATCTTGACGTTGTTTAATTTCGTGGACCTTTGTGTGCAGGTGCTGGTGAGATTCCTCTTCTTCAGGTCCAGCACCGATGGAAGACAGACGGTATGAATTCCACGGTGACGCCATGGACTCCTATCAGCAGTGGTGAGCAAAAGAAACTCCATTTTCTTGTGAACTTTTTATATCATCAATAAATCCCATCATAAATATCATTTTACATGTGTACTGTGTAATCATTACAGCCCTGATTGGGGGGGGGGGTGTTGCCTGCTGTAAGAACCCCCCCTGTATTTGTTATTTGACATGACTGTATACTTCTTAAAAGATATTATATATATATTTTTTATTAATAACTAATAGATTATGAATTTTAATATTTTAAATATCACGTTTTTTCTTGAGCGGAACGCTGGCTTAGTGCTTTAGCATGTTCTCCTCTCAGCACTAGGGATTCCCGGTTCGAATCCCCATCTGGGTGGAGTTTGCACGTTCTCCCCGTGTCCGCGTGGGTTTCCTCCGGGTTCTCCGGTTTCCACCCACAGTCCAAAAACATGGATCAAGTCAATGGAGTTCTCCAAATTGCCCCATATAGAGTGTGTCTGTGTGTGTGAGTGTGTGCCCAGCGATGGATTGGCGCCCTGTCCTGGGTCTATCTGCCCAGCGCCCGAAATGTTCTCCCCTGGATGGGCATGGGGAACCCCACCCCGCGACCCTAATAGAGGATAAAGTGGAAGATAAAGAATGAATGTTTTTTCTTGGGCGGCACGGTGGCTTAGTGGTTTGGCATGTTCTCCTCTCAGCGCTAGGGATTCCCGGTTCGAATCCCCATCTGGGTGGAGTTTGCACGTTCTCCCCGTGTCCGCGTGGGTTTCCTCCGGGTTCTCCGGTTTCCACCCATAGTCCAAAAACATGGGTCAAGTCAATTGAGTTCTCCAAATTGCCCCATATAGAGTGTGTCTGTGTGAGTGAGTGTGTGCCCAGCGATAGAGTGCCCTCCCTGTCCTGGGTCTATCTGCCCAGCGCCCGAAACGTTCTCCCCTGGATGGGCATGGGGAACCCCCCCTATAGGATAGAGCGGGAGATAATGGGTGAATGAATGCATGTCTTTTCTTTTTGTAATTATGTCTCTGTGGTTTCCTCTTTCCAGGTACCACCCCATGCAGCCACAGTTTCCACCCGAGTCTGTCCCTCAGTACGCGCCCATGGCCAATTCTTTTCAATACCAACAGGAATTTGGAGAGTATGGATTCATGGAGGAATTCTCAGGTCATGGAGAACCTCCAGCTCCAACCAGTGACCTCCATCATCCCCCGGTTCAGCCAACAGGTGTTATCACAAAAAAGCACAGACAGACGGCGAAGCCGAGCTGAATGGTGGAGGATCCGGCTCCTTCTGATACGTGTTCTTATTTACAGCTCTTCCACCGACTCCGGAGAAAGGCAAGAAGCGAGGACGACCAGCAAAAGCAAAAGCAGGTGCGGAGGGACAGGCCGATGCTTCAGACAGTGTGAAAAAACCGAAACGGACGCTGGACAGATTCAATGGCATGTCTGTGGAAGAGGTCATGGCCAAAAAACTGCCTGATATCATTACCTACAATCTGGACATTCTCATAGTAAGTCTCATTACACGTTCTCTCAGTATTAATAACTTCTTATTTCCTCATTTATATTTGGATATAGGGCGGCACGGTGGCTTAGTGCTTTAGCATGTTCTCCTCTCAGCACTAGGGATTCCCGGTTCGAATCCCCATCTGGGTGGAGTTTCCATGTCCTCCCCGTGTCTGCGTGGGTTTTCTCCGGGTTCTCCGCTTTCCTCCCACAGTCCAAAAACATGGATCAAGTCAATTGAGTTCTCCAAATTGCCCCATATAGAGTGTGACTGTGTGAGTGAGTGAGTGCCCAGCGATGGATTGGCGCCCTGTCCTGGGTGTATCGCCCGAAATGTTCTCCCCTGGATGTGGATGGACATGGGGATCCCCCGACCCTAATAGAGGATGCTTGCCACTGCACTACAGTACCTGTCCTAAACTGACTCCCTTTTGTTTTGCAGATTGGGATTAATCCCGGCCTGATGTCAGCTTACAAAGGACGGCATTACCCGAATCCAGGAAACCATTTTTGTACGCATCGTCAGACCCGTTTTTTTTTTTTTTTTAAGAGAAAGACCTTTACACAGTGTGTGTGTTAATGCTGTGTCTCCTGTCTCACAGGGAAGTGCCTGTTTTTATCGGGGTTCACAGACGAGCAGCTGAACTACATGCATGATCAGAGTCTTCCTGAAAAATATGGCATTGGTTTCACCAATATGGTTGAACGGACCACACCCGGGAGCAAAGACCTCTCAAAGTGAGTGCATCAAACCGAACGGTCTTTCAGACGTCACCTGCTACATCAGAGAGAACCGCTCAAGGACGATGAGTCCCCCACAAGGTTTCGTCCTTAAATAACAACATAACGGGGAGTTTTGTCTTGCCGCCGTTGCTTCGGCGTGCTCTTTGGGGGTTTCA
Organism: Corydoras maculifer; assembly: GCA_019802435.1. Classification (NCBI taxonomy): domain Eukaryota; kingdom Metazoa; phylum Chordata; class Actinopteri; order Siluriformes; family Callichthyidae; genus Corydoras; species Corydoras maculifer. The sequence continues at coordinate 241,978 of JAFMOD010000029.1, read as the reverse complement.
TTCTGTAAAGCTGCTTTGTGACCACGTACTGTTGTAAAAATCCATCCCATCCATTATCTTCCGCTTTATCCTCTATTAGGGTCGTGTGTGGGGGGGGGGGGGGGGGGGGGGGGGGGGGGGGAGGTTCCCCATGCTCATCCAGGGGAGAACGTTTTAGGCGCTGGGCAGATAGACCCAGGACAGGGTGCCAATCTATCACTGGACACACACTCACACACAGACACACTCTATATACATTTACATTTACATTTGGTCATTTATTGGACGACTTACAAGGTGAACACAGGGTTCATCACAACATCCCTGGAGCAATGAGGGTTAAGGGTTTTGCTCAAGGACCCACATTGGTAACTTTAGGGGACCTGGGATTTGAACCCCCAACCTTCAGATTGATAGTCCAACGCCCTGAGCACTGAGCTACCACCCCCACCCCCTATATGGGGCAATTTACTTGATCCATGTGTTTGGACTGTGGGAGGAAACTGGAGAACCCGGAGGAAACTCACACGGACACGGGAAGAACATGGAAACTCCACCCAGATGGGGATTCGAACCGGGAATCCCCAGCGCTGAGAGGAGAACAAGCTAAACCTCTAAGCCACCGTGCCGCCCTCTGTTGTAAAAAGCGCTCCATAAATAAATAACTTGAACCATTAATGTTTCAGCCCACATGCACGTGAGACCTGATTGGGGTGGACGGTCATTTTGTATATCAGTGTTTACAGATGTGCATTGTAAGAAAAAACAAAGACGACCCCCCCCCCCTATTTACGTATAAGTTTTGTCTTTGCTCTTGTACAGCAAAGAAATCAGAGAGGGAGGCAAGCAACTTCTGGAGAAGCTCCAAACGTACAAGCCTCGAATCGCAGCCTTCAACGGAAAAGGTACGGAGTTTATCAAGTACGGATTCCCTGAACAGAACAGACCCCCCCACCGCCCGCCCGCCCCCATCCCAGTTTAAAATACACATTTCCCTTTCAGGCATCTATGAAATATTCTGTAAGGAAATTTTTGGAGTTAAAGCCAAGAATTTAGAATTCGGACTACAGCCCTACAAAGTTCCCGAGACAGAGACAGTAGGATTTCTCGACTTCTACTTTCACCGGTGAGCTCTGGTTTTGCCGTCATTCAGAAGGTTCTGTCCTCTGTGTTCTGTCCACGCCTGCGCAGGTCTGCTACCTGATGCCGTCCTCCAGTCCGCGCTGCGCTCAGTTCCCTCGCGCTCAAGACAAAGTGCATTTCTATATTAAGCTGAAGGAGCTCCGGGATCAGCTGCGGGGGGTGCTGCGCAGCCAGGAGATCCAGGAGACGCAGTACACATTCGATTTGGCCATGGCCAAAGGTAACGGAGGAAATCCTGTGATTAGTATCAAACAACCTGGAGACTTTCATTCATTCATTCATTCATTATCTTCTGCTTTATCCTATATTAGGGTCACGTGGGGGGGAGTCCCCATGCCCATCCAGGGGAGAACGTTTCGGGCGCTGGGCAGATACACCCAGGACAGGGCGCCAATCTATCGCTGGACACACACTCACTCACACAGACACGCGCGCATACACACTCTTTATGGGGCAATTTGGAGAACTCAATTGACTTGATCCATGTTTTTGGACTGTGGGAGGAAACCGGAGAACCCGGAGGAAACCCACGCGGACACGGGGAGAACATGGAAACTCCACCCAGATGGGGATTCGAACCGGGAATCCCTAGTGCTGAGAGGAGAACATGCTAAACCAATAAGCCACCGTGCCGCCCCACCTGTAGACTTTTTTTTTTTTTTGGTTGAATAGACACATGGGTGACGTCTGTAGTATGTAAACAGATAAGAACCTTAATAAAAGCAACTGGTTTATAAGTTTATGGCTGTAGGACAACAGTTTAACACCGAAATAGACCCATAGATTCAGAACTTCTGCCAAAATTAAGAGGAAAATTTACGGTACATCACAATGCCAGGCCTCTAATGTGGAGACGGGGGCTTTGCATGGTATGTTACAAATTACTCCTGAAGGTCGCACATTATTTTTATCCATTTAGCTTAGTTAAGTGGTTTGAAAAGCCTGGCTTTGTTTACACCGCCAGTCAAGCGCAACACAGTGGAATCATTTATAGATGGTAGAAAGTAGTGTAGGTGTTGGGTGCGGTCGCTCAGTGGTTGGGGCATTGGGCTATATATCAGAAGGTTGGCGGTTCAAATCCCTGCTCCACTGAAGTTACCAATGGGGGTCCTTGAGCGAGGCCCCTTAATCCTCATTGCTCCAGGGTTGTTGTGATCTGCTCCATTATCATTGTGAGCGTGTTTAGTTAATAATGCAGTTGTATCTGTGTAAAATCAATACATTAAGATGACGAAGCTGATTGGTTGGTTACAGATGATGCCAAAAGGCTGGCCATCAAAGAGGAGCAGCATGACCCTGGTTATGAAGAAGGCTGCGCTAGTGGAAGCACACAGACCTGCGGCGTTTATCCTCCTGATCCACAAGGTGATCGCTCATGACCGAATTATACATGATCTAGTATTTACTAAATGTAGTCCATCAGTTAAGACATTCCTTTTATTCATTCATTATGTCCCGCTTTATCCTCTATTAGGGTCGTGGGGGGGTTCCCCATGCCCATCCAGGGGCGAACAATTCGGGCGCTGGGCAGATACACCCAGGACAGGGCGCCAATCTATCGCTGGGCACACACTCACTCACACAAACACACTCTATATGGGGCAATTTGGAGAATTCAGTTGACTTGATCCATGTTTTTGGACTGTGGGAGTTAAGTTAAGACAGTTTTGTTATTATATTATGACAAACTGCACAATCAGTCCACTTGTTTTTCCATTAACTAAATTAAATAAAAGATCTGGTTTATTGTATCTACAATGGGAACTTTTTAATGATCACTCTTTGATTGATGCAACGTCCGTCCCACACTCATTTGATGTCATGCAGGTTCTATGGAGCTTCCCTCAGCGATGAAAGATTTCGGAACCGACCGCTGGAATTTACAGATGCCGTACAACACATACTCTAACGACGGGACGACACAACATCACTGATGTCCTGAACCGACCTCACAGACTCTGCTGAACTAAAGGACAATTAGTAATTCGACCGGTGACTGTGTCCGAACTTGCCTCCTACATGCACCACTGTGTAACCCCCTGATAGAACTGAGGGGGGAAAAGGTTGGGGATTGACTCTTTACAGGTGTGTGTTTGGTGTAATAGGGTTGATGTGATGCGTCCCAGGTGGTGCAAATACGACCTTCTTACTTCTACGAATGCCCAATTTCCTACTGGTTAATTAGAACATCATAGACTGATTCGAGTACCTTCGTTAAGCGATATTGGACGCAGCACATGTTCTGTTTTTTGCATTTATAAAAGGTAAACCAGTATTTTATCAATTTAAATCTTTGTCTGCACGGTGGCTTAGTGGTTTAGCATGTTCTCCTCTCAGCACTAGGGATTCCAGGTTCGAATCCCAATCTGGGTGGAGTGTCCATGTTCTCCCTGTCTCTGCGTGGGTTTCCTCCGGGTTCTCCGGTTTCCTCCCACAGTCCAAAAACATGGATCAAGTCAATTGAGTTCTCCAAATTGCCCCATATAGAGTATATTTGTGTGAGTGAGTGTGTGTCCAGCGATAGATTGGTGCCCTGTCCTGGGTGTATCTGCCCAGCGCCCGAAACGTTCTCCCCTGTATGGGCATGGGGAACCCCCCCCCCCCCAACGACCCTAATAGAGGATAAGGTGGAAGATAATGGATGAATGAGAAAAACCTTTATCTGATTGGACGTCATGGTGGCTGAGTGGTTAGTGCATTCGCCTTTCGGCGCTGGAGTTTCCAAGTTCTCCCCGTGTCTGCGTGGGTTTCCTCCGGGTTCTCCGGTTTCCTCCCACAGTCTAAGAACATGGATCAAGGTCAATTGAATGCTCCAAATTGCCCCATATAGAGTGTGTCTGTCTGAGTGTGTGTGTGCCCAGTGATAGATTGGCACCCTGTCTTGGGTGTATCTGCCCAGCATCCGAGGATTTCTCCCCTGTATGGGCATGGGGAAACACACATCCGCGACCCTAATAGAGGATCAAGCGGAAGATAGTGGATGGATGTTTGTCTGATTTATATCATGTCTTCATTTCTTTATACTTTATTTATTGCTCTACAGAATTGACTCGACGTGCAAAGTGATTTTAGTGAAGTTGCACAGAAACACACGGCATAATTAATACTCTATGGACCTTTCCTCCATAAAATCAAGTATTCGGTGAACTCCAAACCCAAACGAGGGTGCAATGAATCAGATAAAGCAGCTGGATGATGTTCGGTCTAACGTCGATGTTCATGAATCAGATTCTCATATCACAGAACTGATGCGGTTCTAATGTTCTCGCTGAATTTCACACGGTTTCGAGGTGTGAACATGTCTGACATCACAATGGATGCACAGCATTAGAACACTGACACCGTGTTAACAAAGATGATGTTTGATTTGTTTTTAACTTTGCCGATATGTCGTAGATATTACAAATGTAGATAACTGGACAGGCGGGGGGGGGGGGGTATATGGATTCCACATGGTATCCATGCATGTGGATATTTCTGTGCATATTCTCTTGTTTACAGGTCTTTACCCACTGTTCCTTCGACTGCTGTTTGTGCACAAGTTCTGCCATAAAACGGGCAATTTTTAAGAACCAAGGACACATTCATTAGAACTCCAGAATCTCTCTCTCTTTTTTTTATGGGGCTGATGGTATAATGGGGTTCAGAAGTCTAAAACCACAGGAAGATAAACCTGTCAGCCTTCTCTCTATACTTTGTTTATCGTGGCTATGCATGTTAATACTTTTGTATGTGCATTTTGGATTTTATTTTGTTATACTTGATGGAATGTGTTTTGAAAACAATGACGTGATTTAAAAAAAAACAAAAAAAAAAAACTTTTTATGTAAACGCTCCCAAAAGGGCAGCTGAATGAATAAATAACACATTTGAACATCCTGCCAGCTTTTTTTTTTGTTTGTTTTAAATTTATGTTAGGCACGGTGGCTTAGTGGTTTAGCATGTTCTCTCAGCACTAGGGATTCCCGGGTTCGAATCCCCATCTGGGTGGAGTTTCCATGTTCTCCCTGTGTCTGCGTGGGTTTCCTCAGGGTTCTCCGGTTTCCTCCCACAGTCCAAAAACATGGATCGAGTAAGTTGAATTCTCCAAATTGCCCCATATAGAGTGTGTCTGTGTGAGTGAGTGTGTGTCCAGCGATAGATTGGCGCCCTGTCCTGGGTCTATGGCCAACGCCCGAAACCTTCTCCCCTGAATGGGCATGGGAAACCCCCCCCGCGACCCTAATAGAGGATAAAGCGGAAGATAATGAATAAATAATTTGTTACTTAAGTAAAATAAGTTGATATGCTTTACAATGAATCAGTGTACGTTTCCTACACCACCAGCTTACGTGCAGTGTTAGAAATCAGCCACCACCCAAGTAAAACCGGTCCGTTACTGTAGAACAAAAAAATGCGTTTATATGGTAAATAAAATGGATTAAATAGACACTGCATGTGGAAACTAATACAGAACCAGATTATATTAATTTTAAATCATGCTCTCAGTCCATTCATTCATTATTTTCCACTTTATCCTCTATTAGGGTCGTGGGGGGGGGGGTTCCCGATGCCCTTCCAGGTGAGAATGTTTCGGGCGCTGGGCAGATACACCTAGGACAGGAGGGCAATCTATCGCTGGACACACACTCACTCACACACACACTCTATATGGGGCAATTTGGAGAATCGACCTTAATCCATATTTTTGGATTGTGGGAGGAAACCCACGCGGACACGGGGAGGACATGGAAACCACCCAGATTGCGATTCGAACCGGGAACCCCTAAGTGCTGTGAGGAGAACATGCCAAACCACTAAGCCACCGCGCAGCCGTGTGCTCCCAGACCTTTATTATGAAAACAGCTCCTCCGGCTCGAAGCAACAGCCAATAGAACTGAAGTTAGGGAACATTTAAACGTCAAAGTTGAGCTCATACCACTCATATCAGGGTTTCGGAGAACAGGAATGATGAATAAAGTACACATTGTACACACACAACCATTATTTCTACTGGTTTTATATGAAAACACGGCTGCATTAGCAGTTTAAACATAAACCGATGTCGTTTTGCGTTTCAGTGGAAACGAAATGAATGGGTGATGTGTACACTCCACCCCCAAAGTCGTCGCTTGGTATGTTCCGGTGGCAGACCGAGTCGAATGTGTACTATCGGTCTTTTGTTGCTTTCATCTGAATTTATATTTAAAAAAAAAAAGGAAATATATTTTTTTACGGAGTTCATTTTGTTCCCCGCACATTTCTACAGAGGTGCGTATGCTGTGCTTATTAAAGAGATATATTTTAATTTGCGAAATGAGGTTGAATGTGAAGAAGTTGCTCGCTGACGGACGGAGCGCCTTTATTCGGTGTTTTATTCGGATTAATTTAGTCTGGCTTCGTTCCCTTTGAAGTAAACTCGTGTTTATAAGCCTGCTGTATTCGGGACGTTAATGTGAAACGCGGTGCGTTTCAAACGCGCTGGAGCTAAAGCTAACCAGCTACCTGCTTCACTTTTATGTTTGCGGTGATTTTAAAAGAAGGAAAATCACTCCGGTCGAATTCGTTTAATTATATTGTATAATTACATTCAATAAAATCCACGCCGGTCAGGTTTTAAACCTCACGAATCCGATAAGCTAGCTGGGGTAGACAATGGCTGTATGAGTCGGCACTGTGTGGAGTCGATTCGGAGTCGTAAGTGGAGTCGAATCGTTTTATCGGCAAGCCATTGGTACAAAAGGAGGAATTTAAACTCCATCCATCCACTATATTCCCTTAATCCAGGGGGGGGGGGGTTCCCTATGCCCATCCAGGGGAGAACGTCTTAGGCGCTGGGCAGATACACCCAGGACAGGGGGGCAATCTCCAATCTATCAGTGGGCACACACTCACTCACACACACACACTCTATATGGGGCAATTTGGAGAACTCAATTGAACTTGACCCATGTTTTTGGACTGTGGGAGGAAAACGGAGAACCCGGAGGAAACCCACGCGGACACGGGGAGAACATGGAAACTCCACCCAGATGGGGATTCGAACCGGGAATCCCTAGCGCCGAGAGGAGAACATGCCAAACCACTAAGCCACCGCGCCAACCGGAGTTTAATCTCTGATTCACTAAATATAAAGTGATCTTCAGACATACTCACTCGTATTGTTATCGCAATTAAAACACACAGAGAGTAATGTTAATTAATTATATTTTTAAGATTTAAAAATGAATACTGTAGTCGTTCTTATGAGTGGCTATAATTTTGTGTTACAGCATTTCCTCGGTGCATTTTATGAGATTAATACACAGAACAAACATCCATCCATTATCTTCCGCTTTATCCTCTATTAGGGTCGCAGTGGGGTTCCCCATGCCCATCCAGAGGAGAAAGTCTCGGGCGCTGGGCAGATAGACCCAGGACAGGACGCCAATCCATGCTGGACACTCACTCACACACACACTCTATATGGGGCAATTTGGAGACCTCAATAAACTTGATCCATGTTTTTGGACTGTGGGAGGAAACCGGAGAACCCGGAGGAAACCCACGCAGACACAGGGAGAACATGGAAACTCCACCCAGATGGGGATTTGAACCGGGAATTCCTAGCGCCGAGAGGAGAACATGCCAAACCACTAAGCCAGCGTGCCGCCCACACAGGACAAACAGAAAGACCGTAATAAGAGTGCGATTGTAGTGGGGGGTTTTCTGCTTTCTTTTTTTTTGTGTGACGTGTAATCGAAAACTACAAAGGAACACACATTTAATCGATTATAATATTTATATAGGGCGGCACAGTGGCTTAGTGGTTTAGCATGTTCTCCTCTCAGCACTAGGGATTTCCGATTTGAATCTCCATCTGGGTGGAGTTTCCATGTCCTCCCCGTGTCCGTGTGGGTTTCCTCCGGGTTCTCTGGTTTCCTCCCACAGTCCAAAAACATGGATCGTCAATTGAGTTCTCCAAATTGCCCCATATATAGTGTGTGTGTGTGAGTGTGTGTGTGCCGAGTGATGGATTGGCGTCCTGTCCTGGGTCTATCTGCCCAGCGCCCGAGACATTCTCCCCTGGATGGGGACCCCCCCCCCCGCAACCCTACTAGAGAATAAAGCGGGAGATTGAATTAATAAATGAATAGTTATATAGATTGTTATTATACCTTAACTACAGCTCAGTGACTGGATGCATGCTGGAGTCTTATGGTTTCATATTTGTCTCCAGGGTAACAACACAGTGAGATTTATTCATTTATTATCTCCCGCTTATCCTCTATTAGGGTCGTGGTGGGGTTCCCCATGCCCATCCAGGGAAGAACGTTTCGGGCGCTGGGCAGATAGACCCAGGACAGGGCGCCAATCCATCGCTGGGCACACACTCACTCACACACACACACTCTAAACGGGGCAATTTTTTGAGAATTCAATTAACTTTATCCATGTTTTTGGACTGTGGGAGGAAACCGGAGAACCCGGAGGAAACCCACACAGACACGGGGAGAACATGAAAACTACACCCAAATGGGGATTCGAACCGGGAATCCCTAGCGCTGAGAGGAGAACGTGCTAAACCACTAAGCCACCGTGCCACCCCACAGTGAGATTATGTTCGTCAAAGTCAAAGTCGGCTGTATTGTCAATTCCTTCACATGTTCTGTACATACAAAGTAATTGAAATTACGTTCCTCGCTGTGTCACGGTTACAGACATTTATGACATTTAGACATAGAACAAGAAAGTGAAATGCAGTGTGATTTTACAGAAATTTAACAGTAAAAAATTGAACAGTAAAAAAGTTTAAATACTATGATTATGTAGTGACAATGAAAGGCAATGTAATGCGAAATAAATGGTAACAGTAATGATAATAATAATAGTAATAACAATAATTACTATAACTATAGTAATAATAGCAATAACAATAACAATAATAAATAGTAGTAGTAATATTAATCATGCTAATAATAGTAATAATAATAATATAGTATCATACTGCAGATATGCACGTTACTTGTTGGTTTAAGATAATAATTCATATATCACACCTACAAGAACTTTTTAGGACTCTCGAATATTATTATAAAATAATATTTATATTTAGAGCCCATTTAGAATGATACAGAATCAATACACCGTCTTCAATACATAATGTCGACTCTCGCGCAGTGTCGACTCTTTTGAACCGACTCCTGGTGGTTTGCGAGTTAAATGGCAACGAAGCTGAAACTATCGGCTGTTTGGAATTCTTTGTTTCCTTCGAAGCTGTTTTTTTTATTTTTTTTTTATTGAACTTCATAAAATTTAAACTTATAAAAGTGTGCGTTTGTAAAAGGTATGCATTTTGGGTTTTTTTTTTGGTAAAAAAGGCACATTGTTGAGCGAATAGACTGGTTAGAAACATTCTTTATGATCTAACGAGCTGCCTGAAAAAAAAAACCAAAAAAACAGAAACAAATACAAATCAATTAAATATGAATTTTGGTTTATCACTAAAGATGGATGAAAGAAGTTACGGATCTTTGCCCCATGTTCCGTCGGACTATGTGCAGCACTGGTGAGTGTGTTCCCTTTGTGTTAAATGGCGCCAGATGTGAATTGCATTTTGTTGGTTTGTGCATCGATCGCTGCATCACTGAATGTTACTAACCAGCCTATTATTAAAGGCTTTAAAGAAGCTTTCACTAACCCCAAGTTCAAAGCTCCCTGTCTGACCTTATATTCCTGTACTAATGGGAATGTCCAATAGAATAAATGGTAAGGTTTATGCTCCAATGGCTCCAAATTTCATGCAATTATTGATTTTCAATCGGTTAACATGCTTTAAAATAATAATAATATTAATGATAATAATAATACAGGTTGGATTTTAGTTCATTTCGCTACAAAAGTCTTTCTGCTGATCACTGTAATGTCACAGAAGAAACTTGGGTGAGTGTCTGCCTCCCAACTTTCATCCATCCATTATCTTCCGCTTTATCCTCTATTAGGGTCACGGTGGGGTTTTCCATGCCCATCCAGGGGAGAACATTTCGGGCGCTGGGCAGATACACCCAGGACAGGGCGCCAATCTATCGCTGGGCACACACTCACTCACACAGACACACTCTATATGGGGCAATTTAGAGAATTCATTTGACCTTGATCCATGTTTTTGGACTGTGGGAGGAAAGCGGAGAACCCGGAGGAAACCCACGCGAAGGATGGAATGGAAACTCCACCCAGATGGGGATTCGAACCGGGAATCCCTAGTGCTGAGAGGAGAACATGCTACACCACTAAGCCACCATGCTGCCCCGCCTCCCAACTTTGTGCTTTAATATTTATATAAAGGTTGCTTTTATTTTGCAGCTTGTGTGTTTGTGTGTGTGTGTGTGTGTGTGATGCACGACGCAATGTCAAGTTGGCATGGGAGCGCTTTGCTGGCCCACACAGAGTTCTGACATCCACCTCATCCAACATCTCTGAAATTAAGTCCAATGAAAATTGTGAGCCAGGTTCCCTTACACAACATCCAGCAAATTCCAGCATTCCAAAAATCCCCACAGAAACCCTTTAAAACCCCGTGGAAAGCCTTTCCCAAATGGTGACGACCTGGAATATATATATATATATATATATATATATATATATATATATATATATATATATATATATATATATATATATATATCTGGAAACTTGATTCGAAAAAGAGGTCATGGCAGCTACTGTGGGGGTTCAGATCCCTTTTTTTGTGTGTGTTTCTTTATATTTCAACACTGACCAGCTATATTCTTATTTTTAATAAGTGTTTTAGAGAGATCATTATTATTTTTCCTGGTTAACCTGAGCATTGTTAGGGATTGTGTATGCTCTGTGTTTTACGACTTGCATCGATACACTTTTAAGGGTCCAGTCTGCACAGCAGCATCTTCAGGCTCTTCACGCACAATATTCTCAGATGGCTAACGGTAATGCTGCTCAGTTCATGGAGGGAGCCGGCGAAGAGGGCATAATGCCGGAAATCCCCATCCCTGGACGGCCAGTCAGTCAAATGGAGCCCGCTGTGCCCAAGAAAGGTACAAACAAACCACGCCTGCCACCATTTAGACTGTAAAGTGATTATGCCTACTTCTGTCGTCCTCTAACCAACACGTCAGTGATTACAGAATGCCATTACTTGCCATTTCTTCATATAAATTTTGTGTGTTATAAATTTTGAAAGATAAAATGCCGAAACCAAAACCCTGAGTAAGTTGGTTCGGAGCAAACTGATTATTAATTAATTAATTCATTCATTAACTTTCACTTTTATCCTCTATTAAGGTCGCGGGGGGGGGGTTCCCCATGCCCATCCAGGGGAGAACGTTTCGGGAGCTGGGCACACACTCACTCACGCAGATACGCACACAGACACACTCTATTTGGGGCAATTTGGAGAACTCAATTGACTTGATTCATGTTTTTGGACTGTGGGAGGAAACCGGAGAACCCGGAGGAATCCCACGCAGACACGGGGAGAACATGGAAACTCCACCCAGATGGGGATTCGAACCGGGAATCCCTAGTGCTGAGAGGAGAACATGCTAAACCACTAAGCCACCGTGCCGCCCTGATTATTAATTCTATTAACTTATTTATATCCATAGCTCCTGCCAAAGGGAAGAGGGGTCGGCCGGCGAAAGAGCCCAAGCCCAAACCCGAGCCTAAACCCAAACGCGAGCCCAAACCCAAACCCGAGCCCAAGGCCAAGAAAGCCAAGGTGGCCAAAGAGGGCGAGACGGCGGAAGGAGCTCAAGAAAAGATCGACGGCACGTTCAAGAAGGTGAAAAGGAAAGTGGACCGATTCAAGGGCATGTCAGAGGAGGAGGTGATGAAAAAGACTCTGCCCGACATCCTGATCCCCAACCTGGACTATGTCATTGTAAGTGTGTCGGGGGACGCCGGTGGAACAGTTAGGACATGAACGTGGCGGCCGTTTGTGTGCATATTTAAAATTCTTGTTCCATTGTAGATCGGAATCAATCCTGGGCTGATGGCCGCCTATATCGGAAGATGGTTCCCTGGCCCTGGAAACCACTTTTGTGAGTTTTAAGTTGGTTAAAATGAACGGAGGAATGGATGTCAGTGCAGCAGTCCTATTTAAACATGAATATCTTTCTTGCTTGACCTCGTTCCAGGGAAGTGCCTGTTCCTGTCGGGCTTCACCGACGAGCTTCTGAATCACATGCATGATCAGTCTCTTCCCGAGAAATACGGCATTGGCTTCACCAACATGGTGGCGAGAGCGACGCCAGGCAGCAAAGACCTCTCCAGGTGAAACCACTGAATCGGGTGCTTTGAGCATTCACACTGTTTTCTAAGTAATCTGATGGTAGTAGGGCGTGGTAGCTCAGTGGTCAGGGCGTTGGACTATCAATCTGAAGGTTGGCGGTTCAAATCCCAGGTCCACTGAAGTTACCAATGTGGCTCCTTAACCCTCATTGCTGCAGGGATGTTGTGATGAACCCTGTGCTCACCTTGTAAGTCGCTTTTGATAAAAGCGTCCAATAAATGACCAAATGTAATGTAAATGTGGTAGTGCAGTGGGTGGCGCTCTCGCCCCTCAGCAGCAGTGTTCTGAGTTTGCATTCAGGTCTCTTGTTGGTCCATACACTCCTCTCATATCTAACCAGGTTATCATACGTGACCCCAGGACTCAGTCAGATAAACATTCATTCATTATCTTCCGCTTTATCCTCTATTAGGGTCGCGGTGGGGTTCCTCATGCCCATCCAGGGGAGAACGCTTCAGGCGCTGGGCAGATAGACCCAGGACAGGGGGCTAACCCATCGCTGGGCACACAAACACACTCTATATGGGGCAATTTGGAGAACTCATGTTTTTGGACTGTGGGAGGACACCCAGTCAGATAAACAGTGAATGGATATTTAATAAGACATCTAAAACCCTTATTGTCTTTTTAATGCAGTAAGGAACTCCGGGAAGGGGGTAAGATTCTAGTGGAGAAGATTAAGAAGTTCAAGCCTCTCATCGCAGTGTTCAATGGGAAATGTGAGTGGACTGTGACGTCACATCCAGCCTGTACGCACAAGATGAAATGCCTGATGTCCGCTTTCTTTTAAAGGTATCTATGAAATGTTCTGTCGGGAGATATTCGGGAAAAAGCCCAAATCCCTCGACTTTGGCTTGCAGCCTAACAAGATTCCCGACTCGGACACGGTAGGGGAACGTCTCCCGTGAAGTCCTGCGTGTTTATTACCCTATAAGTGCAACGTGCATCATGGGTATGTTACTATGTGTAGGCACTCTACCTGATGCCGTCGTCCAGCGCTCGCTGTGCGCAGTTCCCTCGAGCTCAGGACAAAGTGCACTTCTACATCAAACTCCGAGAGCTCCGGGACGAGCTGAAGGGCGTGGCCAAGCCCAGGGAAGTGGAGGAAGTCAATTACACCTTTGATCTCGGCCTGGCTAAAGGTACAGATGCGCAGATGGTGTCCATGCTTTTATTTTCATTTCACTTTGTTACTTGAAAAAAGAACGTTGAATTTGAGTTTGACTCTCTGTTTTGTGATCATTTCCACAGAGGATGCCAAGAGGATGGCCATCAAGGAGGAGCAGTACGATCCTGGCTACGAGGCTGCCTTTGGCGGGGCGTACGGAGAACCTGGAGCGGAGGAAGGCGGGGGCAAGTGTGCATTCGCTTCCGGAGAAACCGGTCAGTTCGGCTGCTGTTCACTGAATCTGTGAAAATCTAAAGTATAATTGTGTAAAGAGTTGTGCCACTTGATCTAAAGTTCTGGCTCAGAGCATAATACATTTCTCTCATAAATGTCGTCATGACGATGTGGAGGCGCTCTTATGATAAATGAATCGTAACCTTTGTAATCACGATAAATGGCCGAACGATTAATCGTCTCATCCCTATTCTACAGTAGCGATGCCATTCAGTGGTCTGTGAATAACGACGTAACTAAAGCAGCAGTACTAAATTGTGTGTGTGTATACGTACATACATATACACACACATATCTATCATATGTTTGCGTGAGACTGTATAAGTTGTGTAGTTAATAACGGTTAATTCTGTCTGCTGTCTGCGTGTAAAAGCCGCTGAGACGGAGCCCAAGAACTCCGGCGTGGGTCAAATCCCAGACGGCCAGTGGATGACCAATTCGTTCGCGGATCAGATCCCCGAGATTGGCAGCTCTGCGCCGCCTCAGGCAGGGGCTGTATGAGGAGAGCCCCCTGTGAGAGCCTGGACGTGCAGCGCCACACTCGCAAACTGACGCCGTGCCTCTCGCAGCCTCCGCCACATCAGCGAGACCACACCAAACGCCTTCTCTCCACGCCGGTTAATTCACAGTCTGTTACGTCAGGTGGTAAGTATTAGGGACGGTGCATGGACAAGTCATGCAGCGGAATAGGACTCGATCACGATCACGATGCGAACCACTGAAGGGAAGGTTACGGAACTGTGCTGCAGCTCCAGAACTCGAAACTCTTACCACAAAGCCCTCTTTCTGTAAGGGGGGGGCATTAAAACGATTATTCCTTTTGCTTTTAATCTGAAATAGACATTTTTTTTTTTTTTAGAAAGTAAGTAGTGTTTCTGTGGAACTGGACTTTGTGCTTTTTTTAAGAACGTATGCTTGTGCGTCCTGAAAAAAAAAAAGTTTTAGTATATGGTATGAACATCGATGCAACTGTTTTATGTGATATCAGGGACTGATACTTGATTTTAGTGAGATTCTTTTTAAGGGGGGGTGGGGGGAGCGTGCACATTGCACACTTTCTCCACCTGGAAGCCATGTACTGTATTTAGGAAGGCAAGAGATACGGTCTTATGCAAACATTTGAACAGCCGCCGCTTAAAGAACATGTTTTGTCGACTTTCCACTTGGAAAAAATGGAATGGAACGTACTTGGTCAGGAACGTGCACCACACGTTATACCAAACACACGTTAATCAATGAATTCGGGTGTTCCGTTCAGTTCCATTGCCACAGAGGTATGAAATTAAGACGTCTTTGCAATAACAATTTAGGGAAGGCCCCTTTTTCTGTTCCATGTACACAAAGCGAAGTCACGCTTGGTTCGGTTTGGTTTGAAACCTTGCACAATGCGCCGACTGTGACCCCATCCTTGAGCTCGAACGCAGCACACATCGATGTCTGACCTCGTAAATGCTTTTTTAACATAAACAGGCAGCAGTTTTCACACACACATGACGTAATACGGAACGCGGACGTCCCATAAGAGTAAATGCTGAATAGCTGCAAAGAGGGAACCCACTCTTACACTTTTGTGTCAGAATCCCACTGTGTTTTATCCATTTAAATGTGTATCCATCTTATATTTGTAGGATCTAATAATCAGTTTGTGCCCGTACATCAAACATTGCCCCCCCCCCCCCACACACACACGTTACAATTAGGAAATACATTAAAGAGTGTACATATGTGTTGGCTTTACTTTCCACTTAGAAAACCAATAAAACAAGGCGACACCAGGGGTGCAGGAGTGATTTCAGATTTCTATGGTCTTTAGAGCCAGATCCCGTGATCCAGCAGATAGAATCGATAAAAGATCTTTAAGATTTCTTTAAGATCCCGCTTAACACGAGCACGATTCAGTCATGTGACCACTCGTGGTATCTCTTCATCCCGTACGAAGGTGAAGTCCACAAATCCATATTAAGGCGGTGGAGCTCGTCTGCTGACCGGTTGGGAAGAACTGTGTCAGGTTTTTATTTTTTGTTTTTCACCCAAAATGCTGTGGTTTTTCCAGTTTATACGAAACACTCGGTGCTGTTTTTGTTACTTTAATTGTAAAGACAATGTCGCTTTTGATCTCCGTGGCATCCCAGTGATTTTAGACGTTTGCTTCCGACTCGGCGGAATGTTCATGGAATTGCGGTGTGGCATCAACGGGAAGACGTGTGCTTTATAACAACTGTTGTGAAAATTAATCCAGAAATAAATTACAGTTCAAACTGAAGCGGGTCCATAACATTGTCCGGGGGGAGAGGGCGGTGGGGTAGTTGGGGAGGGGGGGGCAGAGGGCTGAGGAAAGGGATCAGTTATGTCGATGGCTGCAGGGCTGAACCTCTCCTAAAACGAAAAGGGTTACTCTGGTTTAAAGGAACACGACTCTTGGTTCTCATTCCGCCTTATGACCTCACCTTTCTTAACACACTGTTCTCCACTGCACGAGGAGTCCCCACATCCACTGGAGGTCCGCCACCATCCGAGGCGTCCAGGCGGCAAACCTGAGGGTTGTTTTTTTATAAGACGTCACCTCAAAAAGCAAATTTTATACTAAAGTTGTCATCATTTTGTGTCCATTTTGGCTCTAAGCAAGAATTTTTCACCTTAGAAGAGTAAAGCAGATCCACTCAGCAGGCAGCACACACAGCAGAATTACGAACGTGACGCACGTCCATCCCGTTCTCGATCGGCCTGCCTGCCCAAAGACTAAGCAAAAAGTCAACCGTTATTCCCAGACAGAGGCTCGAAAACCATCCGTGTTTTGCTATTTAAGCACTGAGGTACCCGTCTGGAAGAACCCGGGCCGTCGGTAGTTCCGTCCTCCGTCCTCCTCCGTCGTGAATTCACTGTAACCATCAGGGTTTGGATTATGATGACTGAATAGGACACGCGGGTCCTGATGAAGTGTTCTGAAATCTGGACTACCTGCGTCTTGTTGTAATAGATCTGAAAGCAAATAGAAGATCATGTTTTAGTGACAGAATGCATTTGGAAACATGTCGGCGTCCGCAAACTTTTTACCTACAGTGTTTGTATGTTATTGATGTTAATGGGAACTCACCGTTTATTTTCAGAAAGTTTAAAGTATCTTTGTACCCATTCAGATAAAAGTCTGCCATCACCTGCAGAACAGAACAGAACTGTAAGATCATTATCTTCCGCTTTATCCTCTATTAGGGTCGGGGGGGGGGGGGGTTCCCCATGCCCATCCAGGGGAGAACGTCTCGGGCGCTGGGCAGATACACCCAGTACAGAGTGCCAATCTATCACTGAGCACACACTCACTCACAGACACACTCCATATGGGGCAATTTGGAGAATTCAATCGACCTTGAATCCATGTCTTTGGACTGTGGGAGGAAATCGGAGAACCCGGAGGAAACCCAGGTGGACATGGGGAGAACATGGAAACTCCAGCCAGATCGGGATTTGAACCGGGAATCCCCAGTACTGAGAGGAGAACATGCCAACCCACTAAGCCACCGTGCCGCCCTGTATGCAAGTTCATTCATTCATTATCTCCTGCTTTATCCTCTATTAGGGTCACGGTGGGGGGGGGGCATCCCCATCCAGGGGAGAACGTGTTTCGGGCGCTGGGCAGATACACCCAGGACAGGGCGCCAATCTATGTTATGATTTTTCAACAAAAACCCTTTAGCTTTAATGATTTGACGACCCGTTATTCATTTGACCTTTTTAAAGTGTGAGATTATGAGTTGTGGGTGCGCTCGCTCCTACCTCAGGCTCAGGGGGGAAGAAGGCCTGAACGACGCGCTGTACGTTTGCAAAGTTGACCTGAATGCTGACGTTGCTGTGTCGTAACTCGTGGAAGTAAATTGGGTTGCCATAGGGGCTGATGTCACTTTCACCAGAGAAGGGTGAGACAGTGACGGTGTTTTTCAGACTGAAATAAGGAAGATTGTTACTCAGAGCCCCGTCCACACAGCGCTGAAAAGAGAGACTGATTCGCATCAATGAATAAGAGAGGAATACAAAAAAGGTCCATATACTCCTTTAATCAGAAACGCACTGCACTTCCATTTATATTGTTTAGTTTAGTTGGTTTGGTACTTACGATGCCCCGATAGCTGGGTGGTATCACCCCACAGTAGAAGGGGAAAAAACAGCTGCACACCAAAGCCTGCAAAAAAAAGGGGGCACTTTTAACCTCTATTGGGGGGGGGGGGGGTTCTCTATCCCCATCCAGGGCAGAACG
>JAFMOD010000029.1:189910-222270 GCA_019802435.1 Corydoras maculifer | reverse complement strand
CATGGGGAACCCCCCCTACCCTGCGACCCTAGTAGAGGATAAAGCGAAAGATAATGGATGGATGGATTAACGGTCTTGGACATGTCCCTAAACTCAAACCATCCAGCACCTTTGGGATGAATTAGAACGGAGATTGCCAGTCTGCATTGTCAAAATTGTCTTCTGAATAAATAAATAAATGCAAATCAGCTGGCACTTTGAATATGATGTTAGAAACGCTGTTTGTATGAATGTGGTACGGTTGTAAGTGCTTTTAACGCTTTTAATGTCGTTTTTTTCTCGTTCTAAACAATAATGGACGAAGGCTCGCTGACGTCACACACGGTGACGTCACGTCCACGGGGCCCGGGGGAAAGTGGGCGTGGCCAGCGTGTGTCATGGCGGCTTCCGTGTGAAAGGCAGGGTTTGTTAGAAGGAGGTTGTGGAAGTTTCATTCAGCGGGAAGTCGAGCTCGAGTTTCTGAGACTCCAACTCGAGTCGTGAACATGGGGACCGTGCACGCGAGAGTGAGTCTGCTTTATCTTGTCTTATTACATTTATTAATGTCTTATTAATGACCTTTAAAACACCGAGAGCAGCGTGGCTCTGAGAAACGTAAACATGACTGAACTCTGTATTCTCCATCAACATCACACATCCATCCGACCATTATCTTCCCCTTTATCCTCTATAGGGTCGCGGGAGGGGGGGGGTTCCCCATGCCCATCCAGGGGAGAACGTCTTGGGCGCTGGGCAGATACACCCAGGACAGGACACCAATCTATCACTGGACAGACACACACTCACACACACACTCTATATGGGGCAATTTGGAGAATTCAGGTGACCTTGATACATGTTTTTGGACTGTGGGAGGAAACCGGAGAACCCGGAGGAAACCCACGCGGACGTGGGGAGAACATGGAAACTCCACCCAGATGGGGATTCGAACCGGGAATCCCTAGTGCTGAGAGGAGAACATGCTAAACCACTAAGCCACCGTGCCACCCCTTAACGTCACACAAACATTCAAAAGGTTTCATATCACTACATATAGTTTATCCATCCACAATCTTCCACTTTATCCTCTGTTTGGGTCGCACGGGGGGGGGGGGGTAATATCACTGGACACACACTCACTTACACAGACACACTCTATTTGGGGCAATTTGGAGAACTCAATTAACCTTGATCCATGTTTTTGGACTGTGGGAGGAAACCGAAGAACGCGGAGGAAACCCACGCGGACGCGGGGAGAACATGGAAACTCCACCCAGATGGGGATTCGAACCGAGAATCCCAAGCGCTGAGAGGAGAACATGCCACCGTGCCGCCCCACTTTTAGAATAATTAACCAAATTCTTAAAACAACAATCACGCCAAGGTTCACTTACCGTGCGTTTTCTCTTTTCTGATGGTTTTCCATAAACGTTTGAGCAGCGTTTCAGGTTTACAACATCAGTGCGTCGATTCCACATGAGTTCGTGAATCGGAATGATGAGTTGGTTTGTAGAAGACGCTTTGATCCAAAGCGAAAGGTCCCACGTTGTTAAACTCAGTGGACCTGGGATTTGAACTCACAACCTTCAGATTGATAGACCAGACCAAATCAAATCAGGTTTATTAGTCACATGTGTAGTCATACACGGTACAGCCAGCGGTGAAATTCTTTCTCCACAGAGTGTTAGAAATTTGGATTTACAGTAAGAAAATTTTTTACAAAATAGTTCTACAAGAGGATATGTGAAATTAAACGTACTCGTTTTGAAAAACGTCTTTAAGGTCCCTAAAAGCGCTATATAAATAAAATGTATTATTATTCATTCATTCATTATCTCCCGCTTATCCTCTATTAGGGTCGTGGTGGGGTTCCCCATGCCCATCCAGGGGAGAACGTCTCGGGCGCTGGGCAGATACACCCAGGACAGGGCGCCAATCCATCGCTGGGCACACACTCACTCACACATACACACTCTAAACGGGGCAATTTTGGAGAACTCAATTAACTTGATCCATGTTTTTGGACTGTGGAAGCAAACCGGAGAACCCGGAGGAAACCCACGCAGACACGGGGAGAACATGGAAACTCCACCCAGATGGGGATTCGAACCTGGAATCCCTGGTGCTGAGAGGCGAACCTGCTAAACCACTAAGCCACCGTGCCGCCATGTATTATTATTATTATTATTATTATTATTATTATTATTGTTAAAATAAAATATGTATTTATGATGTGCAATTAGAGTTTAAAAAGAGAAACTGTACAAATATGGCGCTGTAACGGATATAAACTAAAAAGGGTTTTATAAGTTATAATTAAAGTGAGCAGTGCATCTATGTGCAACTAATGCAGTGCAGGGTTAAACCACTGCTCTATCACACCATTTGTACAGTGATGACCTTAAAAAGCTTTTGTTTTTATATGATTTCCCTTTACAGAGTTTGGACCCTCTGCCCATGCAGGGACCAGAGTTGGGGTTGCAGGCTGATGACCTGGACATGGGAGAGATTGAGCATGAACCCCAGCAGGAAGTTCTGGAAAATAAAGATGCAAGTCTGCTTTATGTTTACCATAACATTCATTCATTCATTATCTCCCGCTTATCCTCTATTAGGGTCGCGGTGGGGTTCCCCATGCCCATCCAGGGGAGAATGTTTCGGGCGCTGGGCAGACAGACCCAGGACAGGGCGCCAATCCATCGCTGGGCAAACACTCACTCACACAGACACACTCTAAACGGGGCAATTTAGAGAATTCAATTAACATGATCCATGTTTTTGGACTGCGGGAGGAAACCGGAGAACCCGGAGGAAACCCACGCAGACACGGGGAGAACATGGAAACTCCACCCAGATGGGGATTCGAACCGGGAATCCCTAGAGCTGAGAGGTGAACGTGCTAAACCACTAAGCCACCGTGTCGCCCGTTTACCATAACAGCTACATTAAAAAAACAAAAATTGCAACATTTGGTAGCACGTTTGATTGTGCTATGCTTAAAAAAAGTAAATTGTGTTTAGCAGGTAAGTCATTTATTATTATAGTGTGGGATAAATGAGTGAAGACCAAAAGAAATGGGTGAGAACATGCTAAACAACACACTCATTACAGGTTATTTAATTATATTATATTATTTAATTGCACTTTTCTTTACATTAACATATAACGGACAGTACAGTTTTAATGCAGTGGTTTAGGTTCAGTGTTCATGCATTCATCCATTATCTCCCGCTTATCCTCTATTAGGGTCGCGGTGGGGTTCCCCATGCCCATCCAGGGGAGAACGTCTCGGGCGCTGGGCAGATAGACCCAGGACAGGGCGCCAATCCATCGCTGGGCACACACTCACTCACACAGACACACTCTATAGGGGGGAATTTTTTTGAGAATTCAATTAACTTGTTCCATGTTTTTGGACTGTGGGAGGAAACCGGAGAACCCGGAGGAAACCCACGCAGACACGGGGAGAACATGGAAACTCCACCCAGATGGGGATTCGAACCGGGAATCCCTAGCGCTGAGAGGAGAACATGCTAAACCACTAAGCCACCGTGCCGCCCAGGTTCAGTGTTTAGAAATCAAAATGTGAGTAAGGTTATGTAAGGGATGCTGACGCTGGTGGGAGGTCCTGTATGATCGCTCTGTCTCTGCACGTGTCCAGGTTGTAGTCCAGCGCGTGCATATTGACGGCCTGGGAAGGACAAAGGAGGACTTTTTAACATATGAAATCGAGGACATCTTCAAAGCCAAGAACTTAATTGAAGTAAGTGTTTCAGCAGTTTTTTTTTAACCTCCCATCACAAAGTCTTTACCTGATTCATGGCAAGAGGTGCTTAATTAAAGTATTTAATGCACAGAAATAATTAAAAGACAGTTTATCATAGAAAAGGCTGTGTGCTTTAATGAAACAGGTAATGAAGAAGTCCCACGATGCCCGGCTCCGACTGCTGCGTCTGGGTATATTCCGGCAGGTGGAGGTGGTCATCGATACCTCACACGGTATTCACCTCTCACCATCAGACCTCTCTTAATTTATGGATTTGTGGAAATGAAAGTGAACTCGTTCGTTTCCGACACAGGTGACGATGCGCTGCCCAATGGACTGGATGTGACGTTCGATGTGAAGGAGCTCAGGAGGATGACGGGGAGTTATAACACCATGGTTGGGAACAACGAGGGGAGCATGGTGAGTGTTCTTATTAAATATTTGATTTTAAATTGGGGGCGGCACGGTGGCTCAGTGGTTAGCACGTTCGCCTCTCAGCACTGGGGATTCCCTAATCTGGGTGGAGTTTCCATGTTCTACCCGTGTCCGTTTTCCTCACACAGTCCCCCACAAGTTCCAAATTGCCCCATATAGAGTGTGTCTGTGTGAGTGAGTGTGTGCCCAGCAATAGATTGGCGCCCTGTCCTGGATGTATCTGTCCAGCGCCCAAAACGTTCTCCCCTGGATGGGCATGGGGAACCCCCCCCCTGTCCTCTGTTGCCTGTAGTTGGTCAGCTCAGGTGTTGTTTTTTCAACTGGAG
Organism: Corydoras maculifer; assembly: GCA_019802435.1. Lineage (NCBI taxonomy): Eukaryota > Metazoa > Chordata > Actinopteri > Siluriformes > Callichthyidae > Corydoras > Corydoras maculifer. Next base: position 217,764 of record JAFMOD010000029.1, on the reverse strand, counting down.
GCCATTCTGCGTTCGTTCCACAGGTGCTGGGCCTGAAACTGCCCAACGTGTTTGGTCGAGCCGAAAAGCTGACGTTTCAGTTCTCCTATGGGACGAAGGAAACCTCGTACGGACTCTCCTTCTTCAAGCCTCAGGCCGGACACTTTGATCGCAAGTACGTTTGCCGGGCCGGCCGCTCGGTGCTCACAGAGTCCCGTTTATTTATTCGTTTGTAATGGAGCTGTTTGGATGAAGACGTCAGAGATCAACAGTTTTGCTTCTATAGCTTTTCAGTCAACCTGTACAAAGTGACGGGACAGTTTCCATGGAGTTCGCTGAGGGAGACGGACCGAGGGATCTCCACAGAGTTCAGCGTGAGGCATCGTTTTCTTTTTTTTTGTTTTATTACATTATTGTTTTCACTTTATTATTATTATTATTTTTTTAATTTCAGAAATCATTTACCTTTCCACAATTTTTTAAAAGCACATTGAGGTTAACAGTTTTAATTTCTCATCACCAAATAACCAAAGCTGCTCTGTTTTGCATTCATTCCGGTTTTGAAGGGTTCAAAAGAAGCCTTTGAATCATAAATTGTACAAAACTTAGTGAACCTTCTGTTCCAAAGGTTTAGACGCATTTACATTTTTTTAAACCTTGGAATATTGGAAGAAATAATCAAATAATTAAAGACATTAAAACATTTTTAAAAGGATGCTTATTTGTTGAATGACGAGGATGAAAATATTTATTTTTTACAAAAATACATGTATAGAGAGGTATATAATATTTGACATATGAAAGGACACCCCCAGCGATAGATGTCCCGGGTGTATCTGCCCAAAACCTTCTCCCCTGGATGGGCATGGGAAACCCCCCCCCCGCGACCTTAATATAGGTTAAAGCGGACGATAATGAATGAATGAATGAATGCACAGACACCGTAACGTTGAAACGCAGCATGTATTCCTTTAATAATGTTCTTTTGACCAGTTTCCGATCTGGAGGACGATCCACACGCTGAAGTGGGAGGGAGTTTGGAGAGAACTGGGCTGTTTGGCGCGTACCGCCTCCTTCGCTGTCCGAGAGGAGAGTGGTCACTCTCTGAAGTCCTCCCTCTCAGTACGTCCCTCTGATTTCATCTGATTGCTTTGCCTTTGAACCTCTGACCATTTGGAATTTCACATTTCGTGGTTTATTTTCAAGGGTTGTGTTATTTCTGCAATAAGACCAATCATTTGTTTTTGTTTCTGTCCTTCGGTCAGCATGCCATGGTCATCGACACGCGTAACTCTCCAATTCTCCCCAGTAAAGGTGCCTTATTCAAAATCAATCAGGTGTGTATTTAGACCCGCATCCCTAATTCTCAGGGTTTTTTTTTTTTTTTTTTTTTTTGGTCCGGAGCTGATGATAACCCAGAATTCCTTGCGTTTGCAGGAGTTGGCAGGCTACACGGGTGGAGATGCCAGCTTCCTGAAAGAGGACTTTGAGCTTCAGCTCAACAAAAGAATTCTCTGGGACTCTGTGAGCAGCACATTCGTCATCTTGCATTTTATCTTCATTCATTCATTCATTATCTTCCACTTTATCCTCTATTAGGGTCGCGGGAGGGGTGGGGTTCCCCATGCCCATCCAGGGGAGAACATTTCGGGCGCTGGGCAGATACATCCAGGACAGGGCACCAATCTATCGCTGGGCACACACTCACTCACACACACACACTCTATATGGGGCAATTTGGAGAATTCAATTGACTTGATCCATGTTTTTGGACTGTGGGAGGAAACCGGAAAACCCGGAGGAAACCCACGCGGACACAGGGAGAACATGGAAACTCCACCCAGATGGGGATTCGAACCGGGCTGAGAGGAGAACATGCTAAACCACTAAGCCACCGTGCCGCTGCATTTCATCTTGCTCGTCTTTATTATGGTTCCCACTTCGTTGGGTACTGAGCTGCAGAACCGTCCTCTTTCCGCAGGTCCTCTCGACCTCACTGTGGGGAGGGATGCTGCTTCCTATTGGAGAGATGCCGACATCCATAGCCGACAGGTGGGCGTGCCGATGTCGGGGTGGTCAGCAGGTAGCCGTATGTTAAAGAGCGGGTTCTGACTTTGTTTCTGTGGAAACCTCAGGTTCTATCTTGGGGGACCTACGAGTGTGAGGGGCTTCAGCATGTACAGCATCGGACCACAGAGTGAAGGTCGGGGATTCTGCACACTTTATAACGTGATCTGAATGAGTGCTGGGATAGGCTCCAGTACACCCTGTGATAAGATAGACAGCTTTATTTAAAAAAATCTATATTCTAGACAGTAATAATAAAGAAAGGTCACGTCTTTTGGTTGTTTGATAGGTGATTATCTGGGCGGTGAGGCGTACTGGGCCGGTGGGCTCCACCTGTACACACCTTTGCCCTTCAGGCCCGGCCGTGGGGGGTTCGGAGACCTGTTCCGTACACACTTCTTCCTCAACGCTGGGAACCTGTGCAACCTTAACTATGGTGAGTCCTGGTTCTGTTGCCGACATTTGGATGGCATGTTTTTTTTTAGACGTATTAAAGACGTTGGACATTGCGTCTTGGTGACATTGCGTCACACACTTGGTGTGTGTGCAGGGGAGGGACCTCGGGCCCACCTGAGGAGACTGGCTGAGAGCATCCGCTGGTCGTACGGCGCGGGGATCGTACTGCGCCTGGGGAACATCGCTCGCCTGGAGCTCAACTACTGCATTCCCATGGGCGTCCAGAACGGAGACAGGTACACGCTCGGCTTATCGGCACAGACTGATTTCTCAAGGGCGATGGGGTCACGCAGGGGTGGTTCAGGTCCCGACGCTTCTGTCCCGGGTAACCGGTGTTTCTTTAGGGGGACTTCTTCAGTCCTGGTGGGATGTGTACGAGAAGAAACGGCCTGTAGTGGGCAGTGTGGGATTTTGCATGTATAGTGTGCATGTAAATGATTACATTTCACCTCCATGTCTCCGTCTCTTAGGATATGTGACGGGGTGCAGTTTGGAGCTGGCATTCGCTTCCTCTAACACCCTCGTCCCTTCCGATGGCTGCTGATTTCGGGAATTTGCTTTCATACGTGGACTCTGCATGATGCCCCACTGTGGGGTGAAGGGCTGCTCTGCTTCAGCAGCTCATTCGGCCCCATCCAGAAAGAGAGCTGAGGCGGGGAAGACGACCCGTCAGTGCTCTTATGACTTGTCATATTTATTCGTCCGACTGGCAAGACGTCAAATAAAAAGGTTTCTCGGTTTAATAGAGTGGTGTGATTTTTTCCTTTCCTCTGAGGAGTGTGAAAAACAATTACCATCTGTCTGTCGCATGACGCCGATTCTGCCTGAATGCCCTCCTGAAGTGACGGTGTATCGAACATCTGCTCACCAAAACGACTTCACGTGAACGACGAGCCGCTCTGTTTCACTGCGGCGTGAAAGACGTCGTCGACTTTCCACATCACCTTCTTCTGGTTTTGTTTGAAGATGAATTCTGAGCATCTGAGGATCATACACACTGGGCATGGGGGTGTGTGTGTGTGTGAGAGAGAGTGTGTTTTATATATATATATATATATATACTGTATATATTTGTGTTTTATTTTTATATATATATATATATATATATATATATATATATATTCATTCATTATCTCCTGCTTATCCTCTACTAGGGTCGCGGTGGGGTTCCCCATGCCCATCCAGGGGAGAACGTCTCGGGCGCCGGGCAGACAGACCCAGGACAGGGCGCCAATCCATCGCTGGGCACACACTCACTCACACACACACACTATATATATATATATATATATATATATATATATATATATATATATATATATATATATATATATATATATATATACAGTATACTGTATATATTTGTGTTTTTTATATATTCATTCATTCATTCATTATCTTCCGCTTATCCTCTATTAGGGTCGCGGTGGGGTTCCCCATGCCCATCCAGGGGAGAACGTCTCGGGCGCTGGGCAGATACACCCAGGACAGGGCGCCAATCCAGGACAGGGTGCCGCTGGGCACACACTCACTCACACATACACACTCTAAATTGGGCAATTTTGAGAATTCAATTAACTTGAACCATGTTTTTGGACTGTAGGAGGAAACCGGAGAACCCGGAGGAAACCCACGCAGACACGGGGAGAACATGGAAACTCCACCCAGATGGGGATTCGAACCGGGAATCCCCAGCGCTGAGAGGCGAATGTGCTAACCACTAAGCCACCGTGCCGCCGTTTTTTATATATATATATGATAATACACATGTGTGTATTGTATTTGTGATATACTTAAATATATTAAATATTTATTCATCTATCCATTATCTTCCGCTTTATCCTCTATTAGGGTTGTGGGATGGGGGGGGGGGGTTCCCCATGCCCATCCAGGGGAGAATGTTTTGGGCGCTGGGCAGTTACACCCAGGACAGGGTGCCAATCTATCGCTGGGCACACACTCTATATGGGGCAATTTGGAGAACTCAATTGACTTGATCCATGTTTTTGGACTGTGTGAGGAAACCGGAGAACCCGGAGGGAACCCACACGGACACGGGGAGGACATGGAAACTCCACCCAGATGGGGATTCGAACCGGGAATCCCTAGTGCTGAGAGGAGAACATGCTAAACCACTAAGCCACCGTGCCGCCCACTATTAAATATATTCAATTAAATAAGATAAAAATAGAATAACAATTGTTTTGTGCAATTAAACCAAACCCATAATGTTCCTTTTCCTGTTCTTTAAAGGTTTTCTAGTTGGTCCAGGTTTTTGGGAACCATGTGCAAGAGAGAAGTGACAACATTGGCATCAATGTCCTTAAATTTCTGGCTTTTGTGTCCTGTTTGCATTTAATTTGTGTTTTTCTTGTATTTTCAGTAATATTTCTGAGATGTGGTTAGCATGTTCTCCTCTCAGCGCTAGGGATTCCCGGTTCGAATCCCCATCTGGGTGGAGTTTCCATGTTCTCCCCGTGTCTGCGTGGGTTTCCTCCGGGTTCTCCGGTTTCCTCCCACAGTCCAAAAACATGGATCAAGTTAATTGAATTCTCAAAAAATTGCCCCCTATAGAGTGTGTCTGTGTGAGTGGGTGTGTGCCCAGCGATGGATTGGCGCCCTGTCCTGGGTCTATCTGCCCAGCGCCCGAGACGTTCTCCCCTGGATGGGCATGGGGAACCCCACCGCGACCCTAATAGAGGATAAGCGGGAGATAATGAATGAATTTCTGAGATGTTGGTTGCGTGTGCTGACGCGCTCGGTAACAGCGAAGGAAGACCTCCACGCCGATGAATCGAGGTCAGCCTTTCTGGCCTTATTGGGTCCATCATTTTCAGAACGTCTGCCTCAACTTTGACTTGGAGAGCTTTTCCAGGCTCGTCCTCCTCCCTCCTGACACCTCGCCACCTGATGTCCCCACATGATCTGAGAGTCCCTGCCTCAGCAGCTCAGCCTCCCCTCAGAGAAAGAGGTCTGAAATTGTTTATTGGTCTCAACAATCAAGGTACCCACTAGGTGTCCTTGTCCCATAAGTGATGCCCTGCTGCTGCTCTGATTGGATGGACTAGGGCCTGCCTCCAGAAATCACTCCTAATCCTCTTAGGACCCACAACACACGCTGACTCGCCAATCCTCTTCTTCTGTTTGTTTTTTTCATATCTCCCCCTCCCTCCTGCTTCCTTCCTCCCCTCCTCCTCCTCTTCACCGGGCTGTGTGAGGAGAGTGTAATCCAAGTGGATTATGTGCAAAGCGGTGGATTGAGTCTGTTGGCACTGTGGGACTACCTTTTCCAAAGCGTGCAGTCAGGAGGATGTGGAAATTCAGTACTTGGCTTTTTTAAAGACGTCAGGAATGAACTCTGCTCAGATACCGTCATTTCAAACCAGCTGAGAAGATTTCGTCAACACTTTCTGGAATGTTTTGACGTTTCCCTGTCCTCCCCTTCCTTCTATAATGTCTCTAAGGCAGAAACTCAGGCCAGGACTTGAGTACAAAAGGAGGAGCACCTGTCCAGGACCAGTGGACATCTGCGCTTGAGCCTGCAGCCTGACAGGTGATCTGAGGCTCTGACCGGAGAAGGATTCGGGTCAAATTCCGTAAACATGAGCTCTAAGAGTTTTCTGGTCCATGTTTGCTGATGTTTTGGAGGAGTTAGTCTTGTTGGCTGGTTGTAAACCATGCACCCGAGGCAGAGGTGCTCCGCTGGGATTATGGACAGAACATTCTGCCACAGAACACAGCCTTCATGGGTCATTCTGCTGCTTGTGTACTGGTTCTGCTCACTGACAGACGCTCAGATGAAGATTCCACCAGAAACGTGAGTTCCAACTTCTCCATATAGAAACTGTACAGCAGGAAATAGGAGATTCAAAAGCTACTAGACCTTTACTGTGGATTTATTAAGGGACTTAAACTGGATGTAAAAAATTGCATGACGAGTAATATATATATATATATATATATATATATATATATATATATATTCATTCATTCATTATCTCCCGCTTATCCTCTATTAGGGTCGCGGTGGGGTTCCCCATGCCCATCCAGGGAAAAACGTCTCGGGTGCTGGGCAGATAGACCCAGGACAGGGCGCCAATCCATCGCTGGGCACACACTCACTCACACAGACACACTCTATATGGGGCAATTTTGAGAATTCAATTAACTTGTTCCATGTTTTTGGACTGTGGGAGGAAACCGGAAAACCCGGAAAACCCATTTTATACAATCAGCAACCCTTAAATCCGCCTCATCGAGGTTGATCTTATGTATTGGCTACTGAAAATATAGCTTTGTATAAAGTCATTGGTTACAATAATAAGGGCTTGGCTCAGATTTAGTTTATGAAATGCAGATATGGTATAAATCGTATAAATTCGTTATAGTGTATTGAACGTTGTCATTGATTTCAAATGAATATTATGTTAAATTTGTTGTAATTGTGAATCATACAGTTAGTCTGGACCCATAATGCCTTGCAGTAGCATGTCATAACATCAGTCCTTCGGTGTTTTTTTTTTTTTTTTTTTTTTTTTGCTGGGAGGGTTATTTGAAGTTATAATTTGTTCTAACAATACCCATGTTCAGTGTCCTCCAGCATTCGTCTTCACGGCGCCGGCAAAGACTGGGTTGTAGTGCTATTTTTAGTTATTCCCAGATCGAAAGGGGGGGAAAAAAAAAACTTGTGTAAATTCGACGTCTCTTGAGATTCTGATATCTTGGACAGATAAATCATGAGAGCCTCGATTCTGGTCTGTGTTTTAAGTAAACAGTGATGTTAGGATTGTAATGGAAGGCTTATCAAAACAAGGTCTTATTCTGGGGTTTAAATGATGGAAAAGTCTTATTAACCCTCACAAAGGAAGACAAGTTTTCATTTTAAATATAACGATAGCATTAGCTATAAATGGTGCAGTGTTTTGTGGGTATAATGGGGACCAGGTTGCCCCTATGATGCCATGTTGGACATCGCCCTGGTTAATATGATCCTGGAGGACAGCCAGGCACTATGGCTCTCAGATGGCCATATGGCTGCACACATGGAGACAGGAACTTCACACTTCCTCCCGTCATGTCCCATTCCTTTGGTGTACATTTGTATTTGTGTAAATGGTGTACACACAGCTTGTCATGTTGCGATCTTGGGTTTTTACTTTCAAGTTAAAGGAGCAGCGAAATACAGAGCTGTCTACAAGGTTCTACATTGATCTTGTGCAATGGGATACAGAAATTTCACCCCATTAGAAACATAATGTTATTAAATTGTAAATTAACTATGTTTTAGTTTGCTGTAGTTAAAAAAAACAACCTCAAACTGCACAATTAACGTTGAGCTAAAGACCTCCTGTCATCAGGATTTAGTATTCAGCAACCCAAACTGCAGATGTTCTTTTAATGTTACCCTAATCTGAATAAAATGCTCTGTTTGACATATTTTAGATGACATTTGATTAGGTTTGGTTAGATTTTAATAGATCAGCTGACTGAATCCATGATTATTTATATACTTAACACTTCTGCATGTTGGCTATTAGCTGTGTGCGTGCTGTGGGAGTCAGGCTCCACTGCACATTCAGACTGAAAACCTTTAATATCAGGTAAAATATGACTGACTCACTCATTATTAATTATTTACCAATAATTATTTATTCCTATTTTTTTTTTAAGCGTACAAAAATGGGCCAACAGCTTTTCAGAACAACTCAACGCTATGGCCTTAAAGTACTCAGGAGCTGCGCTTCTACAGAAGGTAACCTGGTTACTCATGAACTGCTATTACAATCCGTTCAGGTCATTACTGTTACATCAGCGGCAACATCTGGTGCATTAGTGGGTCAGTAGACCTAGATTCCTTTCTTTTTGCTTTGCTGTATGTATGTACAGAGACAGATGAGCAGCATTTTCATCATAAAGCTGAATTAATAGGTGGCCATTATATAATAATAACAGGCCACAGGAACATTCACCGATAACCCTAAAGACATCAGACCTTGAATGTTAACTTAACGGCCTAAAACTATTTTTAAGCCCCTCACACATGTGTTCCTTCTTGTTATTGTTACTCTGGTCACTTCAAATGCTTTGTCCACATTTACTTATACTGGAACGCAGTAAATACCTTTTAATCCTGATGCCTTGTGACCAGAGCCATACCTCTAACAGGATCTGTCTAATGCTCTGGTTAATTGCTCTATCGTTAAGCTCATGAGGATTTGGTGAGTCTGAATGTAAGGTAAATTTATTTATTCTATCAGATAAATGCAGCACATAACAAAGGTGTGTATATATAAAGGAATGGCTGATGTGAGATTTTGTATTTATTTAGACACAAAGGTGGCATTAGATCAAATAAAGCTTTAACTGAACAGAGTTTCCAAATGAACAGAAATGTATCTGTAATGCCATAACATGTGTATTATTCAGAAACTGAAAGACGTGGAGCCCATCGTACAGGTTAAAGAGGTGGACGGCGCCGAAATGGTCCAAGAATTTTCAGAGGAAATTGAGAAGATGCTGGGGAGCAAGATGAAGTCTGTTAAGGTCAGTAATTCAATAAAAATGTTGATGATGTATTATTTAATTACTACCGCAATCTTTAGTCAATCTAAAAACTGCACACCTGATGAACACACCTCTGCCGAGGTTTGAATCAGATCGGATGCAAAGCAAGCAAACACGTTCTGATTAAAATATCCAAATTGCTTTGTCTGTACATTTTAACGTGTTAAACATTTCACACGGACTGCTTTATCACAGACTTTTCTGACTTTCCTGTAGCGACTCGCTGATACAGTGGAAGATGCAGATTTATATCATGAGTTTAATTCAACTTTAGAGGTGAGGAACATTCCCATAACTTTAAGTGAAGTGTAAGAATATACATAATAAGTGGACTGCTTTAATTATATTATTGTTCTCTAAATGCACACTGTATTGTTAATATTACCTAATAAATAATAATAATAACACTGAACTTCCAGCAGTACAACATTAAACATTAATATTTAAATAGTTACTGCATCGTGTTTGTGTTCTAATTGTCACTGTGTTCTGTCTCTTTTTAAAGTTTGATTATTTTAATTCCTTGCTGATAAACTCGATGGATGAAGAAGGGAATTACATCGAACTTGGTGGAGAGTTTCCGCTGGAGGAGAACGAACATTTTAACAAGCTTTCTGTTAACACATTAATGAGTGACATTCAGGTTCCCACCAATGTGTATAACAAAGGTGAGAAAAACCATCCGAACCTCCATCATAAACCGTTTTAAAGTCTGACTTCATATATATATATATATATATATATATATATAGGCGGCACGGTGGCTTAGTGGTTTTTGCATGTTCTCCTCTCAGCACTAGGGATCCCCGGTTCGAATCCCCATCTGAGAATCCATGTTCTCCCCGTGTCCATGTGGGTTTCCTCCAGGTTCTCCGGTTTCCTCCCACAGTCCAAAAACATGGATCAAGTCAATTAAGTTCTTCAAATTGCCCCATATAGAGTGTGTATGTGTGCGTGTCTGTGTGTGTGAGTGTGTGCCTAGCGATAGATTGGCGCCCTGTCCTGGGTGTATCTGCCCAGCGCCCGAAACGTTCTCCCCTGGATGGGCATGGGAAAGCGGAAGATAATGAATGAATGAATGAATTATATATATATATATATATATATATATATATATATATATATATATAAATAACATAAAATAAAATAAAATAAAATATATATAATCTGACTGACTGGGATATAATGAGAGTTATGTTTAAGCTTAAGCTTAAGAGTCAGAACAATTCATGGCACTGCACCAGTCATCCACCCTCCACCTCAGATGCCTCGGATGAAACTGTGTTACCCTGCATTTTAAACCGATGTTTTAATTTTTAAAAAGCTCCTTCTATCTGTGGATTTAAATATTTTAATAATATTTCATCGGGCCTGACTGCCCGTCTCTTTGTTCCATTTGTCTCGGTGTTTCTGAGTTTAGATCCGGACATTCTTAATGGAGTATACATGTCTGAGGCTCTAAATGATGTCTTCATCAGTAACTTTCAAAGGGACCCGACTCTCACATGGCAGTTCTTTGGCAGCTCCACCGGTTTCTTCAGACTCTATCCAGGTACGGCTGCATCACGCTGCGTTTCAGTGCACGCAGTATTTTACACGTGCACTTAAAATCATTTATTTATACAATATTTCGTTTGATCTGTTTATTCTTCCTCTGTTAGGCATCAAGTGGACCCCGGATCCAAACGGAGTGGTTGCATTTGACTGTCGAAACCGAAACTGGTACGAGCAGCTATATGGACAATACACTTTTATAGGCCGTACTAGGATACACACAGATAGATCAGCATGCACTGTGTTCTTTATTTCCACAGGTACATTCAGGCTGCCACATCTCCAAAAGACATCATTATAGTGGTGGATGTCAGTGGCAGCATGAAGGGCCTCAAGCTGACCATCGCCAAACACACTATTAATACCATCCTGGACACCCTGGGAGAGAACGACTTTGTCAACATTATAGCAGTATGAATATTAGTAGATTTCTGTCCCATTATCATTAAAAAATAAGCACATTTCGGAGAAAATCATCATTTTAAATTGTATTTTTTTCACTTTGCAGTACACTGATTATGTTCGTTATGTGGAGCCCTGCTTTAAAGGCACTTTGGTGCAGGCAGATCTGGATAACCGTGAGGTAAACTGTCTTCATGGCACTGAATGATGTTTCAGACGCAACACTAACTGCATGGCGATGAGAAAGTACAAAGATTATTTCCATTCCATGTATTTTACTGTGGAAAGTTCATTCAGGTGCGCAGTGCTCCGTGTGCCAGGCTGATTGCAGACGCAGCTTAATGGGTTATTACAGGGTTATTACGCAGAGCTGGTAATGATATTAACACATCACATCTGCTCCGGACTTCAGGGCCTCACCGGAACTCTCTGGAACATGATGGCACTGACGGACACAGACGATGTCTTTCATTTCTAAGGACTGCAGCTTAGAAAGTCTTTACAGGAATCATTAACAATCAAACAGACTTCTCTCAGACATGCGGCATGTTTTCGATCTTTATTAAATGAATTGTTATTAAATGCCGACTCGTTTTGTTTGCAGCATTTTAAGTTGCTGGTGGACGAGCTGCAGGTTAAGGGTGAGGGGAAAGTCAAAAAAGCCATGAAGGAGTCGTTCCGGGTTCTGAACGAGGTCAGTGCTGGTTTTATTACAAATAATGGCTCTTTTTTTTAGGATTAGTTGTTTTTTTTGTATTTATGCAAGAGTTAATTAAGTAATTGTGAATAATAAATAAGATGTTGATAAGTAGAGCACAGTGACTATAGGCTTAAGTGCCAAACATTTTAGAACAATTATTTTTTAAAAACTGATTATACAGCTGAGTAAAGGTGTTGGGTGATTTTCTGGAGATTGGGTATTTAAAATACAAGTACACCCTGAAACAGGGCTTTAACCTCTTATTGTACCCCTCATGTAATGTCAAGTAATGTGTATTACAGGTTAAATATTCATTCATTCATTATCTTCCGCTTTATCCTCTATTAGGGTCGCAGTGGGGTTCCCCAATCCCCATCCAGGGCACGTTTCGGGCGCTGGGCTGATACACCCAGGACAGGACGCCAATCTATCACTGGGCACACACTTACTCACACAGACATGCGCGCATACACACTCTTTATGGGGCAATTTGGAGAACTCAATTGACTTGATCCATGTTTTTGGACTGTGGGAGGAAACCGGAGAACCCGGAGGAAACCCACGCAGACACGGGGAGAACATGGAAACTCCACCCAGATGGGGATTCGAACCGGGAATCCCTAGTGCTGAGAGACGAACTTGCTAAACCACTAAGCCACCGTGCCGCAGTTTTAAATATGTTAAATAATAATATTAATTTAAAGTCAGAGACCCGAACTGCTGTACAGGTTGTTTGACCCTCGTATACAATTAATATTAAAATTAATATTACAGGAAAAGGTGTATGGTCTGCATCTATTGTTGCTGCCATTTTAAAGCTCACTGTGCTCCATCAATTCTACAGCTGCAGCTTGTTTAAAGACGTCGTCCACTATACATTTGTCTTTTGTTATTCTCTCCATGCCCACATTACATGACCCCCGTCTGCTTGTCCAGGCCACAGTAAGCGGGCAGGGCAGCCTGTGTAATCAAGCCATCATGCTGATCACGGACGGAGCCATGGAGGATTTCCAGTCTGTGTTTGAAGAGTTCAACTGGCCCGACAAAAAGGTCAGTAACATTTACCATGATGTAAAACAAAGAGAGGAGGACAAGCTCATTCTGCTGCTGATTCACACGTCTGTTCTGTCCGTCGACACGTGGACAGGTCCGTGTCTTCACCTACCTCATCGGCCGTGACATGACCTTTGCAGAAAATGTGAAGTGGATCGCTTGTAACAATAAAGGTAAACTTTAGTTTCATCCATATTTCAAATCACAGCTGCATTTAAAGATGTTCATTCTTAAAAATCTCTGATTCTTGTTCTGGATCGTAGTTCTAATGCATGCATTTCTTAAGTAAAAAATTAGATGTTCAGTAACCTGAATTGGCTTTCAGGTTACTACACTCACATCAACACGCTGGCCGACGTGCAAGAGAACGTCATGGAGTATCTCCATGTCCTGAGTCGTCCCATGGTCATCGACCACGACCACGACATCATCTGGACCGAGGCTTACATGGACAGTGTGGTAAGAGCGGACGTTCTGTTCGGTTCTGAGCGGTTCAGCGAGGAATGTTGTCTCAAACAAACCCAGATACTGGGTCATGATGACAGACTGCTAAAGTTTAAACAGCTGTTATCACTGCAGCTGCATAGGAATATGGGAAATTGGATTTTGATGGTTTTGAACTGTACCAGCAATTAATTGGCCATAAATTCAGCATGCATTAAACAAATTACCCCAAAGATACACTATTGCGCCACCTACACATTACATCCCACCATTACAGAAGTTTTTTTTCCCACATCCTGCTCTCAGATGGTCACGTCTTTGCAGTTAATTGAGCTTGAACATCAAAATGACCCTTCCCCAGACTGTTTGCATCAATGATGGATGCATGCGCTTGTCAGAAATGCATGACCGGTGTGGTCGATTTCAAACCTTTGTAGCATTGGGACTGATTAAAACCATGTTTAATGATTAGGAGGGGTGTCCTTATATCTTCTCATAGTGTGTTGGCTGGATTCATTGCCTGGATTTGTAATCTGAGAAGAACTGCTCATTACTACTAACTCATTTCACATTTACATTTACGTTCAGTCATTTAGCAGATGCTTTTATCCAAAGCGACTTACAAATCAGAACATTACAAGTCAGGAGTTATCCAGAAAACCAACCACATTTTAAAATCATCAAACCTGATCCTTATTTGATGCTTTTTTTTTAATTTAAAATTTTTATTATTTCCATCCATCCATCCATTATCTTCCGCTTTATCCTCTATTAGGGTCGCGGTGGGGTTCCCCATGGCCATCCAGGGAAGAACGTTTCGGGCACTGGGCAGATACACCCAGGACAGGGCACCAATCTATCACTGGACACACACTCACTCACACAGACACACTCTATATGGGGCAATTTGGAGAACTCAATTGACATTGATCCATGTTTTTGGACTGTGGGAGGAAACCGGAGAACCCGGAGGAAACCCACGCGGACACGGGGAGAACATGGAAACTCCACCCAGATTGGGATTCGAACAGGGAATCCCTAGTGCTGAGAGGAGAACATGCTAAACCACTAAGCCACCGTGCCGCCCTATTTTATTATTTTTTCTTTTATTATTATTATTATTATTATATATATTTTTTTGCAACAGGTGTTTGTTAAAAACATACATCTTCAGTAGTCCTCGCAAAAGCTGTATTTTCAGGTACAAAGTGTCTGTAAAGGGTTGAAATGCACCGCAGCTCCTTCCCTTGTGCACGGTGACCGACTGCAGGTGTTTAAACAGGGTATCAAACACTCTGTGTAATGATGGGGAAACGAGGACCGTGAAGCCAAGCGGAATTGAAACAGGATTTCTGATGTGTTGTTGCTGCTCGGTGCAGATGCCCATCACGTTTATTCCAATGCCATGCTGTTTAACATTCTATTGTTATTTTATTATATTGTATGATATTGCACTGTCCTGCGTCCGTCTGATCATCTCTGTTTCTTGCGTTCGTTTCCATTTTCTCGATTCGCATCCAGCTCCCAAACACTAAAGAGGTAAAAAGGTTACGCACAGTAGAACACCCGTACATTCAGAGGCCTACTTAGCGCTCTGGTAATTGGATATAGCGCTCCCCGTAGTCTAGCGAATGGCGTGTAGATGAATGGCTGTCTGTGCTGATAGACTTTTTAATTTTTTTCCCCCCGGATGTGATTCGCAGAGCTCCATTAAAAACCCTGCCTGATTTCTCCCGCAGCTGTTCAACAGCATGGCTCACAGTCTGCTGCTGATGACCACCGTGGCCATGCCCGTCTTCAGCAAGAAGAAGGAGACGCTGTCGCACGGCATCCTGCTGGGCGTGGTGGGCACTGACATCCCTTTATTGGAGGTCATGATGCTGGCACCCCGATACAAGGTACCGGATGATGGATCACTGAGTCACTGAGTCTGATGAGTTGTAGGTGATGACAGTAATAATGATAATAATAATAATAATGAGGTGTGCGCTTGCAGCTGGGAGCTCATGGTTACTCGTTCCTCATCACAAACAACGGCTACATCCTGGCACATCCTGATTTGAGGCCTCTCGTGAGTAAATCTGACCTGGTTTCACTTACATTCTTCAAAATAATCATTGAGCATGGAAAATAAGTGACACCCAAACTCCTAATAATATTAATTATAGTGTATAGAACCTGGCGGCACGGTGGCTTAGTGCTTTAGCATGTTCTCCTCTCAGCACTAGGGATTCCTGGTTCGAATCCCCATCTGGGTGGAGTTTCCATGTTCTCCCCGTGTCCGCGTGGGTTTCCTTCAGGTTCTCTGGTTTCCTCCCACAGTCCAAAAACATGGATCAAGTCAATTGAGTTCTCAAAAATTGCCCCATATAGAGTGTGTCTGTGTGAGTGGGTGTGTGCCCAGCGATGGATTGGTGCCCTGTCCTGGGTCTATCTGCCCAGTGCTTGAGATGTTCTCCCCTGGATGGGCATGGGAAACCCCACCGCGACCCTAATAGAGGATAAAGCGGGAGAGAATGAATGAATGTATAGAACCTTTTTGGACACTTTTCGAAGACTTTTGGACTTTTGGGACACTTGAGTAAATAAATTTAGCTCTCATGTTGCCGCTGGCCGATCTGACCTGATGCTTTGTCGGGTCGTTGCAGTATAAAGACGGAAAGAAGCTGAAACCCAAACCAAACTACAACAGCGTGGATCTCAGCGAGGCAGAATGGGAGGACAATGAGGACACAGTGAGTTATGAGCGCTTATTCATGATGGGATCTTTATCAGGAGCTAATGAACAGCCATGAGACATGAACGCAGGCTCACTTCATATAGTCATTTAAATTCAGTTAAAAATTCAACCTACATCAGAAACAATGTGTGACTCAAGGAGGACGAGTCCATCACTAAGCCTCGGTCCTCACAAGGTTTCTTCAAAAGAAGAAACACTTAGCTCCATGAATGATGTACTATTGTAAAAAGTTCTATGTAAATAAATTAAACTTCGTCTCTCATTTTAACAGCTGAGAACCGCTATGGTGAAAGGCGAGACCGGAACGCTCACTTTAGACGTCCGGGCAGCTGTGGACAAAGGGGTGAGCTGATATTTACTCTCTTTCCTATTACATTATTATATTATAATACTATATATCTGGAGTTTGCATGTTCTCCTGTGTCTTTTTGGGTCTTTCATTCATTCATTATCACCCGCTTTATCCTCTATTAGGGTCGCGGTGGGGTTCCCCATGCCCATTCAGGGGAGAACGTCCCGGGCGCTGGGCAGATAGACCCAGGACAGGGCGCCAATCCATCGCTGGGCACACACCACACTCTATATGGGGCAATTTTGGAGATCTCAATTAACTTGATCCATGTTTTTGGAATGTGGGAGGAAACCGGGGAACCCGGAGGAAATCCACGCAGACACGGGGAGAACATGGAAACTCCACCCAGATGGGTATTCGAACCAGGAATCCCTAGCGCTGAGAGGAGAACATGCTAAACCACTAAGCCACTGTGACGCCCGTCTTTTTGGGTCTTCTTTCTCTCAATAGCTCCTCTCACCTTTTTGTATTCTTTTGACTTTATTTGCAGAAAAGGCCTTTGTTTCTCCAAAATGATTATTTCTACACAACAATCAATGACACACCATTCAGGTAAAAAAAAAAAACTACACTCGGTAAAACTACACTTTTTGGCCACTTTGTCAGGTTCACCTCTCAGGTTTCCTCACTCATTGTGTGTTTTATGAGTTTTGTAGTTCTACATTTAGAGACTGTAGTCCAGTTCCTCTATGTACAGCACTCATGATTATATAGTAGTGTTATGTATATTGGTATTTTAATGGATGGTTGTAATACAGCTCTACATTTGGATGAACGAAGTACGTGGAGAAACAGACGGACTACAGAATGTCATTTTAGAACTACAAAGTCCATCTGTGATCAGATAAACAAAATGGCCTGTGACTGAATATTAGGATGTTGATTTATACTCTTACACGTCCTGAGATTTCTCTTGTGCTTTGTTTCTTTGCGCACATGACCGGACGGGGGTTCCAGTTTTGGAATGGTGCTGACTCGGGGATATGGGCAGTACAAGTTCTTTGGGAATGTTTCTATTGAAGAAGGTACAAAAGATCCCTATATCTAATCACATACATGAGTTTAATAGTTTATAAGATTGTATTGATCATCTGAGTGATTAACTTCTGTTTGTACGCAGGCCTGCATGACCTTCAGCAGCCAGACCTTACCATTTCTAATGAATGGTGAGGAACACGCTTTGTTTTTATGATTGTGATCATTTTTAGTTATTGTATTGTTTTTTTTGTTATTTTTAGTTATTGTATTGTTTTTTTGTTATTGTATTTTAGTTATTGTATTATATTTTTAGTTATTGTATTGTATTTTCAGTTATTTTATTGTATTTTAGTTATTGTATTATATTTTTAGTTATTGTATTGTTTTATAGTTATTGTATTTTAGTTATTGTATTATATTTTTAGTTATTCATTCATTCATTATCTTCCGCTTATCCTCTATTAGGGTCGCGGTGGGGTTCCCCATGCCCATCCAGGGGAGAACGTCTCGGGTGCTGGGCAGATAGACCCAGGACAGGGCGCCAATCCATCGCTGGGCACACACTCACTCACCCAGACACACTCTATATGGGGCAATTTTTGAGAATTCAATTAACTTGATCCATGTTTTTGGACTGTGGGCGGAAACCGGAGAACCCGGAGGAAACCCACGCAGACACGGGGAGAACATGGAAACTCCACCCAGATGGGGATTCGAACCGGGAATCCCTAGCGCTGAGAGGCGAACGTGCTAACCACTAAGCCACCGTGCCGCCCATATTTTTAGTTATTGTATTATATTTTTAGTTATTTTATTGTATTTTAGTTATTTTATTGTATTTTAGTTATTTTATTGTATTTTAGTTATTGTATTGTATTTTTAGTTATTGTGTTTTTAGTTATTGTATTGTATTTTTAGTTATTGTGTTTTTGGTTATTGTATTTTCGTAATTTTTGTTATTTTATTGTATTTTAGTTATTTTTAGTTATTTCTCTCTGATCTCATGTTGTAAACATCTGCATCTGAGTTCTTTCAGACAGCGCGGCTGATGGCTGGAGATTTGTGCTTTAATCCGTTGTTCAGGGTTTGTGTGTTGTCTTGATGAATATAACTGAGATGAACGGTTTTCTATATCAGGACTTTCTGTGAGACGGATATCGATCCCCATCATCGTAAACTCACTCAGCTCCAAGCGGTCGTCCGATATCTGACCGGAAAGGAGCCGGACCTGATGTGTGAGTTTCAGATGTCCGCTCGGAGATCATACAACACCGGGCTCCGTCATGTGTTAAGATCACAGACTATTTTTAGGTTCCTCCACACAAGGCCAAGTTGAGTATCGATTCCGCAGGTGACGAGGAGCTGCTGCAGCAGACTCTGTTCGACGCCGTGGTTACTGCTCCTCTGGAAGCCTATTGGACGACGCTGATGCTGACCGAACCCGGGTGAGAGCGTGTCGTCTACGGCGGTCTGAAGAACTTTCATCCATCCATTATCTCCCGCTTTATCCTATATTAGGGTCGCGGGGGGGTGGGGTTCCCCATGCCCATTCAAGGAAGAACGTTTCGGGCGCTGGGCAGATACACCCAGGACAGGGCGCCAATCTATCTCTGGGCACACACTCACTCACACACACACACTCTATATGGGGCAATTGGGAGAATTCAATTGACCTTGATCCATGTTTTTGGACTGTGGTAGGAAACCGGAGAACCCGGAGGAAACCCACACGGACACGGGGAGGACATGAAAACTCCACCCAGATTGGGATTCGAACCGGGAATCCCCAACGCTGAGAGGAGAACATGCTAAACCACTTAGCCACCGTGCCAGAAATAACTTTATTAAATAATTTATTTTCAGCTCATATAGATCATATAAAGTTCTGTAATGCCATTCTGTAGTCCATCTGTTTTCACTCTCACCAATGGGAGTTTTGTAACTTCTCCTTCGTTGCCTCGATTAAATCTTTCGTCCGTTTTTCTTTCAGGGTGGAGGACGGAATCGAGACGGCGTTTTTGGGAACCCGCTCGGCCCTCATGCGCGTCACCAGATACGCCGGATCTGAAAAGCGAATTGGAAAGTAAGTGGTTCCTGAAGGAGGAACCCTCAGCTTAATCTTAGAACAGTCTGTGTTCCACGTGCCTCCATCATCCCGGACGTTCTGAAATCTCGCAGGAACTTTCTGACTGCAGTGGACAAAGAGAACCTGTTCACTCTGGATCACCACCCCCTCTGGTACCGCCTGGCGGCCGAGACCAAGCCGGGGCAGTTTTATTACTACATCCCTGCTGATGACGTCAACAAAGGTGCAGTGTAGCGGTGGTGTAGGTTCCATTGGAGGAACGTAAAGCTGATATACTACAACACTAATGGTCTGACCTGCAGGCAGGAACATCCTGGTGGCAGTTACCTCCGTCACCATCACGCAGGGAAAGAAGACAGCGCTGGCTGGAGGTACAAATTTTATTGCTTATTTACTTAGGAATTCTATAAAACACACCGTACACAAGTTTGAAAAGGGGTGAAAGGTGAGAGTCTAATATTAATGCCGACATTAGGAGGCGCTTGCCTCATTTTGGGAGGTCGGGGGAGAGGGTCAAACTTGTCACAGAGACACTGCGAACAATGTCATTGTCCTCAAACGCACACTTCTGGAGGAAGAGCCATCCACTCTGTGAGCTCCGAAGTCCTGACTGTGGGTTCAAAGTCCGGCTTCGTCTTCTCCTCCTCCTCGTCTCCCTCTTGCTGCACTTCTGGCTCTTCCTCGTCCTCCTCCGTCAGCAGCCGCTGGTGGGGTGGGCGCCTTCTCTCCAGCTGGTCTCGCTGATGCATGGATGCCAGCGTGGCATAAATGCAGCCGTACACCGCCGCCACCACCATCATCAACCAAACCACCCCGCACACCAGCTTGGCTAGCACCATGGTGGTGGGAGCCCGGCGCAGGCTGAGGGCACCGAGGCGCTTATCCGGACAGGAGCCAGCGGATCCCACGCGGTCGTCTGGCCTGTCCATGCAGGAGGAGCGTGGACTCCAGGGGTTTGTGAGGGGAGCCTGGGAACATTGCGTGAACATCTCGATTGGCACGTTGCGGAGGTCATGGCCCTGAAGGATTGCGGGGGAGGAGCACCAAATGGCATCTATACGTCCACCTGAAGAGAAAAAGAATCTGCAGGTAGTCTGGGATAGAACTTGCCCTCGTACACACAGACAGCTGTATAACCTTTAATCTCTAACCTCTATAAGGCATCCATTCCACCCAGTATCTGAACGCTGTCAGGCCGCAGCTGCAGTTCCATTGGTTTCCATCAAGCAGCAGATCTTGTAACTCAACGAGAGGCTCCATCATGGACCTCTCCACCGCCGTCAGCTTGTTAGCAGCCAGTGAGAGCCACCTCAATCCCCCCACGGCGTCCAGGAGAGCCGGGTCTAAGGAGACCACTCTATTAAAGGACAGGTCCAAACGCTGGAGGCCGGCGAGGCTCTGGAACAGTTTGGGACTCAGTTCCCTCAGCCTGTTGTTCTTCAGAATCAGCTCACGGAGGCGGCCGAGCTGGAAGAACAGATCCGCTGGAAGGTTCTCCAAAAGGTTGCTGGAGAGGTCCAGCACCTCCAGCCGGCATAGCTGGGAGAACGTGGCGGGATGAAGCGTAGGCAGCTGGTTCCCGGAGAGATCCACGCGCAGCAGGCCGCTCAGGTTGCCGAAGGGCTCGGGGTCCATCGTGCTGATGTTGCTTCTGGAGAGGTTTAGAGTCGTGATGTTCGGGGGAAGATGGTCCATCACCGAGTCGAGAGAGGGGGCGAGGTCTCGGCCGCTGCAGTCAGTGTGAGAGATGTTACAGCTGCAGATGAAGGGGCAGCCCTGCGACGCCCCCGTCTGGGTCAGGAGGGTCCAAATTATCATCTGAACTATGAAGAAAGACGAAACAAAGACATTCTGACCATAATTACTGACAAACTGCTATCCGTTGATCTGATATCATTTACTCTGGTGACGTTCACATACTATTTATTCCACCAGGGGGAGCTAGACCTGCATAACAAACACTTGGAACAGTCCGTTTGGTGTATATTTGTATTTATAGCAGATTTTTAAAAATTACAGACAAAGTAAGGCACGTTTACCGTGGAACCTCCTCCGGGTCCGTACTGCAGATTTCACAACGAGCGCCATCTGCTGGTTGTAGCTGTCAGCATTACTGTAAAAGGAGAGTTTAATTGTTAATTATTTCAGTTGATTGAATTAAAGAGAGGCGGCACGGTGGCTTAGTGGTTTAGCACATTCGCCTCTCAGCGCTAGGGATTCCCGGTTCGAATCCCCATCTGGGTGGAGTTTCCATGTTCTCCCCGTGTCTGCGTGGGTTTCCTCCGGGTTCTCCGGTTTCCTCCCACAGTCCAAAAACATGGATCAAGTTAATTGAATTCTCAAAATTGCCCCATTTAGAGTGTGTCTGTGTGAGTGAGTGTGTGCCCAGCGATGGATTGGCGCCCCCCCCCCCCCCCCCCCCCCCCCCCCCCCCCCCCCCCCCCCCCCCCCCCCCCCCCCCCCCCCCCCCCCCCCCCCCCCCCCCCCCCCCCCCCCCCCCCCCCTAAAGAGCTTCTGTCTTCATTCATCGGTCCCTGTTTGTGAAACTTCAGCATCCGGCGCTGATGTAATGCTTTTAGGGGAGTTTGTGAGTGTGTTCTCGCTCTAAAAGCAGCCCTGAGGCGTCTCTTTTGTCCAAGCCCTTCAACGTGGCCTTATTCCAACCCCCTACCCTGCTTATAGACTTTGAATTTGTCATTATTATTATTTTAGTTATTATTTCCGTGCGTATTTTCTGTGCTATCCTCTTACATGTTGTATGTGTCACGAACATCTCTGCATTAATAATTAACAGCCTTTACATCATTTATCTCGATGGGTTGCATCGCAAAAATCGATTTCCCGTTTAAAGATGAACACGAAGGACGCTTTAAACATTACGGCATCATCTCAGGGCTGCGAGAGACAGCAGCTTAATCATCAGAGATGTGGTGCAATAATCCATAAGAGAATAATCTTCTAATGTCCCAGGTCCAGAGGTTCAGGAAATCCCAGTTATTTTTAGACGGTCACTAAAGGACCGTGTCCCGCCGTCTCTGGAGTTCATGGTAAAATGTCCATGCTTCCGGCCGACGTTGGTGTTAAAAATGTACTTTCATTCTGTCAGAACGTTCAGCTGAACATTTAACCTGAAAAGAAATTCAAACATTTATAAAGAGAGGGAAATAAAAGAGGGAAACGTGGAAACCTACCGTCCATGTGCACTCATCAGGTTTACTGACGTCCAGACAGCAACAGACTCAGGTTCTCGGGTTCTGAGGTTCTCAGATTAATGACGTCCAGTTTGTGTTCCACAATATGCTGCTGGTGATGTGTCCGCTCGCATCGTCCATCAGAATGTGTTCTGAGAGTCTGAGTCTGTCCATTAACGAGAAATGGGACAGAGGGGGGGGGGGGAGCTGGAGACTGGCATCTACGCTGGATCTACAGACTTTCTGTATTAATGCTGATTCCACACTTTATTAATAAATGATGTGTATGATTTAATCTGACCTCTGTCTGCAGGTTTAACAATCCAAACACCAGCTGAATCTTTTAGAACAGCTCTGAGGGTGAAGTTTAACTTTCCTGTTTTTCTTTGTTTTTCTTTCCAGCGATCGGGATGCAAATGACATTGGAATCCCTGAAAAAAATATTTTGGACAACAGCGAGACAGGTAAATCACACTGACACATGTTTGGACATGTTCCACTGTAGTCTACAACTCCATTCTGTAGTCCATCTGTGTGTGTTCTACAGTACATACTGTGTCCTCTGTTCTCTAACGCTCAGAACCCCAATGGTACCACCACAGAGCAGGGATTATTGGGTGGGTGCATTATTCCTATCCCAGCAGTGTCTCTGAGGTGTTTAAATGAAACTCCAGCACCACGCCACATCAGTGTCACTGCAGAACTGACCATCAACAATCCACCACCCAAATGATACCCTGTTCTGAGATGCTCCTGAGAACCAACAGGGGGACCAACAACAACACAGAACACAGATGGACTACAGTCTGTCATTATAAAACTACAAAGTCCATCTGTATGGTAAGTGGAGGAGATGGATGCTGGAGCAAAAAGGGGGCGTGGCCAGACTTTGTACTGGTACTGTATATATAATTCTTTCTTATAATGTAACAGATTGATTTACCATACAGTTGGACTTTGTAGTTTTGTAACTGCAGACTGTAGTTTGTCTGTCGTCTCCTGATTCTTTGTTAGTAGTTGTTCTCAGATGGCGTCCTCGACTTTTGTATCTTTATTAATTTCTCTCTCTGTTTCCTTCTCTGCAGGGAAACGACACAGACGTGAGTATAACCCTCATAATGCACTCCGTTTCTGGTTTAATATCCTGCGTCTAATAGGATTCTGTACGCAGAACGCGAGGTCGTTAAAGATTCCAATAACGTTTTATGATCTCGGTCCTTCCTCTCTGCAGTGCAGCAACATCGAAGGCTTGTGTCCCCTCAGCTGTGAGAGCACCGTGAGTCCTCATCTGTGTTTTTCATGTCGTGTTGACTCTGTGTGTCCGAGTGGGAGGACGTTAAAGTGGATGATGTTTGTAAATGTCATGTGTACAGCTCAGATCTGTATATAGATACAAAGCATCATCCTCATCCTCCTCATCATCCTCATCCTCCTCATCCTCCTCATCCTCTGGACTTTCTGCTGTATGCTGATGAAGAAAGATTGTTCAGAATCAGAATCAGAATCAGAAATCAGGTTCATTTGTCTCATAAGTAGATATCCATGGTACAGCCAGCAGTGAAATTCTCTCCTGACTTCTCCACATAAAGTTAAAATTAGTTTGAGAGGATAAGAAAAGGGGTGGCACGGTGACTTAGTGGTTATCACGTTCGCCTCTCAGCGCTAGGGATTCCCGGTTCGAATCCCCATCTGGGTGGAGTTTCCATGTTCTCCCCGTGTCTGCGTGGGTTTCCTCCGGGTTCTCCGGTTTCCTCCCACAGTCCAAAAACATGGATCAAGTTAATTGAGTTCTCCAAAATTGCCCCATGTAGAGTGTGTTTGAGTGAGTGAGTGTGTGCCCAGCGATGGATTGGCGCCCTGTCCTGGGTCTATCTGCCCAGCGCCCGAGACGTTCTCCCCTGGATGGGCATGGGGAACCCCACCGCGACCCTAATAGAGGATAAAGCGGGAGATAATGAGAGAGAGAGAGGATAAGAAAAATAGAATAAAGATCAAATAAAAATAAGATAAAATTTACCTATGTATTTACACTGTGCAAATGAAATTTTAAAAATAAGAGAACTGTACAATTATGGCACTCACAGAACTAAAATGGTCTAATAAGTTAAAAGTTATAATCGAAGTGAGTTGTGCTTTTATGTGCAAATAATGCAGTGCAGGGTTAAAAGTTGTTTCAGTTGATGTTGGTGTGATGAACAGGTGTCTTAATGCTTTTGTCTGTACAGAATGTTGGTTTGTTGATTTGTGCAGGACGTTAACTGTTACCTGGTGGACAACAATGGCTTCACGGTGATGTCTGAAGACGACGGCGATGTGAGTATAACAAACCCGTTTAAAGCTTTATTTACAGAAGCCATGTCGTGGCATGATTAGGAGTTTATTAAAGGGACGGTACGGAGGAGAGAGGAGGTATTTATTGGTAGAAGGAGAAGCTGAGAATAGAGTAACCGGACAGGAGGAGGAGGTCTGTTGTGATGGAGGACATACTCAGGACAGGGAGAAATGGAGAATAATGATCTGTTCTGGCGCCCCCTCAAGGAAACAGCCTGAAAAAGAAGATGAACGTTACAAGTGATAGTCACCACTGTGGCGCCCCCTAATGGGAATGGGGGAGGAAAGCGAAAAGCCCGGAGGAGATCCACGCAGGACCTCCCTGCTGTCTCCTTTACGTTTACGTTTACTGCCCCGCAGGTTGGGAAGTTCTTCGGGGAGGTGGACGGCTCGGTGATGGCTCAGCTCCTCAAATCCGGCTTGTATAAAAAGTAACTCCAGCGTCATTATTTAAAAACTGAATGTTTAAAGTTTGAGAGATTCGATGGTGTGTGTTTTTCTTGTTTTTTTTATTCAGAGTGGCTCTGTATGATTACCAGGCCATGTGCAAGAACAGCCACCATCACGCCAGTGGAGCGCGACCCCTGCTCAGTGTGAGTTACAGGGGCCCGACCGGTCCTCAGTGATCTTGTGGTGTTGGCTGACGGACAGATGCATGATCGGATATGTTTATTTGCTCCATCAGTGATCACCGATCTCCTCAACATTTTTCTACTAAGTGCAAATGATTTTTTAGATTCTATCTTCGAGCCAACAGTAGGGGGCGCTGTTTCATCATTAGAAACCCTAAATCTACATTACGTTACATCAGGTTCTTTAGGACAGGCTTTTATCCAAAGAGCCTTATCATCCGTCCATCCATCATCCTCCACTTTATCCTCTAATAGAGTCTTGGGGGGGGGGGGTCCCTATGCCCATCCAGGGGAGAACGATTCGGGCGCTGGGCAGATACACCCAGGACAGGATGCCAATCTATCGCTGGGCACACACTCACTCACACACACACTCTATGTGGGGCAATTTGGAGAATTCAATTAACCTTGATCCATGTTTTTTTGGACTGTGGGAGAAAACCGGAGAACCCCGAGGAAACCCACGCAGACACGGGGAGGACATGGAAACTCCACCCAGATTGGAATTCGAACCGGGAATCCCTAGTGCTGAGAGGAGAACATGCCAACCACTAAACCCCCATGCCACCCGATACTTATTATTATTATTATTATTATTATGATTGTATGATTCCAACTTTATAAAAACAGTTTGGGGAAGGCCCTTTTCTGTTTTACAAAGACTGTGCCCTTTAGCACAAAGCAAGGTCTAAGTGAAGGAACCTGCCCGGTTCCTCAACCCCTTGAGTTTAATCTAGAGTGTCCGGACATCGGTGCCTGACCATGTTCTTCTGTGTGCTGTAATTCCTCTGGTTTCTTCATTCTGCCCCTGCAGCCGTTCTACGGTCTGACCGCGGCCGTCAAGTGGCTCTTCTCAAACCTCATGCTGTGAGTTCCTCAAGTTCTCGCTGCAGTAGTCTGTTTGGGTTCTGAGTTTGGGGTTCATGAGACTCTGTGCTGCTGCTTTCAGGTTTCTGTTGGAGTTCAACCTCTGTGGACTGTGGCACGGTGACTATTTCGTGGACGGTAGGTCACAGTCGGTTCGGGGGAGGAGCGGTGCGTCCGCGGCGCCTCCTCCGTGTTCCGCGGCTTCTGTAAACACCATCAGGCTGTTTGTGTCGTTTCACACACTCTGTTGCTCTCCATTGCTGTCATTTCTGCATGACCCCATCGTCCTGGCCGTGTTGTCCCTGTGCCTTCGCTGTCTGCTATTCCATTTCCCGTCTGTCTCTCACTTTATCAGCCAAGTCTGGATACCATACCTGTAAGTGGATCCATTGATCGCCGATCATTAGTTTATACACTGTATGGACAAAAGTATGAGGACACACGTTGAAATCACTTTGAGTTCTGGTGATGCATTCAGTCCCATTTCCACAGGGGTTTCAAAATTAGGCATTTAGCTGTGGAATCGGTGGCTTAGTGGTTTAGCATGTTCTCCTCTCAGCGCTCGGGATTCCCGGTTCGAATCCCCATCTGGGTGGAGTTTCCATGTTCTCCCCGTGTCCGCGTGGGTTTCCTCCGGGTTTTCCGGTTTCCCCCCGCAGTCCAAAAACATGGAACAAGTCAATTGAGTTCCCCATATAGAGTGTGTGTGTGTGAGTGAGTGTGTGTGTGCCCAGCGATAGATTGCCCCCCTGTCCTGGGTGTATCTGCCCAGTGCCGCGTCCGAAACGTTCTCCCCTGGATGGGCATGGGGAACAACCTTCCCCCCCCCCCGCGACCCTAATAGAGGATGAAGCGGAAGATAATGGATGGATGGGCCGTGGAATCGGGACTATTCTAAATTTAAGGGAACAGTTTGGGGAAGGCCCTTTCCTAACCCAGCATCACTGTGCCTCAGTTCACAAGCTCAGGTCCATAAAGACATAGCAGTTTCAAAACACGGAGCCCAATTTTATTAAACACTAAGACCCTCGGTGTCGGACCCCATGAAGGCTCGTCGGGGTAAATCCTCACACACACCCCAAACCCCTGAGCGAGGTGTTTCCCAGAAGGTGTCCTTAGATTTTTGTCCATATGGATTGTTTTGCGTACTGTTTGCAGTCACACCACATGTTTACTAATAGAGAAGAATATTCTTTAGTTCGTAGAAACAGCGTAGAAAAGTGACAAACAAAGGATTAAACTAGTTATTAGAGATAATTAGCTCATTTAAATGTGTTTAACTTATTAAAACATTCTTTCTTATTTTATTTATTTATTTATTTTAAACTATTATTTTTTTGAATTAATTTATTATTATTATTATATTCTTATTTTATTTTACTATTCTTATTGTTTTTATTATTTATTTATTTATTTATTTATTTTAAACTATTATTTTTCAAAATTAATTTATTATTA
>JAFMOD010000029.1:144694-174988 GCA_019802435.1 Corydoras maculifer | reverse complement strand
GGGGGGGGGGGGGCTTGT
The DNA here is from genome assembly GCA_019802435.1 of Corydoras maculifer. Taxonomy (NCBI): domain Eukaryota; kingdom Metazoa; phylum Chordata; class Actinopteri; order Siluriformes; family Callichthyidae; genus Corydoras; species Corydoras maculifer. The sequence goes on along the minus strand of JAFMOD010000029.1, from coordinate 174,970 downwards.
TCAGTATTGTTTATCCTACATGACGCTCATATGGCTTCTTGTCAGTAAAAACTATACATTATTAGTTTTATATTTGCTTTATACACTTTTTAAATGATGTATTTAATTTTTTTTTACTTTTTTTTTATGTATGGTATGAATGATTATAAATGTTTACTGTATACACTGTATAGTAGTATTTTGATGTTGACTATTGTTATACACATAACGAAGTCTATATAACTAAAGCTTCAAGTATTATTTATCGAAGGTACAGTTGAAATGACTCGCAATGGAACCCCGATCCACCTGTGTCCCGAAACCTTTCCTGTTGTATAGCATCAGCCGAAATCGTTCATTTAAAATGCCATCAGTCCACGAACGGCTCGACACATCATCCCCAGGAAAGCCGTTTCAGAGACGGGACTTAATCCGGTGAAACCTGAGCCGGGCTTAACTGGAGGCCATCCAAACCCCTGTGTCTGAATTCGAGAGCTCTCGCACTTAGAACAAATTAAACAGCTGTTTACTTTCAGTGGGAGCATAAAACCCCAGAGTGAACAAAACGTCCGCCGACATAAAAGACGGAGGATCGAGAGGAAAGGTGTGTGTGGGGGGGGGGGGGTCAGGAACTAATACAGGATTAATTTTAGAGTTCAGGATTAGAAGGAATATAAACCTGAACATATAAATCACACACCTGCTGCAGTATTTGTGTGTGAAAATCCCTAAAAATCACCCCATATGGCATCAACAACCATGCCAAAGTCCAAAGATTTTTTATTTTTTTTGGAAGGTCACGACATCGTTGTTTACATTACAGAAGCGTGAGAGCGACGGTCGGCTGTGTAGACTCACGGTTTAAGGACTTCACAGCGCAGTGCTGCTTCTGGCCGTTGGGTTCCAGTAAAGTCCCGTGGAACACACAGCCGAAGTGACCTGCCGTCCACAGAGAGGGGAAGAGGAACGTTCAGTACATTAATCCATCAAAGCTTCTGTATGGTTTATTATATTATACATCATCAGGCCTTTCAGCAGGCAGAACAATGAGGAGTCCCCAACGCTGCACCCACGAGCGCAGTGCACAATGCAAACAATGCAGAGTATTTTTGTGCTTCCTTCATTCCAAAAATCTCCTCTAAATGTTTGACTTATTCACTAAACGTTCTCAGCATTGAAGGGGGAATGTTCCCACACAGTTCAGATGAAGGATCAGTACATCACATCTATAAAGCCGCAGCATGATGTATTATGAATGATGGTGTATGATGGTATAATGTATTATGAATGATGGTGTATGATGGTATGATGTATTATAAATGATGGTGTATGATGGTATGATGTATTATGAATGATGGTGTATGATGCTATGATGTATTATGAATGATGGTGTATGATGCTATGATGTATGCTGTTATGATACATGATGATATGATGTATGATGGCATGATGTATGATGATGTATTATGGTATTATATATGATGGTATGATGTATGATGGTGTATGATGGTATAATATTGTATGGTGTATGATTTATGATGGTATGATGTATGATGGTATGATTTATGATGATGGTATTATGTATGATGATGTATGATAGTATAATGGTATGATATATGATGATGTATAATGGTATTATGTATGATGATGGTATGATGTATGATGATGGTATTATGTATGATAATGGTCTGATGTATGATGATGTATAATGGTATTATGTATGATGATGGTATGATGTATGATGGAATGATGTATGATGATGTATAATGGTATTATGTATGATGATGGTATGATGTATGATGGAATGATGTATGATGATGTATAATGGTATTATGTATGATGATGTGTGATGATATGATGGTATTATGTATGATGGTATGATGATGGTATTATGTATGATGGTATAATGGTATGATATATGATGATGTATAATGGTATTATGTATGATGATGGTATGATGTATGATGGTATGATGTATGATGATGTATAATGGTATTATGTATGATGATGTATGATGATATGATGGTATTATGTATGATGGTATGATGGTATTATTTATGATGATGGTATGATGTATGATGGTATGATGATGTATGATTTATGCTGATGGTATGACATATGCTTGGTATGCCTATCCCAGCACTCAATAGGAAAAACAGGAGAAACACTCTGCGCAGGTCACCAGGGCTGACAAAGGAACACATTTGACATCTTTTCCCATTTTATATCTTTTATATCTTTAATTTACCAGCTTGAATTTCACCGCAAATCTTCAAATAGCGTACATTTTTCAGCCGCAGTTATGTTATGTTCCCTGAGGAGGACGTGCAAACCTACTTTCACCAACATAATCATTCAAACCTGGGACATCGCCGTGGGACTTTATACCAGAGTCGAATTAGACTGAATATAAATCTGAACATCCATCCATCCATTATCTTCCACTTTATCCTATATTAGGGCTGCACGGGGGGGGGGGGGGTCCCCATGCCCATCCAGGTGAGAGCGTCTCGGGCGCTGGGCAGATACACCCAGGACAGGACGCCAGTCTATCATTGAACACACACTCCCTTACACAGACACACTCCATGTGGGGCAATTTGGAGAACTCAATTAACCTTGATCCATGTTTTTAGTACTGTGGGAGGAAACCCGAGAACCTGGAGGAAGCCCACGTGGACACGGGAAGCTGAATCTGAACATGATGTGAATTCACTCTTAGTTTGCATCGTCCGCAAAGAGACGTGTGATATAAACTGCATCTGTTTCTGTACCTTCACTCCCCATAATGTTGTGAAGGTGGAATTACGAATTGCAGTGTGTGTGTGGGTGTGTGTGTGTGTGTGTGCGCGCTCAATAATAACGGCATGGCGGGTAATGTCTCCTCTGAGCTACTATCACGTCCTCCCAGATGGCAGCCGAGTCAGATTACTGCACGGAGCCTCCAGACAGTCCAACAATGAGCGCGGAATTTTACACGGGAGGAAATCACCACATTACACCCCCCACACACACACCCCTTCACCTCCTTACACACACACACACACACATGTAATGAAGCTCGCTTGATCATAAACACACTCACACACAGTACACACACACACGCCCTGTTTTCCTGCAGGAGTGTGAAGTGGGTTATCCACCCGGGGAGTTCTGAGAGGAGACGCCGACTGTGGACGGGAACCGGCTCTCCGGCAGAACCTCACCGTACACCCGATCTCCCCCCCCCCCCCCCCCCCCCCCCCCCCCCCCACCCTTGCAGACACCCGGCAGTGTTGCCTTGATCTGAGGTGTTTTCTCCCGGCGTCGTGTTCCTCTGGAACATGCTGCGTTAGAGCCGACGTTTACGTGCATGGCGTTAATAAAGCCGTGGGGTTTAATACGACTGAGGGTTAAATCAGTGAGTCCGAACCGAATCACTGAATCATGTTCACGCTGAATCATCCACGACATTGCATTCAGACGCGTTTACATTCCGTCCCCGGGGCGGGGCCACACGCTCTTTGCCTTTAGAGTCAAGTCAAAAGCCAACATTTACAGTTAAAAACTCACAATAAAATAAAAACACTGTATACTGTCTCCGGTCACATGACTCGCCCCCGGACCTCAAACTAAAAGAAACGAATGTGAAAGAAGAGAGCCCCATCAAAGGGACTTCAAACGCTGTAATCATGTACGAGATTCTTTCAGCTCTGTAATCAGTAACTAAAGCTGGTTAATAAAATGTTACTAAGAGTTCATTACAAAACGGGTCGTTCCGCTCCTTAATTCTGATTGGCTGAGCCGTTTGTCCAGCCGTGACCTTGGCAACCACACACACCTCTGAGCGCTACACTGCGTGATATACGGTATGTTACTTTAAATCATAAAATACAGATTCATATGAACAGTGTTGTTCATAAACTGTGTTCTGTAATTTAGCCACGAGATGGTAGTATTTGATTGTTAGAGAAACAATCCTGACTCCTGTTACTCAGCGATAAGCGTTCAGTTTATTTTCCTTACAAATCAAACCTTGTTTTTTTAAAAAATTATAGCGAGTTTGTAAGCGTTTTATTAAAGCCATAAGACACTCGAGATTGCGTATTATTGTGAAATAAATCACAGGATAGATGTGTAACGGCCTAACAACACTTTCCCATGAATTATTCACAATCATGCATGTCCTCTCACACCTTAATGCTTTAATACATTATACGAACCTAAAAACAGTACGCAAGTAAACTGTTTAAATATTCATTCATTCATTATCTTCCGCTTATCCTCTATTAGGATCGCGGTGGGGTTCCCCATGCCCATCCAGGGGAGAACGTCTCGGGCGCTGGGCAGATAGACCCAGGACAGGGCGCCAATCCATCGCTGGACACACACTTACTCACACAGACACACTCTATATGGGGCAATTTGGAGAATTCAATTAACTTGATCCATGTTTTTGGACTGTGGGAGGAAACCTGAGAACCCGGAGGAAACCCACGCAGACACGGGGAGAACATGGAAACTCCACCCAAATGGGGATTCGAACCGGGAATCCCTAGCGCTGAGAAGCGAACATGCTAAACCACTAAGCCACCGTGCCGCCTGTTTAAATATTAATATTAAATATTAAGTTAATTAAGTATAATTATTCATTCATTCATTCATTCATTCATTCATTCATTCATTATCTCCCGCTTTATCCTCTATTAGGGTCGTGGTGGGGTTCTCCATGCCCATCCAGGGGAGAACGGTTCGGGCACTGGGCAGATAGACCCAGGACAGGGCGCCAATCCATCGCTGGGCATAAGTTTAATTAATATTAAAATATTAAGCTCCTGTCCATCAGACTAAACGAGGTTCGTTACTTTATATCTGACTCCCGAACCCCAAACTCCACCCCGTTTGCCGCATCATCAGTTTTCTCGGTGCTTCGGGTGCATTAGTCATGTGTTCTCTGCCTCACCTCTTCCAATAATCTGATTAACGTGCAGCAGCAGGTCTTCCGTGGCTATGACCACATGCTGCACCTCCTTCAGGAGCTCGGGGTGGAGGCTGCTCAGGTCCACGAGGGCGCAGCCGGGCAGCAGCGGAGACGACGGGTCCCCCTCGGCTCCCAGCAAGCCGGACAGATCCACGTGGGGGTGGGCATGGGCGTGGGTGTAGGGCGGCGGCCGGCAAGACTCGCTTTGGGAGATGGGCACGCTCTGGTCTGTGAGGGAACGAGGTCAAGAGGTCAAAGGTTAATGACGGACGCGCTCCAGCAACGGACTACGAGGGTCGGCCGAAAGAACTCTGGTGGGGGGGGGGGGGGGGGGGGGGTCAGGCAATTACAACTACAAAGGGGTATGAGGCCTTTAGCAAGATTAGAGGAGGAGGAGCGGAACGTTAGGGGTCATGAGGGCCGAGCTGCCGGGGGCCGAGCTGCCGGGGGCCGAGCTGCCGGGGTCCGAACGTGCAGGCTGCGGAACGTACCCTCGAGCAAAGTGGTTCTATAGTCCAGAGACTCGTGGGACACCATTTCATTACTGGGACTGACGCTCCTCGCGGTCGCCAGCATGTCCAAGTGTGGAATGTGAGCGCGGCCATCGAACCAAACCATCCCCTCAGCTAAATCTACACGCAGAGAGAGAGAGAGAGCGAGAGAGAGAGAGAGAGAGAGAGAGAGAGAGAGAGAGAGAGAGAGAGAGAGAGAGAGAGAGAGAGAGAGAGAGAGAGAGAGAGAGAGAGAGAGAGAGAGAGAGAGAGGGAGAGAGAGAGAGAGAGTTAGACAGTTAGAAAGAAAACAGACAGACCGCTTCCCCATGTCTTCCTGCAGCATCAGTACAGCACAACCCCGAAAACACCCAGCACTCACCCCTTCCTGCCCCCCCAGCCCGCCCCACTGAGCGTCTGACGCGAATAATTTTCCCGAAAACGTTGGCCGCTTGATGTCACATACCGTCGATGTGCTTCTTCCTCTTGATCCATGCGAAGAGGGCCAGCAGCAGCAGGAGTAACAGGGACACACACACCACGCCGGCCACCAGGGGGGTGTAGTCCTGCTCCTGCGCCAGCATGACCCGGCCCAGAATGACCGAGGAGGAGGCCTGCATCCACTGCAACATAGTAAACACACACAGCCGTGGATTCCAACAGCAGCCAAACCTAATACCCGTCGCCACGGGGATGTGCGGTGCGGCCGTTGGAACCCACGCCCGAGAGCTTGGCTCTGGTGGGGAACACGTTGGAATACGCCGTGCCTCCCGAATCTCCAGAGAGAGAGAGAGAGAGAGAGAGAGAGAGAGAGAGAGAAAGGGGAAGAGAGAGAGGGAGAGACAGCGCGAAACGAAGATGAGATGATGTCCTCACCTCCACCTCGATCTCTCTGGTGTTGGACTGGAGTTCGGGAGGCACGGTGCATCCCCACCAGAGCCACCCACACTCTCGGGCGTGGGTTCCAACAGCCGAACATCTCCGTGGCGACGAGTGAGAGTAACATAGCGCAATTAAACTACAAAGTGTTTTAAACCTCCATTAGAACCATAACACACAACGCTGGGCGCCACCACCCACACTCAGAACATCTCCTCCAGAGCAGGAGGACATTAGTCAATCTAGCACTACATGAAAAGGAAGCATTCTCACACACACACACACACACACACACACACACACACACACACACACACAGCAAAGGAAATTGGATTAGAGTTAGAGGGTCTCTGGTGCTGAGTTATTGAGTTGAGGCGGGGGGGGATGTAATAAGGGGGTCAGATAAAATCCCGATGTCACACTCATGCGAACACTCACGGAGCGTCGCACGCCGCCCTGCATCATGTCTGATCGTCTGGGACCGGGGACGGGAACCGGGCCTGACCGCGCCCGCGGGCGGACGGAGAGGAAATACAAGGCGTCTTATCGCTATTAGGTTCTGGGTTCTTAAAACAACAATAAAACAACAAAGAGAAAAATGCAGAACCGATACGATTCGGCGTGAACGCAGATGTTTCGCTGATCCCACATCAGAGACACCGAGCGGCGGCGAGGGTGGCAGGCGTCCGGGTTTCCTGTGATTATTTAAACATTATGAACGAGGTCTCTGTGAGCGTCAGGGCGAGAGAGACGTGAGAGAGAGAGAGAGCACGAAACGAAGATGAGACGATGTCCTCACCTCCACCTCGATCTCCCTGGTGGCGGACTGGAGTTCGGGAGGCACGGTGCATTCCAACGTGTTCCCCACCAGAGCCACACTCTCACAGGAGCGATTAGACACTCGCAGCACCTCGCCCTTCACGGCCTCCACGTCCACGCGAGGGACCTGCAGACAGGAAGTGAAGACCTGCTTTCAGAAACATGTCTGCTTCATACTCAGATTTAGTCTTGAACAACAACCTCCAATATACTCTCATATACTCCAATATACGCTCATATACTTCAATATACGCTCATATACTTCAATATACGCTCATATACTCCAATATACGCTCATATACTCCAATATACGCTTATATACTTTAATACATTCTCATATATTTCAATATACTCCCATATACTCCAATATACGCTCATATACTCCAATATACGCTCATATACTCCAATATACGCTCATATACTTCAATATACGCTCATATACTTCAATATACGCTCATATACTCCAATATACGCTCATATACTCCAATATACGCTTATATACTCCAATATACGCTCATATACTTTAATACATTCTCATATATTTCAATATACTCCCATATACTCCAATATACGCTCATATACTCCGATATACGCTCATATACTTCAATATACGCTCATATACTTCAATATACGCTCATATACTCCAATATACGCTCATATACTCCAATATACGCTTATATACTCCAATATACGCTCATATACTTTAATACATTCTCATATATTTCAATATACTCCCATATACTCCAATATACGCTCATATACTCCGATATACGCTCATATACTCCAATATACTCCCATATACTCCAATATACGCTCATATACTCCAATATACGCTCATATACTCCAATATACTCTTATATACTCAAGTACTTTCATATACTCCAATATACTCTTATATACTCTAATATACTCCAATATACGCTCATATACTCAAATACGCTCATATACGCTCATATACTTAAGTACTTTCATATACTCCAATATACTCTCATATACTCTAATATACTCTAATATATTCTCATATACTCAAATACTTTCATATACTCCAATATACTCTAATATACTTTAATATACTCTCATATACTCTCATATACTAAAGTACTTTTATATACTCCAATATACTCTAATATACTCTAATACTTTCATATACTCTAATATACTCTCATATACTCAAATACTCCAATATAATCTCATATACTCAAATACTATCATATACTTAAAAAAAACTCATATATTGTACACATCAGCATATCTTTGAAATATGAAAGTAATCCAGAGTTCCTGGTGAAAGCCCACTCAGGTACAGGGAGGACATGCAGATCACTCTGAAAGAACTTCTGCTCTATTGCTGAACTTTATTTTAAAAAATTACCGGTTTATTGTTGTACTTCAGCTCTATTGTCAGTAAAAAAACAAAAGAAAGGAAATCAGGAAACGAGAAAGTGAGTGAGAGAGAGCTAAGAAAAAAGAGAGGAAAAGAGAATGCAAGAGAGAGAGAGAGAGAACATCAGAGAGGCAAAGAAATTCAAGAGAAAGAATAGAAATTTCTGCATAACTTCTGATTTGTAATGTTCTCATTTGTAAGTTGCTTTGGATAAAAGCGTTCTGCTGAATGACTAAACGTAAATGTAAATGTAGAAATGCAAAAATAAGCGAGAGAGTTAGGAAAGAGGGAAAGAGAGAGCAAAAAAAAAAAAGAGAGAGAGAGAGAGAGAGAGGACAACGATGGAACAATAAAAGAAAATTCCACAGCAAGAGCATAAGAGGATGAGAGACAAATAATAAGAGACAGAAAGAAAAAGAAAAAAAGGGATGGGAAGGGGGGGCAACGAGAGAGAGTCAGAGAGAGAGAGAGAGAGAGAGAGAGAGAGAGAACAGAAGGCAATAAAAAGAGTGATCACATTCGTTGCATGACAGCCTGAGCTTTAGAGATTGGACACACTGCTCACTTCTGCACCTGTTTCCCTACAGTAAAAATCACATGAACCAATATGAACAGACTGAGTGACACACACACACACACACACACACACACACACACACACACACAGATTTCCGTCAGTCCCTCCAGCATGCCTCTCCACCATCGTGCTTTATTGCGTGTATCAAACTCCGGTCCTCAATCTGTTGCCGTGGTTTCAGGTTTATTAACATTAATAATTAAAGCTAATGATAACAACGTCACACTGCTCACGGCTGAAGCATCGGCCGGCAAACGTAAACAAAACCCGTCGCAAACCACCAGCGTTCAGCTAGATGCAAGATGCCATCAGTATGCGTGTGTGTGTGTGTGTGTGTGTGTGTGCAGGTTTAAAGTGCATTACATCCTGGGCTCTTGCACAGGAGAAAGCAGAAAGCAGCAGGACTCTCTTCCTCAACAGCTGCACTAAACCGCGAGTGCCAGTTGCAAACAGGAATCCTCTTGTGCTGCATTGTTTTAAAAGTCCAGGGTTTTTTTTATTTAGATTTTTTTTTTTTGGGCTTCGTTTCCGTTGCTAATGCGAGGGATCTCAGCATTCGTGAGCCGAGGCGTAAAAAACCTGAGCTTTTATACAATGACGAACGAGAGAACGGTGAGCCTAAGCGTGATACAACACCGTGTAATTTACTTCCATTTCAGCGTGCGCGAATTGTCCGCGCGCTGTTCTGGAGATCTCTCAACGTATGATTTTAATTTAGATTGCACCGTTCTACCTCGGTCCTGTCCACCTGCTGGTGAAAACACTCGTTTTGTGTCAGCAATTACACTTTTTTTTATATTATTATTAATTATCATCACTCGTATCATTAGAGCATCGTGGTTGGGTGAATGCGTTTATCGATTTCTAAACTGTTGGATGGACGTCCTCCAGGGCAATGATGCCATCACCAAATACACTATATGAACAATATATAGTTATTTTTTTTATAAAGGCTGGGGGGGCTGGTTCTCCTACCTTAATTTCCAGAACATTCCTGGGGCCTCTTGGAGTGATGGTGGGCTTCTGGAACTCCTCAAACTTGGGGTCCTCCACGTAGGTCAGGTCGTACTGCTGCGTGGCGAAGCCATCCAGGACGAAGGTCATTTTGGTGGCGACCGGAGGCCGCAGGTTAAGACCCTTCAGCGACGGCGTGATGCAGACGATGGCCAGCTTGTCCTCGCCCTGCTTGCAGGTCTGAGCGTGGCCCGCAGAAAGAACATGGGATTACCGAGCCGGGTCTTAAAACGTCATTCCGGCAGATCGCAGCGAGGCCACGGAGAGCATCTTTGAAAAGCCATCAAACCCGGGGCCTTCGTATCATCACTCACTCGCGACGGCGGCCGTTTATAATAATCCCACGCCGACGCGTACGGCTTTCGGATTACACGCTTCATTAAGAACCAAAAGGCTCGGCAACTTCTGAACAACGCACTGCTTTGACAACGCCGCGTCGTCACGACACACAGACACCGAGTCTCAGCCACGGCTCACTCCATCATCATCACTCACTCCATCTTTAGGCGGCCTCTTTATTTCACATCATATTTAAACTACATCTCCCTCAGCACCAGAGCGCCGGCCTCATCCGCCCGCCCCGTTGTTTAATATCGGGTTTGCTTCTCTCCATATACAAGGCCATCTTTAAGTACATGCCCCCCCCCCCCCGGTCTCAGGGCAGCATCTCAGTTCAGTATTAAACACAGGACCCGATGCTGCGGACCATCAAAGTGGCTGAAAACAACCACGTGATGAGAGAGAGAAAAAAAAAAAAAAAAGCCAAGCGAGGGAACCGACGGGGAACCGAGAACAAAACGGGTAAATATTTGCAGTGTGGCAAGAGCCGCTGATAAAACACACTTATCTGCCACGGGGGAGACAAACACGTCCTTGACATCGGAACCGAAAAGAGTCCGAGAAACAAAGTCCAGCAACAATGTTTTTAAATGTTAAAGAAATCGCATATTAAAATGTTTACTTCTGACTTTATCCTCACTGTGTGACATCACGGGCGGCACGGTGGCTTAGGGGTTTAGCATGTTCTCCTCTCAGCACTAGGGATTCCCGGTTCGAATCCCCATCTGGGTGGAGTTTCCATGTTCTCCCCGTGTCCGCGTGGGTTTCCTCCGGGTTCTCCGGTTTCCTCCCACAGTCCAAAAAACATGGATCAAGTCAATGGAGTTCTCCAAATTGCCCCATATAGAGTGTGTGTGTGTGAGTGAGTGTGTGCCCAGCGATGGATTGGCACCCTGTCCTGGGTGTATCTGCCCAGCGCACGAAACATTCTCCCCTAGATGGGCTTGGGGAACCCCACCCACGACCCTAATATAGGATAAAGCGGAAGATAATGGATGGATGGCTGTGTGACATCACACTCATGACATCATGTTCTTTAAACCGGGTACCGATGAAGAGCAGGGTTACTAGAGAAGCAGATGTGGGGGCCAATTAGGTTTTAGGAAATACGATAACACAGTTTGTGATGTCATAGAAGTCAGCACGGGAAATGCTTTTCGTAAATTATTATTATTATTATTATTATTATTAAAGTGGATCCTCATTTGCATAAACTGGAGTTGTCTCCTTCAGTTCGAGGCAGTGTGCTTTAAAGGCTTTGAGAGGACACTCTACAGGATTTTGGCGTGTGGTCAGACACTGACCCTGGATGGGGGACCTCCACGCTCATCATCCTAATTCATCCCCACCGCGACCCTAGTAGAGGATAAAGCTGAAGATAATGGATGGATGGACAGGTATTTAAATAGGAGACACTGCTAAGGACCAATAGAGCACAGGACGGTATAAAAGCTCCTTTAGATGAGTCTGTTATCATTACCGTGGGTAGAACGTGCGCTGACCAAAGGAACTGTGTGTAGAAGTGGTTTTGCTTTTAATTGATGCATTTAGCGACAAGCTGCAGCCTGTATACGTCCTTCATCTGCAGGGACGGCAGTGAGAGACTAAACCCGGGGTTTACCTCGGATTAGGGCTGCGGAGTTTAGGAATGTTAATGTCGTCATGTTCAGGGATTTGATTGGTATTCCCGGATTAATAAGCTCATTAATAAAGATTGTGATTTAAGTCTTTATTCCCGATGAAGAGAGGCGGACGAAGCTCCGTCTCACGAGACGTGAAGTCCTGAGCTCTGTTTCTGTCGTTGGTAAAGGAACCTCACTGTAACAGATGAGGGATCCACTCCGGTTACGTGACCCGGGCCGGTTTAGTAAAACTCAACCCCCCCCCCCCCATCACACACACACACACACAACTTTTCAATAAAAGTGCATAAACAATAAAAGACTTGTTCTTTATGGGCCGGGGTGGGAGTATCGACCCCGTGCTGTTTATGGTAAAGAATTTAGAGAGGAACAGCTGGGGGGAAGGTATAAATCTACAGAACTTCAGCGGAATAGATCATAAACGCTGACTACCAACGTTTAACTCAACGCCGCAGTGTATCACACCATCTGAACACAACTGAGCTGTTTATTAAGACAGAAATCGAAAAAACAGCTCCACACACCCGGGTTACTTTATGGCCCTGGGGCCACATCCGGCCCTTTGACCGTCCCTGTCCAATCGGCATGACGCTACGCCTACTACCTCACACGCACAAGACATTACCCATGCACACTACAACTAAATAAATAAATAAATAAAATACACTGCTGGATGGCGCGGTGGCTTAGTGATTGGCATGTTCTCCTCGCAGCGCTAGGGATTCCCAGTTCGAATCCCAATCTGGGTGAAGTTTCCATGTTCTCCCCGTGTCCGTGTGGGATTCCTCTGGGTTCCTCCCACAGTCCAAAAACATGGATCAAGGTCAACTGAATTCCCCAAATTGCCCCATATAGTGTGTGTGTCCAGTCCTGGGTGTATCTGCCCAGCACCCGAAACATTTCCCCTGGATGGGCATGGGGAACCCCCCCACGACCCTAGTAGAGGAAAAAGCGGAAGATAATGGATGGATGGATGGATAGATGAAAATACTGGTACCAGTATCAGTTCCTGACCTCACAGACGTTCTTCATGGACGCGCTGGAACCCGGTACCGCTGCGAGTGTGCTGCAACAGGATCTCCTGTGGGTGTGATACGGAGGTGTCCGTATAGTGTAACCCTATAGTCGTCCTGTACGGAGGAGGTGAACTGCGTAACCCGTGTAATCCGTCACCAGACAACAAAAGCTGACCGCAAGCCACCGCCTACTTCGTTTCGGGCGGAAAATCGACTTCGGCGACTGTGAAAGAAACCTGAGATTCATTACGCCATAATTATGCGCTCGTGAAACGATGAGCACCGTCGAGGTGAGGGTCGGGAACTCGGGGTGCGGGGCGGGAGGACGGGGGAGCGGTTACAAACCAGAGCCCAAACCGATGGCTTTTAAGACGTCTTTTTGGAGTTCCCTTTCAGGGGCGTGTGTTTGGCGCCCCGTGGTTCGTCTCCCGGAGCGAGGTTAATGAGTTTAACACCTGCAGGAGACGTGGATTCGATAGCGTGTGGGCAGAGCGTAATACATACCACATAGACCTCTTTGTCCTTGGTGAATGGAGGACCACTGAGGACCATCTGAGGTTGCATGGCTGAGCTGAGGTAGACTCCAGATGCGATCACTGTGCTGCCTCCGCTACACACACACACACACACACACACACACACACACACACACACACAAATCAAGTTCAAGTAATTGCTTGAGATAGCGTTTTTTGACAATAGTACAACATCACGAAGCAGCTTCACCGTGTTATACGCCTTTAAACCCCCAAAAAATGAGCCGAAGCGACAGCGGCAAGACAAAACTCCCTGTTATGTTGTTATTTTAAAAAAGAAACCTTGTGAGGACCGAGGCTCAGCGGGGGACTCCTCCTCCTTGAGCAGCCGGGCAGAATCAACAGCGTAGGACACTAATGTACAGACTGTGTGACCCGTATTTAACAATTGGAAAACTCTAGGAGTCTCTAGAGGACCGCCGGTCCATCAACAGAGCCACGTTTTTCCACTTGGACACACACACCCACCTCCGGCGTCACGTGGGAACACCTATACGGTACGTAGAAGCTGTAGAAATCACCTGATGAATGAGCGTGAGGGCTGGACGCTGTGGATCAGCGGGTCCTCGTTATAAGCGTAGCTGTTGGGGGCGTCGCGAGCGACCCCGTCGATGTGCAGCTGCACCGTGTAGGGGGCGGGCGCGCCTGCGGGGGGCGTCTGACACGTCAACGCGGAGGCTGACAGACTGAGGGCAGAAACAGCGATCAAACCTCCCGTCACGACAGCCGCGTCGTCTTTAACCATCCGCGGCCCCCCCACCCCTCACCTCCGAAGCCGACAGACGGAACCTCCGACGGTGACCTTGCGCGAGTTCCCGCTGTCCAGGTGAGAACCCCGTATGGTCAGCAGGGTTCCTCCAGACTTGGGCCCGAACTCGGGGAAGATTGCGCTGACGGCGGGATTCTGCGAGAGCAAAACGAGTTGATTTTGGGTGTCAGAGGGTTCGCCCTCACGTCACACGCCTCGTCAGGATCCCACTCACCACGAACGAGAACCGCTCGGTCAGAACCTCCTCCTTCCCGCTGCGCACTCGGACCCAGTGTGCGGCGCCGGACGCGTTTACTCGATCCAGGCCGCAGACCAGTCTGAAAAACAATTTGGAGAACTTACAAAGAGGGACCACAAACAGCCTCCAAATCAGTTCACATGTGCAGGATATCAGAGCAAATTGGTTCCTGATTAACAGCCCGGCAGAAGCAACAGCGCAGGTTCAGCGCGACAATGAGGAGACTGTGGAGGATGGCCGGCTGCGTCGAGGCCTCATTTAATAATTTGGGAATAATTTGTTTAATTTGCAGTGACATGATCAGCATAAAGGCCTCCCGCTCAATGGAGGCCTTTATGCTGATCATGTCACTGCAAATTAAACATTTTACCGACGCTGCATATCACAGGATCTGTAAAAACACTGAACGGAAGACGAACAGACGTCCAAACAACCATCCATCCATCCATTATCTTCCGGGGAGGGTGGGGGGGGTTGTTTTCCATGCCCATCCAGGGGAGAACGTTTCAGGCGCTGGGCAGATACACCCAGGACAGGGCGCCAATCTATCACTGGGCACACACTCACTCACACAGACACACTCTATATGGGGCAATTTGGAGAACTCAGCTGACCTTGATCCATGTTTTTGGACTGGCGGAGGAAACCCAGAGAACCCGGAAGAAACCCATGCGGACACGGGGAGGGCATGGGAAAGTCCACCCAGATTGGGATTGCAGCTCGAAGGTCCCCGGTTTGATTGCTGCTCCCACCAAGTACTAAAAAAAAAGGCATCTATCCCCAACTGCCCCCCCCCACATCATGGTCACTCCTGAACGCGCCGTGCTGGACTGCTGGGTGTTACTCACCGGTGATTGGTGCTGCCCCTCACGCCGAGTTTGCACTTCGCTCCGGCCACGCTGACCTCAATGAGCTTGGGGTCGAAGCGATCTTGCTTACTGAAGCCGAAGTTATTGCCACAGATCGTGATGTTGGTCTTTCCACCGAGTGGGGCGGTAGAGGGAAAGACCTACGGAACGCAGAACCAGGGCACGGTTAGGACACACCCCTACGCTCATGCGGTTTTTCCTGCACATGGATTCATATTCATGTCCTTATTCATTTGTGTATTCATTCATTCATTCATTCATTCATTATCTTCCACTTTATCCTCTATTAGGGTCGCAGTGGGGTTCCCAATGCCCATCCAGGGGAGAACGTCTCGGGCGCTGGGCAGATAGACCCAGGACAGGGCGCCAATCCATCGCTGGGCTCACACTCACTCACCCAGACACACTCTATATGGGGCAATTTGGAGAACTCAATTGACTTGATCCATGTTTTTGGACTGTGGAAGGAAACCGGAGAACCCGGAGAAAACCCACGCGGACACGGGGTGAACATGGAAACTCCACCCAGATGGGGATTCGAACCGGGAATCCCTAGTGCTGAGAGGAGAACATGCTAAACCACTAAGCCACTATTTATTTTAATAATTTTGAATAAAGCTCTCCTGATGTGAGGGAGAGCCGGATAACAGAGCAGCACAAATAGAGCAGCCGAAATCAACGAAGCTCAAGAGTTTGATCTGCCGTCTGCGTCCTATGAAGCCTCTGAGTGCATTAACTCTGGGCTGCCGCCTGCGCGGGGACCCCGGCGATGCCGCTCACGGTGGGGTCGGGTGGGGACGTCTACCTCGGACATGAGAAGGGGGCACGCGTCCTGGCTCCAGCTGTGATCGGGGCAGCGAGGTGAACGAGTGCAGAGGTGGTGGTTGCGGCACCACCCGCAGCCCATGAAGGAGGGAGCCAGCAGGCAGGAGCTGCAGTTCAGGAGCTGCTCGCAGCCGGGGCCGACCACGGGAACCTTAAATATCTGCAAAGCAAAGGCATGGACCATTAAAAAACGTCCGAAAACCTGTCCGAAGGTGAAGTATAGACTAAATTGCATGTGTCTGTCTGTCTGACGAAAGACGAAGGACTGACAGCTTGTCCAGGGCACTTCATGATTTCACTGGGATAGGCCGTAGCACTTGCCATGACCCTTCACACAGTAAGCAGCTTAATAAATGACCGTGTGGGAATGCATTCGTCTGTGTCTCCGGCCTGTGACGGACTGGCTACCCGTCCAGGGTCTCTCCTTGACCTTTCAGCCCCCCCCCTCCCCCCCCATTAGGATAAGCAGCTGAGAGCATGAAGGAATGAATAAACAGACTGCTGACGTATTCTCACCTTATTCCCCGAGACCAGCAGTAGGGCGGCGCTGGGCTGGTGCGGAGAAAGCACGGCCACCTCCGAGGACACGGGGTCGGAGTTCAACAGGAAGTTCACATGCGGCTCTGTGTTGCCGAATCGGGAAACCACCACCTGAATAAACGAGGAGCCACGAAACAATGAGCGTCGGCCGTTCACATCCGGGCCATTGAAGTGGGGACGGCAATTAAATAAAGCATTAATTAATATTCATACTCGTGTGAATCACAGATAAAACAAGCCGAATAGAACGATGCGTTTTTAAAATCCACCATCGTGTTAAACGGCTTCATCCCAAATTAATTAGTAGAAAACGGGCAATTTATCCATAGAAAACCGAATTAATGAATGACCACTAATTAATTGGTAATATTTTTAATTGGTTCATGTGCAGGTGGCTTGGTGGTTTAGCACGTTCTCCTCTCAGCACTAGGGATTCCCGGTTCGAATCCCCATCTGGGTGGAGTTTCCATGTTCTCCCCGTGTCTGCATGGGTTTCCTCCGGGTTCTCCGGTTTCCTCCCACAGTCCAAAAACATGGATCAAGTCAATTGAGTTCTCCAAATTGCCCCATATAGAGTGTGTATGCATGTGTGTCTGTGTAAATGAGTGTGTGCCCAGCGATAGATTGGTGCCCTGTCCTGGGTGTATCTGCCCAGCGCCCGAAACGTTCTCCCCTGGATGGGCATGGGGAACCCCCCCGCGACCCTAAAAGAGGATAAAGTGGAAGATAATGGATGAATGAATGGTTCATGTGCAAAGTTAACAATTAATAAACAATTGTGCAAAGTTTCAGCTTCATCAGATAACGGGAAGTGGGTGAGATGGGGGGCGGGGGGGGGACCCATACAGGGGAGAACGTTTCGGGCGTTGGGCACCCAGGACAGGGCGCTGGACACACACTAACTCACACACACACACACACTCTCCATATGGGGCAATTTCAATTTGGAGAACTCCATTGACCTTAATGCATGTTTTTTGGACGGTGGGAGGAAACCGGAGAACCCGGAGGAAACCCACACGGACATGGGGAGAACATGCAAACCCCATCCAGTTTGGGATTCGAACCGGGAGGAGAGCATGCTAAACCACTAAGCCACCGCTCCTCAGAAAAACAGATGAAGCTAAAATAGGGGTGATAATAACCCGCGTGGGTTTCCTCCGGGTTCTCCAGTTTCCTCCCACAGTCCAAAAACATGGATCAAGTCAAGCCATATAGAGTGTGTCTGTGTGAGTGAGTGTGTGCCCAGCGATGGGTTGGCGCCCTGTCCTGGGGGTATCCGCCCAGCGCCCGAAACGTTCTCCCCTGGATGGGCATGGGGACCCCCCCCCCCCACGACCCTAATGGAGGAGATAATGAATAAATGATTGAATGAATAAATGAATAATAATAGTTAAATTCAAAAAATTAAAAAAAAAACAAATCACGTCGTATAACTGGGCGGGCTCAAGAGCAGCCCAGCCAATCAGATTCAAATCACAGAGACCGCAAGCTTGCCCTGAGAGCTCGTTTTATACGGCGTCTTTTGTTTTGGATCCTCTGTTTTGTTCGCCTTCAGGTAACGATGACGGACTGAGCTCATGGCAGCGCGTGAACGCAGACCGGGGCAGCCATGCCCTCAGGCGCGAGGAGACAGCGAAGGCGCTGCTGATGTGGCGTGTTGGGGGGGGGGGGGTGAGAACACCGGCTCGCTCTCCACACACCTGGACTGAGATCGCTCATCTGCGGTTAAGCTGCAATTACAGGCGCGGGCGGGGTGAAGGGATGGTACATGGATCTGGCCTTTCCCACCCCTGGGTGTAAGTGTGGGGTGGAGATTTCAGGGTGCGGTAACATGTGTTGGTTTACAGCCCCGTCTCAAGAGTCAATAATGGCCTTGAGGAACCCTGGGTTTCGGGTTTCAGGCGAAAACAAAGGTTCTCTGAACGTTCGGGCGACGCTCAGCTCGCTGCAGGAGGGATTGAACGTCTGAATGTACAGTATGAGGAGACGCATGAGGATGCCGGGGCTGCAGACCTGCACGTTATGATATCAGGTTTGTAAAATCAATCACCAAAATTATTGGGACACCTACATGGTTCTCATCCTCTTCTGCTTAATTTAATTGTAGGGTCACTGGGGGGTTCCCCATGCCAATCCAGTGGAGAACGCTTCAGGCGGGGGTTGGGCAGATACACCCAGGACAGGGTGCCAATTTAACGCTGTGCACATACATTCAAACATGACATAGGGGCAATTTAGGGAAGCCCATTCTGGAAGCCAGAGAACTCTGAGAACTCCCACATGGACACGAGAAGAACATTCATCCATTCATTATCTCCCGCTTATCCTCTATTAGGGTCGCGGTGGGGTTCCCCACGCCCATCCAGGGGAGAACGTTTCGGGCGCTGGGCAGATACACCCAGGACAGGGCGCCAATCCATCACTGGGCACACACTCACTCACACAGACACACTCTAAATGGGGCAATTTTGAGAATTCAATTAACTTGATCCATGTTTTTGGACTGTGGGAGGAAACCGGAGAACCCAACCAAACTCCACCCAGATCGGGATTCCTGAGGGATTGGCTGAGGGGAGAACATGCTAACCACTATGCCACATCGCTGCAGATGTCCAGCGTGTTAATGGTAATGAGGTCAGGTCTCGCTTGTGGGCCAGTCAAGTTCCTCCACCTCAAACCTCCACCAAACTGGACCTGGATTCGAACGCACAACCTTTAGACGGACAGCCCAACACCCTAACCTCAGAGCTACCCCCACCCCCAGGCGTAAATCAATCCAGAGCTCTTAAATGTTCAACACATTATGCGTCGCTTAAAACATTAAATAAGAATGTAAATCAAATGGACACCTCAAAGCCAAAGCCTCAAAGTGTTTAATCCCTCTCCGGACGCCACGAGGTCCTCTGGGACGCCCGCCGGCCCGCGAAAAATAAGCCACGACGGTTCTGTACTAAACAAACGTTACGCATTTACGGCAGCTCAAGGACCTGCTCAGGGTCCCGGTTCTGTTTTCTATAACCCGCGTTCTCTACCTCCTTTGGTCGTGGAGTGAACAGCTGGGTGACTGCTTGCCCATTCCCAGGCCTCTAGGCTAAAACAAAAGAGGCAGTAAATGAACGGGGGGGGAGAGAAAAAACAAAACGACAGCTGCAACCATTCCAAGAAAGCGCGGGGTGAAGGCGTGTCATCGAAGGCCAGCGCTTACTATTACCGGCCCGTCCAGCTCCTGAATATTTTTCCCCCGATTTCCGCGCAGCTGTCAGCCTCAGCGCGCACCCCTCATCCTCATCAGCAGCACCCCGGACCGCAGTCACCCTCGAGCCGGCAGGGAAACGACCGGAACGTCGTCATGGTGGCGTTGTTTGATCAGATGTGTGACGATTGGTCGTTTCTGGTGCAGTAGGGCAGCGGCGGAGCAAAAACAGGAAGCGGATTCATTCTTGGCACCTGCGGCTTCATCCTGCCCAACGACTTCCAGTGGAAAACTTTCAACGGGCGCACAATAAAACCCGGGACGGATTCGGGCCGCGAGTGACAAAGCTGGAACCACTCGAGGGCGCGGGGCGGCGCAAACTCTAGAACCCTCGATCCCATCGCTGACCGCTTCTCACCTGGATGACTCTCCCGTCGGCGGTCCCCAGCGTGGCCACCGTGTGCTCCTGCATGGGCACCACGGAGATGGAGGTCAGGAGCACGTTCCTGAAGCGCCCGTTGAACCAGTCCTTGCGCGGGTGGGTCCGGGTCACCTCCAGCCGGTAGCCTTTGTCGTGTTTCCCGCAGCCGAACGTATCACCGAGGGTGCTCTGAAATAAAAAACACGGAACAGTTAGCGGACGCTCCGACACACTTGGTGTATTAAGCAACACGGGGGGGGGGGGGGCCCCCCCCCCCCCCCCCCCCCCCCCCCCCCCCCCCCCCCCCCCCCCCCCCCCCCCCCCCCCCCCCCCCCCCCCCCCCCCCCCCCCCCCCCCCCCCCCCCCGTGCTCGCAGATGGCGGGAGTTCATGAGAAAGCGGGAGGAATGCGGAACCCCCCGCTGCTCCGGCGGAACGTGCGCTCGCTCCAGTTTTCCTTGGCGGCGGATCGGCGCAACCTGCGGTGACTGCTGCCTGATCTGCTGCGTCCGGCTTAACATTCGGAATCGTGGCTTTTTCGTTCGGAACCGCGGCGCCCGTGTTCACTTGGGCCGAGTCCAGACCACCTGTCAGCAGACGCTGAAGGACGGCGGGAGTGCGGGCTCGCTCTCCGGTCAGGCGAGTACAAACCCCGGCACGAAGGCCACGGAGTCATCGGTAATTAAAGAAACCAGACCCTGACACCACGGAGCATGACTAAAGGAGCCGACCATGTACACCAAGCAGGTGGTTAATGATTAAGCGTTGGGGGGGGGGGGGGGGTCACACAACCTCAAATAGCGTATTGTTACTCCCTCGAATAGCAGCACACACAGGTTTAACAGAGGGGCGACTCGGCCGGTTCCTGCCAAAAGGATGGATAAAGGAGACGGGGGGCCTTCGGTACAGGACTATCTTTTTTTTAATTTCACGTCGCCGTTTAGTCAGACATGAGTCACAGATGACTGGACTCCGAACCGAAAGCCAGTTTCGTTTAACGGCGCGCCTCAAAGGAAAGCTTTGAAGCAGCAAAGAACAATACGGGCAGGGTGATAAATCCAGCCGGAGGGGCACGGTGCCCTCCTCCCATTACCGACTTGAGTGGACCCGAAAGCCGGCCAGGTACACACACTGAGGAGGAGGAGGAGGAGAAGGAGGGAGGCCGGGCTCAGTGAGGCGCAGGACGGCGGGGCTGGACGCTGAAAGAGCTGCAGGAATGCACTCAGCAAACAGGTCCGATTCTGCTGTGATACGAGGTGGAGAGAGACGAGGACGAGGAGGTGCAGATGAAGCCGGCGGTGCGATCAGCCGCTGCGGACACGCCGCTTTGATCCACCGCCAGGTTCATGATGTTTGCGTTGTGCACCGATACCATTGTCATCGTCATCATCATACCACAACACATGTCCCTGTTGTTGTGCATGTGCACAATTTTATTAAATAAAATAAATAAAATTTCCATCCATCCATTATCTTCCATTTCATCCTCATTCTCATTCCAGGGTCACGGGCGCAGATACACCCAGGACAGGACCCTGAACACACACTCACTCACAAAAACACACACACTCTATATGGGGCAATTTGGAGAATTCAATTGACCTTGATCCATGTTTTTGGACTGTGGGAGGAAACCGAAGAACCCGGAGGAAACCCACGCGGACACAGGGAGAACATGGAAAATCACTAAATCACACTACATAAAATAAAATGAAGGGATAAAGGTTAAAGTTCATTCATTCATTCATTATCTTCCGCTTATTCTCTATTAGGGTCGCGGTGGGGTTCCCCATGCCCATCCAGGGGAGAACGTCTCGGGCGCTGGGCAGATACACCCAGGACAGGGCGCCAATCCATCGCTGGGCACACACTCACTCACACACACACACACACACTCTAAACGGGGCAATTTTTGAGAATTCAATTAACTTGATCCATGTTTTTGGACTGTGGGAGGAAACCGGAGATCCCGGAGGAAACCCACGCAGACACGGAGAGAACATGGAAACTCCACCCAGATGGGGATTCGAACCAGGAATCCCTAGTGCTGAAAGGAGAACGTGCTAAATCACTAAGCCACCGTGCCAAAGGTTAAAGTTAATGGTTTAATTCGATTTTCAAAGCTGTATCAGACTGAGTGTAAACAGTTTGGGGAAGGCCCGAGGTCCATAAAGTTAAGTGTTGAAGAAACCTCACAGAGCCCTGATCCCGACCCGGGCAAATGCCTCTGGGATGAATTGGAAGGCAGAGTGTGAGCTTCTCATTGAACAGCAGTGTCTGAAATTCCAGCAACACTCCGACATCTCGAGTGGAAGATGTTATGGCTGCGAAGGTGGTGGTGGGGGGGGGGGGGTCAAAAAATTCTGTGTGTAAGATAAGACACGTTCCAGTAAAGAGTCACTCACTAGATTACGTACATTTTACACGGCTTTTAAGTATCCCAACTTAATTATGGGGGTAGAACCATCACGGGGGCAGGTTATCTCGGATACAGCACCCCGGAAGCAAAGAGGGTTAAGGCAGTGGCAACGGTGGTGGACTCGCGCTTTACAGCCCAACCTTCAGATGACTGGCCCAAGTCCCTGACCACGAATCGACCACACCCACGTCGCGACGGGAAAACGGTGTCCAACCTTCTGTGGGCTGATACCGACGACCACAATGCACCCTGGTCCGTACCTCACCTTCGCTCCTCACGTTGACTGTAACTGATCTGTTGACTCTCGGAATCCTCAGAACTCTGTCCTGCAGCGGGGTGTTATTACCGAGCTGGAAACCAAGATCTGCCACAATGGCGCAGTCGAAGGCCGGCTCCAGTTCGGAGCAATACGTATTGTGCGGAACACAATAGCCGAGCGATAGAGTTACGGCGAGCCGGCTTGGGTGTTTTACAGCGTTACGGCCTCTCGGCGTCTCCTGGCCGAGGCCTGGCCCCGGTGTAAGGGGATCCGTAGGGCAAAATGTCACGGCCAAAATGTTCAGAAATACAGTAGAGTGGATCTCCGTCTTCCGACCGCTTTCCCAGACATGCCGGGGCGCCGAGGCTCAGCGCGGCGGCCAATCAGCTGCCCCCAGGCTGGAATAACACGACACCGTGACCTCCGGGCGGCTCATGGTGTGTCGTGTGTGTTTATTCTGCTGGCTGTTGGAGCGACTCCTCCACCTGCACGGCTGCCACGCACGCTACGCGGCAATCTGACTCTGCTGTTTGTGGCGTTTCATAGATTACTGGGTCACGGGGATCAGCGGTGGGAAGGTAATTAGAGAAGCTGGTAATGAGGCCGGATTAGAGCCCAGCACCGTGCAGTCGCACGTCCCAGTGCACAAAGCAAGCTCTTTCCTCACCCATAGTTTACAAACAATGCCATCATAGGGGCAATTGATTTCGAACCCATCAGCATGTCTTTGATGGTGGGAGGTAAAAGGAATACACGAAGAAAATGAACCCACGCACAGGGAGGACATGCAGACTAATTGGGAATCAAATCAAAAGGGGACCTTCTTGTTCTAAGGTGTGTCCAAATATATCTGTCCATATAGGGCATGTCTTTCTTATATTAGTCTAACGAGTTACACTTTGTATTTTTACGGCTTGGGTGCGACTCACTCGTGCCCTAGATCCGCCGACTCAGCGGTCAGAGGTGTGAGGGAGTAGCCAAAAATACTCGATGCCCCACTTAACACACATAGCTTTTGATTCTTATCAGATGTAATAAGCTTGTTATTCCGTCTTTTAATTAAACCCATAATAATTAGTTGCACTAATATGAACTCATAGAGAAACAGGCAAAGCGCCGGGCGTCGTTTTCACCGTTTTTGGACGGAAAAGAGTAACAGCGAGGCGTCCAACGTTTTTAAAAGCACCTTCCCATGAACATTCATCTAATTAAAGTCATAGAGCAACAAATCCGAATAATTAATCGTCTGAATCTTGCTCTCAGGATCCCAGCAGAGATCTAGTGGGGGGGCGCATTAGGGGGACACGTCCATTCGTTACGGCAGACGCCGTGAGTCACAGGGTAAAGATTTCCCATCGCCAATCATGTTAGAACATCAAGCCCATAGGGGGTGGTGTGAGGGATTGATGGGATTTTACTCAAACGGAGAGAAAGCACGGCCCCCGAAACTGTAATCATCTTATGACCCTTTGTGAGATGAACCCCTTACAGAGCTCAGGGGAAAAAAAACTGAAAATAATAAAGCAAAAAGCGTCCGAATGCCTGGTTTGCATCGGCTCGGGACGATCAATCCGACTGGAGTGCGATGGCGTGGACGCCGTGGTTCCTCTTTGATGAGGTCATTGCTTTCTGCTTGATGCTGCGATTTGAGTGAACGACTGAACACTTCAGACGCGTTCGGCGGATTCCTTTTCATTTCGAGACGTTGCGGGAGTCTGTTCTCAATTGTGGTCGAGGGAAATCCAATTTTCTTTTGTTCGACCTTTCAAAATCCAGACAGGATAGATGACTCTCGGCCCCCCCCCCTCCTGCACCTCCGAAAAAACAGATCAGACGAAGACCCTGCTATTCTGAATCTCCGAATTCTTGGGGACGGGATTTAGTTTAGCCGACGAGGCGACTTGCACATTATACCTGCAGCAGCCCGTTTTCAGGTGGTCGCACCGATCTCGGCCTCCTCTGCTCCGTATTTGTGGAACATCGTACATCACGGGACGAGAGGCATTAGCTTGCATTCCATTCAGGATTAAGATTAGAGCTCTGTGTGGTTCTGCACGGTTCATTTTAAATGACTTTATCCCAAAAGTAGTAGAAAATTGGCAATGTATCCATAGAAAACAAAATTAATTCATTGCCACTAATTAATTAATTGAATTGGTTTATGATGAAACCGATGAAGCTGATCTAACAATAATAATAATAATAATAATAATAATAATAAATAAAAATTATTAAAATTATAACCATAAAAATTCATAATAATAAAAATAATAATAATAATAAAAATAGCCCAGTGATAGATTGGCGTCCTGTCCTGGGTCTATCTGCCCAGCGCCCGAGACGTTCTCCCCTGGATGGGCATGGGGAACCCCACCGCGACCCTAATAGAGGATAAAGCAGGAGATAATGAATGAATGAATAATAAAAATATTTTAAATATATTATTCATTCATTCATTATCTTCCGCTTTATCCTCTATTAGGGTCGCGGTGGGGTTCCCCATGTCCATCCAGGGGAGAACGTCTCGGGCGCTGGGCAGATACACCCAGGACAGGGCGCCAATCCATCGCTGGGCACACACTCACTCACTCACACACACACACACTCTATATGGGGCAATTTGGAGAATTCAATTAACTTGATCCATGTTTTTGGACTGTGGGAGGAAACCGGAGAACCCGGAGGAAACCCACGCAGACACGGTAATAATAATAATAATAAATAAAAATAATTACAATTATAACCATAAAAATTTATAATAATAATAATAATAAAAATATTTAAAATATACAATTATAATAATAATGATAATAATAATAATAATAATAATAATAATAATAATAATAATAATAATAAAGGCTGCCTGTCGTTTTTAATTCCGACACTTTTTGTTGTTGTGATAACAATACCACTTTCCCCACCCCATACACCTCCCACCCCTTCATATCTGAGGGAAATGAACTTCGGTGGATGTGGTAGAAAGCCTCACAGATCTCTTTCCTCTGTATTTAAATGAGTCGTCTGTAAAAGTCAAACATCAGAAGCCATCAGTTATCAAACGCACACAGACCCGTCTGCGTTAATGATCTGAACTAAAGAGCCTCGTGAAATGAAAGCAGGCATGCTGCTGTGCTCTTTAGCGCAGATAAAGGTTACCGTCGGTGTTTACACCAATACACAAAACAAAAAGCTCATTCCAGTAAAACATGGAATGGGAGGGACCCACCGAGCCGCGGATCAGAACAAACAGCGCTCCCTGCACACGCCTGCTGAGGCCTGTCATAACAGGTCTGCCTCGGGTCAGGTTTAATGGAGCATTCACACTGCCGTTCAGGAGGACGGTCACAAACAGAGACTCCATCACAAAGCCGATTTCTTTATTTAAAGCTAAAACCAGACAAATTAGTGACCAGATTAAATCTTATTAAAGTAAATAGATAAAGAATTAGGTGTAGTGGTTGGCAGGTTCGCCTCTCAGCCCTGAGGATCCAGGTTCGAATCCCAATCTGGGTGGCGTTTCTAAATTCTTTCCAAAAAAAAAAAATGGGTTTAAGGTGAATTGGCTGCTATAAATTGTGTGAGTGTGTGCTCAGCAATAGATTGGCGCCCTGTCAGGGTGTATCTGCCCAGCGCCCCCCACCACCCTAACAGAGGATTAAGCGGAGGATAAATAAAGGAGTTAAAGAATTACTAAAGCAGGGGCTAAATTTAAACACCGAATTTTTAAAAGTAACAAAGGAAATAAGTACTGATCAGGCTGATGCACTGACACTAGGGGGAGCCCTTGTACTCCCCAGACTAATCCTGAACAGTGTGCAAAATAATACATAACCATAAGAATTAATCCATCCATCCATTATCTTCCACTTTATCCTTTATTAGGGTCGCTGGGTGGGGGTGGGGGGGTTTCCCATGCCCATCCACGGGAGCACGTTTCGGGCGCTGGGCAGATACACCCAGGACAGGACGCCAATCTATCACTGGGCACACACTCACTCACTCACACACACTCTATATGGGGCAATTTGGAGAATTCAAATTGGGATGGAAGGAATGGGAGGAAACCCGGAGGAAACCCACACAGACACGGGGAGGACATGGAAACTCCACCCAGATTGGGATCTGAGAGGAGAACATGCGGACCACTAAGCCACCGTACCACTCCATGAGTATTAATAGTATTTCAAAACCAAATGTCATAAAGATCTACACAACACAAAAGATCTACGCAAAGCTCTTAAAGAATCACGAATCAGCTTTAATGGAACCGCAGACTGATTCCCAAATATCTTTTTAACTCTGTTGGAGGAGCATGACGCGCTCTGCTGCAGTGAAGCCTGCGTTGCTGATCAATCAGCCTCCCGAATGGGAACCTTCATTTAACAGGAGTGCACTCTGATAGCCGCCGAAACGAGGTTAAAGTCTGACTGCGCGAGGGGCACGAGGGAGTCGGGGCAAGTAACTAGAACAAAGCTTAAAATATCAGAGAGGCGGAGAAGCCTGGCAGCTTCCAGAGCAGAACCCCATCTGCGTCGCGTCTGGATTTGATTTATGTGTCGCATCACGAGCCGCCTTCTGAAATAAAATCAATAAATATCACAAATCCAGTAAAGCGGCAAACATCGGGCAAACGGCCAGCCGCCTCGCAGAACCACGTTACAACCTCGCTGAGGTTTACACCACCGCTGCGGTCCCATCAGAGATCTATTAATTAACACAATGAGTGGAGCACAGCCGAAATGTAGGTTCAAACAAATGGGGGGGGGTTCTGCTTATTTCAGCCCCGTTACCACACCTGTATGAGATCAAGTACCTTACTGTAGCAACAGTTTGGGGAAGGCCTGCATCTGGCATGAATGTACCCCGGTGCTCAAAGCAATATCCAAAACACAACCAGATTCAAACGCTTCTCTGATGCACTATAAGCACATCCATCCATCCATCCATCATCTTCCGCTTTATCCTCTACTAGAGTCGCGTAGGGGAGAGGGGGGGGGTCCCTATGCCCATCCAGGGGAGAACGTTTCGTGCGCTGGGCAGATACACCCAGGACAGGATGCCAATCTATCACTGGGCACACACTCACTCACACAGACACATTCTATATGGGGCAATTTGGAGAATTGACTTGATCCATGTTTTTGGAAACCGGAGAACCCGGAGGAAACCCTCGCGGACACGGGGAGAACGTGGAAACTCCACCCGGATTGGGATTCGAACTGGGAATCCCCAGCGCTGAGAGAAGAACATGCTAAACCACTAAGCCACCGTGCCGCCCCGCTATAAGCATATGATCCCATTAGTAGTCTTATGAATGAATAGACATATAAACAGATACAGAAGCTCTAAAATACTGCGGCAAGCCTGGAGCGGTACAGTTAGCTTTGAAGAATAGGACGCCACCTGTAGGTGTGATCGAACCGTGCTGTAAATTCTCTTAAAGAAGTTTAACCTCCTTAAATAAATGAAGCCTTTGGATATAAAGTCAGTTGTTATAGCGGGTGATTACGAGAAAGGAACGCGGCCGTCACCGCCGGTAACCGTCTCCAAGGCGCTGGAAGCCAATAAAACAATGGCTCACTGTGGAAAGTTCTCACACGTCCAACCACCGGCTTCCTCCTCGTTTTCGGAGCGATCCCATTGAGAACAGCATTATAAAAAGACATCTGTTTTATGGTTTTCAGATGCACAGAGGCAGGTCTGCGGGAGACCGGAGAAAAACTCGACTGCCGATTCAAACGCCGCCATCCATTAGCCTTCTCACGTTCGGAGCGATCGGTCGGGGGATCGGCGTGAAGGTTTGCCGAGGACGCCGCAAACGGTGGATGTGATCATCACTGATACGGCACTTTGATTTGGTTTAATGGAAATGAGAATTTAATTTAATATAATATAATACTTCTCCTCTCAGCACTAGGGATTCCCGGTTCGAATCCCCATCTGGGTGGAGTTTCCATGTTCTCCCCGTGTCTGCGTGGGTTTCCTCCGGGTTCTCCGGTTTCCTCCCACAGTCCAAAAACATGGATCAAGTTAATTGAATTCTCAAAAATTGCCCCGTTTAGAGTGTGTCTGTGTGAGTGAGTGTGTGCCCAGCGATGGATTGGCGCCCTGTCCTGGGTCTATCTTCCCAGCGCCCGAGACGTTCTCCCCTGGATGGGCATGGGGAACCCCACCGCGACCCTAATAGAGGATAAGCGGAAGATAATGAATGAATGAATGAATAATATAATACTTCTCCTCTCAGCACTAGGGATTCCCGGTTCAAATCCCAATCTGGGTGGAGTTCCCATGTCCTCCCCGTGTCCACGTGGGTTTCCTCCGGGTTTTCCGGTTTCCTCCCACAGTCCAAAAACATGGATCAAGGTCAACTGAATTCTCCAAATCGCCCCATATAGAGTGTGCCTGTGTGAGTGAGTGTGTGTCCAGTGATAGATTGGCGCCCTGTCCTGGGTGTGTCTGCCCAGCGCCCCCGCCAGCCTAATAGAGGGTTAAGCGGAAGATAACGGATGGATTAATAAAGGAGTTAAAGAATTACTAAAGCAGAGGCTAAATTTAAGCACCAAGGACATAAGGGTGAGTACTGATCAGGCCCTGGCACTGATGCACGAACACTAGGGGGAGTCCTTGTACTCCCCAGCTGCTCAAAAAAGAGCATCGTCTAAGGAGTTCGAGCATCATGGAGCGCCTGAAACGTGCTCCCCTGGATGGGCATGGGGAACCAACCCCCCCCCCCCTCCCCCGCGACCTGACCCTAGGATAAAAGCGGAAGATAATGGATGGATTTCAATGGAAACGAGTGAGAATTAAATTTAATAGAATCCTGGAGAGGAACAACGAAAAAAAAAAAATAGGTTTACATAGCAACACCCAGGATACTGAAAAAACAAGAGGGTTAATACATCACAGCTCCATTAGTGGGTCCAACAGGATCCCGGTTACGCCTCACTGAACCCACCGTCCACTCAGTGTGACGGGTCGCTAAACCTCTGCCGAAAGCGACACCTGACAAACCAGGGGGGGGTATGAAGCGACACCGTCAAAGAGCAGCCAGAAACGGCCGAGATAAGGACTTTATTTGCAGCTTCCATTGTCCGCGAGATCAGG
>JAFMOD010000029.1:118472-144079 GCA_019802435.1 Corydoras maculifer | reverse complement strand
TTCATTCACACAGGATCCAACAGGCCCATTGTGTGGGCAAACTGTTGACGTCACGCCGAAGCAGACCCGCGGTGACTCCGCCTCCGACGGAGTTCCAAATGGGAAACAATAAAGGAAAGGTTTATTCCCCCCTCCCGCCGTTCACGGTTTGGAGACACGATGCCAGCGGCGGACGACCGCGTCAGTCGCACCGTTCGGATCCGGGCGACGTGATCCTTACCGGCAGACGCCCGGAGGGCCCGTAGCCGAGCGGCTCGCGCAGACACATAAGGCGGGTGAGGCCTGACGCGGGGATTTAAGCGAGCGCCGAGAATACGGCTGCGGGCGAAAACGGGGAAGCGGTGCGGCCGGCGAGCGCTACAGATTAACCGGCATTCCTGTGGGCGAGTGACTCATGACGACTCCTTGACAGTTTACTCATGTACCTGAACTAAGCCTTCAGAGAAACTGACAAGAATCCAGGGCTGCAGGGCAGGAGGTAGAGCACGGAGGGTAAACCCGCGAAAAGATCAGACGCCTTCGCCTGTAACGCATCAGAACGGAGCGTGTTTCTTAAAACGCGCCGATACGCCGTCCATAAATAACCCAGCTGCTCGACGGCAGACGGCAGGCTGGAAGCAGGTACATTTTATTACCGTGAGCCCTTATCTGCTTCGTGGGACCTCGTAGACCACGTCCAATCCCCCCCTTCCTGCCCAAAACAAACTCAATGAGGGCAAATAGATTATTAATCATTAACTTAACATCAATAAGACCCAAACCCGAGCACCCTCTCGTTTTATTAACGTTTCCTTACTGACTTTTTTTTTTAGGGAAGGACCATTTTCCCTTCTTTTGGTTCCAGAATGCTTTAATGTGGACACGCACTTCAGTGCCCTACATCCATCATCCAACATCCATCCATCCATTATCCTTCGCTTTATCCTCTACCAGGGTTGGGGAGGGGGGGGGGTTCCCCATGCCCATCCAGGGGAGAACGTTTGGGGCGCGGGGCAGATACACCCAGGACAGGACACCAATCTATTACTGGACAAAAACACATTAACTCACACAGACACACTCTATACACAGGTTTAGCATGTTCTCCTTTCAGCGCTGGGGACTCCCGGTTTGATTCCCAATCTGGGTGGAGTTTCCATGTCCTCCCCGTGTCCGCCTGGGTTTCCTACGGATTCTCCGGTCTCGTCCCACAGTCGAAAAACCTGGATCAAGGTTGATTGAATTCTCCAAATTGCCCCATATAGAGAGTGTGTGTGTGTGAGTGAGTGAGTGAGCACACTGATAGATTGGCGCCCTGCCTGGCGTTCTCCCCTGGATGGGCATGGGAACCCCCCTGCGACCCTAATAGAGGATAAAGCAGAAGATAATGGATGGATGACATTATTGTTCCATATCTTCGCTTTGTGGTTGACTATTAAGTTGTATATTGAGAGAATAAAGCGCCAGCATTTTTACTGAGGGCGAGCATCCCGCTACAGGTGCCAAAGCCGAGGGCCGAGGGAGGAACACCCTGCACCTGGAAACCAGCTGCTCGCTCTCCTCCCGTTCTCCTGATGAACCGGAGTCACGCACTCCGCAGGGCAGAGCCGCAAACACGGACTCCCCGCCGGAGCCCGACACTGCGCTCGAAAACGTGCAGCTGCAGTCGTCCACCTGCCGCTCTGTTCTCCGCCGTGTTCACATGAGTAAGAGGGCGAGAGAACGTGGGCATCTGTGAGCAGCGGTAACCCGATATGACCTACGGAACCCCGCCGTGTAATCACACAACATGCCCTCGCGCTCATACGCTCATCCATCGATGCACTTCATCAGGGCGCAGGATCCAGGCAGGATACAACAGGTACGTTACCCGTTCCCTTGTGGTTTTGTTTTTCCAAAAGCCAGCGGGACACCTCCCACCAGCGAGCCCTGACCTCTGAACAGCACCGCGCGCCTCGTTGTGCAAACGCAAACATGACTGAGCAACGGCACACAGGCTGCAGGTTGCAAAACACTTTCCAAATTAAGTCTACAGAGGGCGGAGCTTACTGGAATCGGGCGGGAATTCGTCTCAGTCGGGGCTTTGCTCAAAAGGTCCACGTTGGAAACTTTTGGTAGGGCTCGGGGTTTGAACCTCCAACCTTCAGACCGACGGTCCAACCTCTCAGCTACCGGCTCTTTCATTGGCTCTTTTTTTTTTTAAGAATGTGGATAAAAATCCACAAAAAATCAAGAGAAGAGAACATACAAATGCCACAGCAGAGAATTAGGCCAAAGAGCTCATTGTTGTAACGAGGGCGCGCCACCACTGCGCCACCATGTGACTGTAAACAAGCAATATAGTATGAAATGAGACGGAATCGAATCTTTAGGCCATGAATTTGGTTCTTTAGACCATCGGCATGACCAGCAGGACTTTCACTGAAGTCAAGTTTACTTTAGTTGCATTTATGGATTATCTGATTCTGTTTGTGGGTGGCTTAGTGGTTTAACATGTTCTCCTCGCAGCACTAGGGATTCCCGATCCGAATCCCAATCTGGGTGGTGTTTCCATGTTCTTCCATGTTCTTCCATGTTCGTGGGTTCCCTCCAGGTTCTCCGGCTTCCTCCCACAGTCCAAAAACATGGATCAGAGTCGATTGGCGCCCGAAACGTTTTCCCCTGGATGGGCATGGGGAACCCCCCTACCGACCCTAGTAGAGGATAAAGTGGAAGATAATGGATGGATGAATGGTTCTGTTTAATTAATCTCTTTATACAACGAACGCATCATGATGTCTCTTAATTAAGCTCTAAATCTGGAGACATCACGCAGACGTGACGCCAACATACTTCTGATGGCTCATTATAATTAATAATAACGTCCTTATATATGCTCTTAATATGTAAACGATCAGAAGTCCCTCAGAATCATATTACAACCTGCAATCAATCAGGCCTCGGATTTTAAACCCAATTTAAAAGCAATCAGCATTTGCTGCCTGATCAATTCTAATCAGATGATAACTCTGACTTTAAAATGTGTCCGATTCCGACGTTCGCTCTCGAGCCCCACGTCCCTGACAAAAGACCCGGGTACGACTTCGGTCATCCTTATGCGTCCACATGAGTAAATAATATCGCTGAGCAGCGGCAACGTATGGGATCGATCATTTTTAAAAGGCCCTTCCTCTCCGTAACGAGGGGAAAAGCTTTTAACCAAGCAGAACATATTTCCACACAGCGATTTGCATCCGGGATCTGGGCGCAGGCCTGGAACGGCGTGGCGTGGCGATGGTTCTGAAGGTGTGTGTATATTGTGCTGATAAGGAGCGATAAAGCAACAAGTCTGCTCATGCAGCATATGCTGGACGTGATGTAATAAACCTAACCGATGGAGCCAAGAAGGTGCCACGAGTATAAAAACACAGGGATGCTCTGTTACAGGAACCCTGAAGCTTCTTTAAACAGCGGCGTGATGAACGGCTCGTCTGTATCTCTTCCGGGGGTAATATATGAGACAGGGCACTTATCTGGTGTCATTAAAAGCGATTTTGGCCCGGCTACATCCCTATAACGAAAACTGATAGACGCCGCGCTGATACTGAGCGGATGTCAATGTTTAGAGCAGGACAAACGCAGAACTCAAACACTGGAGGTGAGTCTGCAACTCTTCTGATGTGACGGGTGGGAGGTAAGTTTGGACACATGAAGCCTGGCGGCACGAGGGAACCGGAACAGCTAAGAGAGCAGAAGGGCACAGAACGCTCCATATGCACCGCTTTAACCAAACCGGTGTGTCCGGTGGCTGCCAGACACAAAGGACACCTGCCGGGGCATTTGGGGTCCCAGTCTGTCCACAGAACGCAGATTCAGATAAGATAGCGGCGACAGATTTACAAGTCTCTCATGTTCTTTTCGAGTCACGATGGTTCCCGTAGCCTGAGGCCTGAGAGCAAACACCACCCCCCCCCAAGGTCTATTGTAAAAAAGTAACTTGTGCTGGCTATAAAGTTAATGACCACCTTGAAACTGCAAACGGCACGGCTGACTAGTGAAGCTGGTCCACTTTAGGTTTGCTGGAACCTATCCCGGTGCTCGCGGAGCAAAATATGTGCCCTACTGGGCGGGTAAACAAACATATTTTCCCCCTTAGGCAATTAGTTATCGGTTTAACAGACCAGACCAGTGGGAGAAAATCACGTAGATCTGAGGAGAACATGCAAATGCCCGCCGGTGCCCCCTTTTTTGCCACATACGCATAAATACCCTACCAGCTCCATTTGAGCTCATCAATAAGAACCTCATTTTCGATTTCCATCACGGAAGCGGGACGCCTGGGCCCGAGCCCCCGAGATTCTCTGGCAATTAACCCGGATAGGAGTGCGTTCAAGAGACGGATGCCAACATCCATCACCATATCCATAGTTTCCGAGGTCTGAACGTCTAAATATTAATGCGTGTTAATAACGAGCCATTAGTATTCATTTAAAACCATGCAGATTGAAGGAGTTGGGCGGCACAGTGGCTTAGTGGTTTAGCATGTTCTCCTCTCAGCACTAGGGATTCCCGGTTCGAATCCCCATCTGGGTGGAGTTTCCATGTCC
The DNA here is from genome assembly GCA_019802435.1 of Corydoras maculifer. Classification (NCBI taxonomy): domain Eukaryota; kingdom Metazoa; phylum Chordata; class Actinopteri; order Siluriformes; family Callichthyidae; genus Corydoras; species Corydoras maculifer. Next base: position 139,514 of record JAFMOD010000029.1, on the reverse strand, counting down.
TCCCCGTGTCCGCGTGGGTTTCCTCCGGGTTCTCCGCTTTCCTCCCAAAGTCCAAAAACATGGATCAAGTCAATTGAGTTCTCCAAATTGCCCCATATAGAGTGTGTCTGTGTGAGTGAGTGAATGTGTGCCCAGCGATAGATTGGTGTCCTGTCCTGGGTGTATCTGCCCAGCGCCCGAAACGTTCTTCCCTGGATGGGCATGGGGAACCCCCCTCCCCACGACCCTAATAGAGGATGAAGCAGGAGATAATGAATGAATGAATGAATGATTTTGCCCTGAGAAGAGTGAGATGCGATGCACTCCGGAGAGAAGCACGTCTACATTTATCGACAGGCTCCCCAGAGAGGCATCGGCAGTGGAATCCACGGCGTTATCGATCCCCGTGATTTAGTGATTGATCCAATCCCTGCTGATGGATGAGCAGGGCAGGGAGGCAGCGTCGTGATTTATGGCGGTACTGAAGTCGAGAACCTGTGACCCGGTGTTTGGAGGCTGGGTTCACGCCGCGGTTCCTTGAAAGAAAGGGAACGATCCCTACAGACACTCTCAAATCTCATGGGCAGATTGAAAACTGTTCCAGATGCATAGGGATGACCACCCCAATGTGACCCCCAAATGGGACTGACCAAAACATCCGCTACACACTTAACACACCGCAGAAACAAACCGTGTGGCTCCGTTTTTGGCCGTGTGGCTCCGGTCATCCTTCCTACATACAACTCTTCAATTAAATAAAGTGGCAGAATCCATAAACAGCTGGACTGTATGGGGCAAAGAGCTTTACAACATGCCCCTAAGGCCACGGGCTAACAGCACAATTGGACCTAGAATTTATGTGGGTTCTAATAAACTTTCACTTTAAACCCATCCATCCATTATCTTCTGTTTTATCCTGTACTACGGTCGTGGGGGGGGTTCCCCATGCCCATCCAGGGGAGAACATTTCGGGCGCTGAGCAGATACCTCCAGGACCGGGGGGGGCAATCTATCACAGGGCACACACTTACTCACACAGGCACACTCTATATGGGGCAATTTGGAGAATTCACTTGACCTTGATCCATGTTTTTGGACTGCGGGAGGAAACCGGAGAACCCAGAGGAAACCCACGTGGACACGGGGAGGACATGCCAACTCCACCGGAAGTCAATTTGTTATTTTTGACAAATTAGTAAACTGATAAGTGGTCACCTGGTTGTAGGACTTTGCCGCGGGACCGGTCAGGTGGTAGAGCGGCTTCGTGTGTCCCTGCGTCATGAAGTCCCTGAAGAAGTTATTGATTTCGGCGATGGAGATGACGCAGACGGTGGAGCTGGCCGTGGGCTCGGGGGAGTCGGGCTTGCTCTCGGCGAACGCGGCGAACAGCACGTCCTCGTCCTCCTGCTTAAAGTTCATCTTCCTGCGCAGGTCGCTTCCCACTTTGGCCACGTGCGCCGCCTGCAGGACGTTGAAGACGGTCTGCGTGGAGCGCCTCCTCCTCCTCCTCCGGCCCTTTTCCGAGTAGATGCATTCGAAGGGCATCTCCACGTAGTGCTGCAGCTCCATGTCCGAGCCGCACATGCGTACGATGCGGGTGTGGAAGGCCTTGGAGCTGCTGCTTTCTCTCTGAACGGTGAGGAAGTAAACGTACGGGCCGCTTTTAAACGAGTACACGTAGCGCAGCGGATAGCTCCCACGCAGCGCCCCCGTCAGGTCCATGTAGGACTGCTCCGAGACGAACTCGAAGCGGTCCTGGGTCTCCCACATCTTCCGCACCGAGATGGTGTGGTGAAGACGCGGCGACGACGGCGACGTCTCGAGAGGCTCGGAGTTGGCGACGAAAAACCTCACCACGCCCCCGAACTCCACGTTGACGACCCGGGAGCCGGCGGGCCCCGCCACGTAGCGGCTGCCGTCCTTATTGTGCGAGCCCATGCAGTACACGTCGATGCCCAGCAACCCGTCCTCCAGCAGGTGGCGACTACAGACGCCGTTGCCGGCCGTCCCACAGCTGAAGAGCTCGGGGTCGTAGTAGTTCTCCACGAACAGGGCCATGCTGGTGTCGTTGGCGTTCGCCGGCCACGCCGCGTCCCTGCAGCCCTCGCAAGCGCCGCACTGCGGGCTTTCGTACACGGGGCCGGTCCTGTACTCGTCCGTCTTCTTGAGGTCTCCGGACAACGCGTAAAGAATGTTCGTGGCACCCACATACACGCTCTCATTGAAAACCAGAAGCTTTTGGACAGGTGCGTCCGCCACGAAGCGGGGGAGGTCATAAGTCACCGAAAGATTAAGCCGTGAGATTTCTCTCGGTTCTCGGCACTGCCCATTAATAAGCCACCAAAACGTCTGGAGAATGAGGAGAATGCGTGCGACGCCGGGCCTCATTTTGACTCCTCGCAGGAAAGAGCTGCAAAGAAACAGATCTATAAGTTCAGCAAATAAACCTCATATTTAAATAAGTCAATCATTCATTATCTTCCACTTTATCCTCTATTAGGGTCGGGGGGGGGGGGGGAGTTCCCCATGCCCATCCAGGGGAGAACGTTTCGGGCGCTGGGCAGATACACCCAGGACAGGACGCCAATCCATCGCTGGGCACACACTCACTCACTCACACACACACACTCCAAACCTACGCAGACACGGGGAGGACATGAAAACTCCACCCAGATGGGAATTCGAACCGGGAAAACCACTAAGCCACCGTGCCGCTCATATTTAAATAACGTCCTAAGAAATCTAAATTAAAGCCCACACACACAAAAAAAATGATCTGGGGTTTAGTTCTGCTGAAATAACAGGGATGAGTCCGGCCCTCGAGCCGCCGTGGCATGAGATCACCGGCAGCCTTTTTTTAAACACAGATGCATCTACCATCGAGCTCCCTTTGAACCCGCGAGCCTGTAATCCAGCAGCGACTCCGGGCCCGACCGCCGTTAACATAATGGGGGAATGTGAAATGTCCGAGCGGCATTCATGTGGTCGCGCAGTAGTGGAAATGAATCACTGCGACGGCAGTCGGCCGAAAATGCACCGCAACGACAAGGCTAACTTTAGAAAGCCCTCGAGGGAGCGGTTGATAAACTCAATTAGGGCCGGCAGACACTGGAGAGGTGATTTATCTTCGGTGGGCTTAAACGCTTTTCATCTCGGAAGGTCCTCTTTGAAGACGGAGACGTCCAGGGACAGAGGAAACTCCACTGCTGTCTAAAGACAATTTAGGGGACTGACTGTATTCATATGTGCAGCTCACTTTAGCAGGTTCTCTAAAGGAGATGATGTATTTAATTATGTCCTGTTTACAAGTTGTCCTAAGATGTCCTAATGTAGGACGCGCCGATTACCCCAAAACTTAATGGTAATTAATTGCAAATGAAGACCAGGGCAACATTTTTCAAATCACGCATATTAAGTGGCACCTCCCACTCGTTAGGGTTAACAGTAAATTTCATTCATTACCATGGACAGGGAGACCCACTCGATAGGGAGGACGAGGACAGCGAGTCCGACATTTTAGGGTGGACACCAAGTCACACTTGTTAGAGCTAACTGCAAGTCCTACTTCTTAGGGTTGATTGTAATTCCCACTTGTTAGGGCTCATAATAAGATTAACTCATTAGGTCTCATAGTAATTGTTATTAATAATTTGCAGTCTCACTTATTAGAGAGATTAAGGGTCGTGTTGGACACAGTGCACTACACATCATTTAATTTATAATAAATTACATCATTTCATAATCAATTTGTTTATTAATACGTTTTCATATTGCCTTTTAAAGAGCTCTTACATGTTTATTATGAACGATGTGTAAGGAGGGCTTAGTGGTTTGGCATGTTCTCCTCTCAGCGCTGGGGATTCCAGGTTCGAATCCCCATCTGGGTGGAGTTTGCATGCGCTCCCCGTGTCCGCGTGGGTTTCCTCCGGGTTCTCCTGTTTCCTCCCACAGTCCAAAAACATGGATCAAGGTCAATTCATTCATTCATTATCTCCCGCTTATCCTCTATTAGGGTCGCGGTGGGGTTCCCCATGCCCATCCAGGGGAGAACGTCTCGGGCGCTGGGCAGATAGACCCAGGACAGGGCGCCAATCCATCGCTGGGAAACACACACACACACTCTATATGGGGCAATTTTGAGAATTCAATTGACTTGATCCATGTTTTGGACTGTGGGAGGAAACCGGAGAACCCGGAGTAAACCCACGCAGACACGGGGAGAACATGGAAACTCCACCCAGATGGGGATTCGAACCGGGAATCCCTAGCGCTGAGAGGCGAACGTGCTAACCACTAAGCCACCGTGACGCCGCCGGATCAAGGTCAATTGAATGCACCAAAATGCCCCATATAGAGTGTGCTTGTTTGAGTGAGTGTGAGTCCAGTGATAGATTGCCCCACCCCAGTCCTGGGTTTATCTGCCCAGCGCCCGAATCAGATTGGTAATCGCATTCGGTTCATTATGCTGAACGTTTTTACAATGTTTCCTGAACAAACAGCTCAAAGCTTCTGACTAACACACACACACACACACACACACACACACACACACACACACACACACACACACACACACTGACGGGACAGCTCGAAGATCGTCAGATTTGGGAAACACACTCATTAGTTCGCTGCTATAATGTTTACATGCCGTCATGGTAACGGAGAGAAGTTCGCGAGAACCACGAAACAGCCTTCGACTGAAACCAAACTAATTATAAACTAATTATAAACTAATTATAACAAACACAACGACCACAGAACCCCGCGTTTAAACGCTCACCTGGACCAGAAGACGGACGGCGTTTCAGCGCCGGACAGACGGACGGACAGACGGACGGACAGACGCACGGACATCACATCTTCAGTCGACACAGCGGGTCCTCTGAACCTTTAGGAACTCGGAACCGAACAACGTCCCGCGGCGTCCTCGGCTCGGTGTGACGTCACGCCGTTGGTTTCTGCAGACGGGCGTCCTCGCTGCTGTTCACGCGGGAGCGCGCCGCGGCGGACTGACACCCCGATGCGCGCGAGGCTCCAGGTGAACGCGCACTTTTCGGGACCGGGTGACGTCATTAGCCGCGTGGCTCGCTGATTGGCCGAATCATAATGGCATTAGAAATAACGAGGGTGACGACAACAAACGCTCAGTTAACTGCGCCGAGGTTTTTTTTTATTACCTTTAGCCATGCCAATCGAGCCTGCCTAATATTTACATGAATATATATATATATGGGCGGCACGGTGGCTAAGTGGTTATCACGTTCGCCTCTCAGCACTAGGGATTCCCGGTTCGAATCCCCATCTGGGTGGAGTTTCCATGTTCTCCCCGTGTCTGCGTGGGTTTCCTCCGGGTTCTCCGGTTTCCTCCCACAGTCCAAAAACATGGATCAAGTTAATTGAATTCTCAAAAAAAATTGCCCCATATAGAGTGTGTCTGTGTGAGTGAGTGTGTGCCCAGCGATGGATTGGCGCCCTGTCCTGGGTGTATCTGCCCAGTGCCTGAGGCGTTCTCCCCTGGATGGGTATGGGGAACCCCACCACGACCCTAATAGAGGATAAGCAGGAGATAATGAATAAATGAATGAATGAATGAATATACTGTATATATATATATAATTAGAGATCAAGATTAAATATTTATTTTCATCAAGTAAATGTCTGTATTTATGATTCATGTAGCCTCAGTCTAAAACTCACCATTACTTATTTTTAGAATTCAAACCTACCACTTAGTTTAAAAATCCAGTTTCCAAACTGCCCTCAGTTGCTACTTTATTAGATACAACCTCCCCGTTTCTGCACTTATTGCGCATCTCATCAGCTGCACTAACCATCAGGATGTTGGGTTAATTACAGACTGTAGTCCATTTGTTTCTCTGCATACTCTGATAGTCTCCTTAAAATTCCCCACAGGACCGACACGGATCAGCAAGACAGCACATTAAAGGTCTATTTTTCCTGACAGGAACAGATACAAATAATACAGGGGAGTATCTCCCGTGTACCTGTCCATTCAGTCAGAGGGAGAACATGCAAATTCCACACAGTGGGAATCAGGCTTTGAACCCTGGACCTACCACAGGCCTGTGAAAGGAAGCACTAACCACTGTACTACTGCCCTTTTTTGTGGTGTTCCATGTGTGTGTGGGGGGGGGGGGCAAAAAAGTACAGTGTGCATCTTCACCACGATAAGAGGAAATGATAAAATATACAATGAGGCCGGTGGGTGTGTGGTGTAATTTAAATCTCATTCCTGTAAAGTGTTTATTAAGTATTCTTTCACATTACAGACGAATTGTTATGTTTTTTTATGTCTGTAAGGGGAAATGTTTCCACATGGGACATGGGAGAACATTAAAAGAACATACCAAACTACACAAATGGACAGTCCATTTTTTAACATTATAATCATATTAATTTGTGAGTAGAATTAGCACCGTTTCTAACTCCCCACATAGCAGTGTCCATCATTATACTGCAGTCTGTCAGTGTCCCCACGTCTTTCTGCTGTGTTTAATATCCACCACTGGGTCACCGTGAAAGTCTCCGGACCCCTGATTGGATTCTGTCCGGCATCAATCATCAGTGCAATAGAAACAGTGGCACGAATTCCAGGACGAGTCTCCTTCCAATACCCTGGCAAAATACCCCCAACTTATACTGTGACATTGCTGCCCCAGCACCTGCCATCAGGCTTCAAAATCTGAGTTTCCACTAAACGTTCCCATTTCAGGTCTTTCCTCAGAGGAGTGTGCAGTGCGTGTTACAGCAGAACGGGGTTTGATTCAGTTTCCTTCAAGAGACACCATAAAGGGTCGCTTTTAAAAGCCCTGCCTCTGTGCGCAGCAGGACCAGCAGCAAATGCTCCCTAATGGAGACTAATAGAGCAGCACTTAAACAATAAACCCTAATTAATAGCGTGAACACGTGTGCAATTTCATTTCATCATAAAACAAAGAGCCATTTCTGTTCATTGCATGGTCTCTTCATCAGAATCAGTTGGCCTCAATCGCGGCTCCGAGGCAGCTGGACAATGAGTGTGTGTTGCACTGTAACAGTCTGGTTTGGAAACCGGAGGGAGGAAAAAGAGGAAAAAGGTCAGTGCCAAACCTCACTCAGCTAGCTGTGCAGAGCGTGTGTGTGTGTGTGTGTGTGTGTGTGTGTGTGTGTGTGTGTGTGTGGCATTCAGGAGCTATGACACACTGGACAAATATGATTCACTCATTCATACACACTGCACCACCTGTCGCAGCCTGCAGTTCTTTATCAGGCATGTTTCCTGTTTTTAACTTTACATTTCCCAAATATTTGGAAAGGCCAGTTAGCCATTTGGTCCCTGACTCTTTGTCCCGAAACCCCGCCGAATTCAACCCAGTTTCACCCTCATGACTCCGACTAGTGGCGATGTCACCGCACTGCAGCCCCATAATTACCCCCCCCCCCCCCCCCCCCCCCCCTGTCCCCCCCCCCCCCCCCCCCCCCCCCCCCCCCCCCCCCCCCCCCCCCCCCCCCCCCCCCCCCCCCCCCCCCCCCCCCCCCCCCCCCCCCCCCCCCCCCCCCCCCTCATCCACCGGACACACCTTCCCTTTCCAACATTAAAAAAAAAAAAGAGCATTTAATTGTCCTCATCTACGAGGAGACATCAGGGCTGTGTCTGAAACCACCTCCTGAACTGTAGGTACTAAATTTAATCCAGTATGTACTGTTTAACAGCGGCACGGTGGCTTAGTGGTTTAGCACGTTCGCATCTCAGTGCTAGGGATTCCCGGTTCAAATCCCCATCTGGGTGGAGTTTCCATGTTCTCCTCGTGTCAGCGTAGGTTTCCTCCGGGTTCTCCCGTTTCCTCCCACAGTCCAAAAACATGAGTCAAGTCGATTGAGCTCTCCAAATTGCCCCATATAGAGTGTGTCTGTGTGAGTGAGTGTGTGCCCAGCGATGGATTGGCGTCCTGTCCTGGGTGTATCTGCCCGGCGCCCGAAACGTTCTCCCCTGGATGGGCATGGGGAACCCCACCGCGACCCTAATAGAGGATAAAGCGGAAGATAATGAATGGATGAATGAATGTACTGTTTAAACAACAAAGTTATCAACTCGACCTTATTACAAGGGTTATATTATTTATATCTTTTATATTTTTTGAATCCAAAAGTTTGATGAGTTTGTGGATGAGTTCCGTTCACCTGTACGGAGTTTTGACCTTAAGTCCACTCAACAGCTTTGGGTTAAACTGGAACGTTCACACAGAGTCTGATTTCATTGCTCTTTGACTGAATTGGCACAAACTCTCAATAATAGGATTTAAAATCACGTGAAGTCCTATTCAACAAACTGAGCTGTGATGACAGCTACACACACACACACACACACACACACACACACACACACACACACACACACACACACACACACACACACACACACACACTGATTAGAGAACAGATGCACTGGTCCTCATTCCCAGTCCTCTCTCCTCCCAAAAAAGTCCCACTAATTAATATATACAGTAATGAGGCGTCGTTACTTTGTTGGACTTCGTAATTCACACTCTTTCAGACCGGTGTTGTCCCCTTGGACTGTAAAAGAGCCAGATGGAGGAGGTCCCTACTCCCAACTACGCTAAGGCGAGGTAGCTCAGTAGTTGGGGTGTTGGGTTATCAATCTGAAGGTTGTGGGTTCAAATTCCAGGTTTACTAAAGTTACCAATGTGGATCCGTGAGCAAGACCTTTAACCATCATTGCTCCAGGGATTCTGTATCAACCGTGTGGTCGCTTTGGATAAAAGCATCTGCTAAATGACCAACATGTAATGTAAATGCACATTAATACTCTCAATACTATCATTCATTCATTCATTATCTTCCGCTTTATCCTCTATTAGGGTCGCGGTGGGGTTCCCCATGCCCATCCAGGGGAGAACGTTTCGGGCGCTGGGCACACCCAGGATAGGGCTCCAATCCATCGCTGGGCACACACACACTCACTCACACACACAGACACACTCTATATGGGGCAATTTGGAGAACTCAATTGACTTGATCCATGTCTTTGGACTGTGGGAGGAAAGCAGAGAACCCGGAGGAAACCCACGCGGACATGGGGAGAACATGGAAACTCCACCGAGATGGGGATTCGAACCGGGAATCTCTAGTGCTGAGAGGAGAACATGCAAAACCACTAAACCACCGTGCCGCCCTAATACAATCAATAAGTCTCATTAAAAAACTTTCAGTAAGCAAATCCTCTACAGGGGGTTGCTTTTATTAAAGCCTTTTTTAAAAAAGACCTGAGGAACCATTTATTTATACACTTATTTATACACACACACACACACACACACACACACACACACACACACACAAACGTAATAAGGGAAAGAGGCATAAAAGAAAACAATCCCTGGATCCCCAGAACATGAACATGCTGACCATTACACCCCCGTTGCCTTGCCCTCTGTATGGACCGCAGTGCATCGAATTAGAACGTTATCCAATCGATCACCTGAATGTGTAACACCCATCACATTATGATCCATAACGTCATATAAACCCGCCGTCAGTCTGTTATGACATCACGCTTACATTCTGGCTCTGCAGCTGCTCTGAGTGACGGCGCCAAAATTATAAATAAATGAATTATAAATGAAAGTCCTCGTCGCTTGGCAAGATTTGGATTGAGAAAACGATTGGAACTCCGACTTAAATTTAAATTTTTTTTTTCCAGCCTCTGAGTTAAAGGAACATGTTCATCTGCCACGGCTAAGTGGAAAGCACTCTTATTTGAGTGCACTCTGAAGGAGAGAGGGGTCCAGGTACTACAGACTCAAGTGATGCAGGGATGCTTGTGTCCTACACACACACACACACACACACACACACACACACAGATTAATGAAAAGTTACCTGCATGACTTAAAGTCCCCGTTATTGTTTCTTGTTCCATGGTGTCATAATTTGGTTTATCTAACAGGCTCAACCCAACACCTGGTGCGAGGAGATAATGAAGCAGAACACGCCTCTCTTGGCGGAACCTCAGGAACCATGTCTCAGTAGTTTCGCTCATTGCTCATCATTGCGACCCTGAGGTTATGATTGAGTCCCACGCTCCCACAGCAGCACCCTCTCATTTCAACCTCCCAGGCTTCGGAATCAGACGGCCGTCTTATATAAACATTCTAATTCACACAGCGAGCTTTCATTTCACACACGGATGGATCCAGAGCTTTAATTACGGATCATGAAGGAACCCGGGCGCTCTCTCTCTCTCCCTGTTCTGAGGGAGCCTCCTCCCCGGGAGCGCTGAAAACCCAACCTATCGTGTCCCTTCGATCTTATCTGATACGAGAGCAACAGCTGTTTCGATGCCCTCGGGCCGGGAGGGAGGAGGCATGGCGTTCACGCCGTCTATAAATCACACTTTCAGCAACGCAGTCATGAAGACTGAGGTAATGGAAGAAGTAATGGAAGGTGAAAACGTGAAGTGTAAACATAATGATCATCTTACACGCAGGTCTATTCGCTCACATCGGTCGGAAACCGGCGCATTCGAAAACTTTAAGCTTTTGGCAGCAACTGACGCGTTAACTTACCAAAGATTAATGACGTTCATTACACTCCGACTCGCCCTGTCGTGATGAATATCAGCACACTGTGATGCTGTCCGGTGCCAGACCCCCGGCCTTCTGCCTCTGGCTGAATTACAGCCTGCTGATGTGCAGTACGACAGCCTGAGCTCGTGGGTCAAGTCAAGTCAAGTCATTTATTTCTATAGCGCTTTTTACAACAGTACATTGTCACAAAGCAGCTTTACAGAATGAAAAGACTTTAAACCCCCAAAGAGCAAGCCGAAGCGACAGTGGCAAGAAAAAACTCCCTTTTATGTTGTTATTCAAGGAAGAAACCTTGGGAGGACCAAGACTCAGTGGGGGACTCATCCTCCTCGAGCGGCCAGGCAGCAACAACAATGTGGGACACTAATGTAGAGATATTTAACAAATGGAAAAACTAAAAACTAGAAAACTATATGTGAGTCCATTAGGGGGCGTCCCGCAGGACCGCCAGTCCAATTAATATTCAGGTTCCAGGGTGACATCGCTTTTATAGAAAAAAAAAGTTATTTATCCATTCATTCATTCATTCATTATCTCCCGCTTATCCTCTATTAGGGTCGCGGTGGGGTTCCCCATGCCCATCCAGGGGAGAACGTCTCGGGCGCTGGGCAGATAGACCCAGGACAGGGCGCCAATCCATCGCTGGGCAGAGTTATTTATTATTATTATTATTTATTATAAAAAAATCATAAATAAAAATAATTAATTAATAAAGGGGACAAGGTAGCTCAGTGGTTCGGGTGTTGGACTATCAATTTGAAGGTTGGGGGTTCGAATCCCAGGGCCACTGAAGTTACCCATGTGGGTCCTTGAGCGAGACCCTTAACCCTCATTGCTCCAGGGATGTTGTGATGAACCCTGTGCTCACCTTGTAAGTCGCTTCGGATCAAAGCGTCTGCCAAATGACCAAAATGTAAACGTAATTTATTAAAAATAAAAATAAATAAATAAATAATAATAAATAATAGGATGCAAATTAGTGACTCAATGCAAACATGTTGCACCTCTGTTTGTCTTTTAAATTTTCTGAATAATTACTGTACTGAAAAAGTGACTTCAGACTTCTTTTTGAGAATCCTTTAAGAAAAAAAATGTCATTAAACAGTCCGCTGCTCAGACCAGTTCACAAAGCATCAGTGATCTGTACAGGTTTTAATCCCACCACCCTGTAAGGTTCAATCATTTTACCTGAAAAACTGAAGCAAAAGAAAATCATGATAAAACAGCCACCAAAACTGTAATATAGCTGAATTACACATACTGCACACTAGAGGGCGCCATTACACAAGCTGCTGCTGATCTCTGTTCAGTTTATAGCAAATTAATTACTATTTTAACCAATATGTCCGACTCATCTAGTCTACAAACCACATTACACAGAAATTGTGTCTTATTAAACAACATTATAAGCTTCAGAGCCCAAATTCCGTTAAAGAGCGACCTCTGCATGACTTTTAATCTTAAAAACGGACAGGTTCGCGGCGTAGCCTGAACTTTATCATACATTATGACTTTGTTAGCTTACTAAAACGCGATAGGTTCAATTAATAATCATATTTACCGACTTATTGATTTAAAATCTGATTTCGGATGCTGTTATATCAGCAAGAAAGACCAGCGTTAACCAATAAACTAACCCACTACATCAAAACAAACCTGATCTGTAGTTTAATTCCATCAAAAGCGAAACAACACCGCCCTCTAGTGTTTAATAACCGATAATACAATCCTTAATTGTAACGAAGGCAGAGGCAAGAACGTCTGCTTAATACTTATTCATTCATCCATTATCTTTCGCTTTATCCTCTATTAGGGTCGCGGGGGGGTTCTCCATGCCCATCCAGGGGAGAACGTTTCAGGCGCTGGGCAGATAGACCCAGGACAGGACACCAATCTATCGCTGGGCACACACTCACACACACAGACATGCACACATACACACTCTATATGGGGCAATTTGGAGAATTCAATTGACTTAATCCATGTTTTTGGACTGTGGGAGGAAACCGAAGAACCCGGAGGAAACCCACGCGGACACAGAGAGAACATGGAAACTCCACCCAGATGGGGATTCGAACCGGAAATCCCTAGTGCTAAGAGGAGAACATGCCAACCACTACTGCTTAATATTATTATTATTATTATTACGAGAAGTCTTTCGACAAACCTTTGAAGCCCTTTTGAATTATAAAAAGGTGTTATTAATACAAAACCTGCCCAGCGATAGGTTGGCGTCCTGTCCTGGGTGTATCTGCCCAGCGCCCGAGACGTTCTCCCCTGGATGGGCATGGGGAACCCCCCCCCCCCGCGACCCTAATAGAGGATAAAGCGGAAGATAATGAATTAATTAATTAATACAAAACCAGTTTACTGATTACTGGAGGTGACTTAATATTTAGTTGCAGAGAATACGTCAGTTAATATGATTAAAATTAGAGACCGAGGACGTGGTTTTACTGCATCGGCAAAATGTTTAGCAATTTCACCTTCCATCCAGCCTTCTGCTGGAAAATATTCTCTTCAAGCAACATCAGCGCTCACCAGTAAAACCCTATTTGCCCAGTGCCTAACATGCAAGACTTGTAAGGGCAATTACATCTGACCTTAAAACAGTTTATAAGCCCCCAAACTGCGGTATGACTCAAAAAATCCACTTCCAATGCCATCTCAAGTGCTTATTACTGAACTTAGTCTGTAATAGATGGCAAAGAGCTCCCTTTTCGGAATTTGGAGAATGAATAAACAATGGAACCGGGCTTCGGTGAGGCCGACTTCAGCTGCGTGGTTCTATAAAGCGCACTGCTCTTTAAACACGACCTGGTGTTTACAGAACCTGGCATGACTCAAATGTTCTGTGCCTTTATCCTCAGGCTGTCAGACCGTAGGCTTTAATAACCTGAAGAGCTGAGACACAGAAGATGAACAGGCCATGATTTACAGACCAAATGTAAACTCACATGAATGAATGAATATAAATCTATTAACCCTGGAATAGACTTCAATTCTTTAATAACTTAAAAGTATATTTTTATTTACCAATAATTATACCATAATAATTATACCATATTAAGGCAGAAGTCTATTTTATTGTAATGTTTTGTGAATGATAATTATGTTGGGCAGTGCTGGCTGAGCCCTATTATCATTATCCATCCATCCATCCATCCATCCATCATTTTCCACTTTATCCTCAATAAGGGTGTGTGTGTGGGGGGGTGTTTCCCCATGCCCATCCAGAATTGGGATTCGAACCGGGAATCCCCAGCGCTGACAGAACATGCCAACCACTAAGCCACTGTGCCGCCCCACAAATAATCCCTATTATCATTATTATTTATATTTTTAAGACGTGGTCGGCTTTCAGTGTAAAGAGGTTTTAATCTCTGTGTTTACCAATGTGGGCCCTTAGGCAAGGCCCTTGGCCTTCATTGCTCTAGGGGTGCTGTAAGCTTCTTATAAAACTGAAATCCAAGCTCAACCCAATGGATTAACTGACAGACAAACAGAATACGAGTTTTCATCTTCTTTAATGTGCACAGCGTGATGTATACAGTAAAAAGCAAAGAAGAAATGTAAAAAAAAACAACAACAATGGCCTCTCTCAAGCCCAAAGTCTTAAACACACATTCGAAGACAGCAGGTAGACAGCATAGTTTCATGGGGGGGTCCCCGGAGCAGAGGACCTCAGATCGCCGGTCTTTGCCAGTGTGTGCGCGAGTCCAACAGTCGACGGATAATAAAATAAAATTAAAAAAATAAAAGCAAAGGGATAGTTTTTTTATTTTTTTTTCTCAAGTCACCAAATTTGGTCTGTTTATTTTTCACATCAACACACACACACACACACACACGATCCTGCCTAAATGAACCGGAGCTGCTTAATGAAATCGACAACTGAAGAATGAGCAAAAAAAAAAAAAAAAAGAAAATACTTCATCTTCTAAGAATGAAAAGTCAACTCTCTCTTTGCCGCCGCCGTGGCGCTAAAGCTAAGAAGCGGATCCGGAATGTGGAAATTTGGGCCGTCCCGTCGCTCGAGGGAAGCTGTTTTCATCGCGACGGGGTTGAAAAGCTGGAGATCTCTTTTGTCAGCTTAGTGCTGACCCGCTTACTGAGCTCAGCGCTTTTTCGATTCACGGCACAACAATGGCAGCATGCAGTGTCACGGGCGGGCGGTCTCCGAGTGCCAGTTCATCACTGTACGGCTCATCACAAAAACAAAAACACTAACGACACAGCTCGCGATTTGTTAAAGTCAGAGAAGTCAGAAAGCCAACGTTAGAGCCGAAGGTTCGACTCTTCGACGCTCACACCGCTGAGCAGGGGACAGGCAGCAAGCTAGCTTAGTGTTTCGGCTGCGGCCAACTTCAGGGTTAAGATTAAATTCTGACCTCCAGCTTTGTACACTCCGAACCCCTCTACCTAACGACTTAAATACTAAGTAAAGATTACATATGGCTTTGTACACAGACCGACCGGCTCTGTTTGCTCAGTTATTTGAATTAGCATGCAACTCAAATACAGACCGTGGACACCGTGGAATCCTAATTAGGTTCTTATTAATGAAATAATTGTTATTAAGGGAATAAAATCTGTAAAAAAATGTATTCACATCCTCTGTTGTGTTTGTACTGCATTATAAAGGACTACGGCCTTCAGAGATCGACACAATCGTCACTAATGAAAGAAAAACGAGTAACGAATCCCGGAAAGAAAAGGGCACAAGACATTAGAGGTTCACAGCCTCATCCCAGCAAGCAGAATAAAAAGAAATATCAGGCTTATGCGGTGCTCCATTAGTGAAAAACGCTAACAAATTACAAAAAGACATAATCTCTAATGACAGATCATAGATCTTGACCCCCCGGTGGACCACAGAAACTGGAGGGAGTCGAAGAGCCGAGAGCGATGCATTTATAACGAAGGCACCAAACGTACGCTGGTTTTCAGCTCTTGGCACATTTTAATCTTAAATCTTCCTCATTTGAATTCATCCCGCTGTTCCCCTCCTTGAGTTTCCAGCCAGCCCCCACCCTGTTTCTTCCTTCACTTCGGGTGCCGCTCTTAAACCACCTTGACGTTTGTGATCCGCACGTTGCTGAAGCACTTGCCCATGGCCTCGAACAGGGGATCGCAGAAGGTGTGCACGCAGATGGAGTAGACCTGGCTCAGGCAGTGGATCTCAATCAGGTAGCTCTTGACGCACGGCACCACGGCCCAGATGTGCAGGAACGAGAGGATGGCGAAGAAGATGCCCCAGATGAGCGCCAGTGGGATGCCCACCAGGGCCGTCAGCAGCCGGTAGAACCAGTACTTGGTGACCGTAAAGGTGGTGAAGCTGGCCTTCCAGATGGTGTCGAAGCTGTAGGTGCCCGCTGGCTCGGCGATCACGTCCTCGAAGTCCACCTGCGGGAGAGCCATGCTTAACGTAAATATAAAAATACTCCACACGGTTACAGCTATGTTTATTTTTTCACATATCTAATTAAATCACGGGTCACTGCAAGGCAATGTCCATCTCGCTTTGTCCTGAGTATCCATCTCCATCATCCTGCATGAGCACCTGCATGTCCTCCCTCACCACACCCATGAACCTTCTTTCAGGCCTTTCTCTCCTCCTCCGGGCTGGTGGTGCCTTCCTCAGCATCCTTCTGCCAATTTACACCTCCAGCCTCTTTTTTACATGTCCCAACCACCTCTCCAAAATGTCCCACCTGTCCCTATTAGTAAACCTATTATTAGTCAGATCCATCCTCCTCACTCCCAATAAAATATGCGACAGCATCATCTCTGACACTCCCAGCTCCCTCTTCTGCCTTTTGGTCGGCTGTTCTGTGCAATAGCATCAGAGCTGATTAAAATAATAACATTTAGAAAACAACCTTTGGAGGCGGCATGGTGGCTTAGTGGTTTGGCATGTTCCCCTCTCAGCACTAGGGATTCCCGGTTCGAATCCCCATCTGGGTGGAGTTTCCATGTCCTCCCCGGTTCTCCGGTTTCCTCACACAGTCACAGCACACAAAAACATGCATGAAGTCAATGGAGTTCTCCAAATTGCCCCATATAGAGTGTGTGTGTGAGTGAGTGTGTGCCCAGCGATAGATTGGCGCCCTGTCCTGGGTGTATCTGCCCAGCGCCCGAAACTTTCCCCCTTGGATGGGTATGGGGAACCCCACTGCGACCCTGATAGAGCATAAATTCATTCATTCATTCATTATCTTCCGCTTATCCTCTATTAGGGTCGCGGTGGGGTTCCCCATGCCCATCCAGGGGAGAACATCTCGGGCGCTGGGCAGATAGACCCAGGACAGGGCGCCAATCCATCGCTGGGCACACACTCACTCACACAGTCACACTATATGGGGCAATTTTGAGAATTCAATTAACTTGATCCATGTTTTTGGACTGTGGGAGGAAACCGGAAAACCCGGAGGAAACCCACGCAGACACGGGGAGAACATGGAAACTCCACCCAGATGGGGATTCGAACCGGGAATCCCTAGCGCTGAGAGGCGAACGTGCTAAACCACTAAGCCACCGTGCCGCCCTAGAGCATAAAGCGGAAGATAATGAATGAATGAATGAATGTTGGAGTAAAAAGCAAAATAAACAACAGCTTTGAGCCTCATGAACAATTTGCGACAGAAATTGTACGTATTCCCTCCACATGGTACAGCGTATATCCAACACAGCCCCCCAAATCCACCCAAATCCACATTCCACAGAGACGTATGTGTTACATGATTCACTTCTTATGTGATTATTTAACCCTGACTTACACAGGGGGAACTGTCTGCTGCGCTACACTTCATAAATCACGTTGAGGCTCAACAAGCGCCCGACCTCACGAACTAACATTTACAAAAAAGCTCCTCTGTATAACCCTGTTGATGCAGCCAAGTACAAAACCTTAAGTTTACATCTTGCCGGGAGTGAACAGCTGTGTCAGTATGGACGTCAGCGCACCTGCTCTCACTTTCGGACCGAAGCGCAATACAAATGTCATCACAATTTAAAGAACAGACACCATGATCCTCTGGAGCTCATCGTACGGCTCACTTAATGGAATACTGACCCTACACGTCTATTTAAAGTGTTTTTAGTGATTTTAAGCAGCTTCTCTTATTCTTCTCTTCAGTCCTGTGAGCAGTTAGATGATGATCTGGTTGGTGCTCATAATCAGTATAATAATAATAATAATAATAATAATAATTCATTTCATTCATTATCTCCCGCTTTATCCTCTATTAGGGTCGCGGTGGGGTTCCTCATACCCATCCAGGGGAGAAGTCTCCGGCGCTGGGCAGATAGACCCAGGACAGGGCGCCAATCCATCGCTGGGCACACACTCACTCACACAGACACACTCTATATGGGGCAATTTTGAGAATTCAATTGACTTGATCCATGTTTTTGGACTGTGGGAGGAAAGCGGAGAACCCGGAGGAAACCCACGCAGACACGGGGAGAACATGGAAACTCCACCCAGATGGGGATTCAAACCGGGAATCCCTAGTGATGAGAGGAGAACGTGCTAAACCACTAAGCCACCGTGCCGCCAATAATAATAATAATAATAATAATAATAAATAAAGGGTGGCACAGTGGCTTAGTGGTTAGCATGTTCTCCTCTTAGCACTAGGGATTCCCGGTTCGATTCCCAATCTGAGTGGAGTTTCCTTGTTCTCCCCGTGTCCGCGTGGGTTTCCTCCGGGTTCTCCGGTTTCCTCCCACAGTCCAAAAACATGGATCAAGTCCATTGAATTCTTTAAATTGCCCCATATAGAGTGTGTTTGTGTGTATGTGTGTGTGTGTGTGTGTGTGCCCAGTGATAGATTGGCGCCCTGTCCTGGGTGTATCTGCCCAGCGCCCAAAACTTTCTCCCCTGGATTAGCATGGGGAACCCCCCCGTGACCCTAATATAGGATAAAGCGGAAGATAATGGATGGATGGAATAAAGGGCAGCCAATCTGGGTGGTGTTTCCATGTTCTCCACGTGGGTTTCCTCCGGGTTCTCCGGTTTCCTCCCTCAGTCCAAAAACATGGATCAAGTCAATTGAATTCTCCAAATTGCCCCATATAGAGTGTGTCTGTGTGCATGAGTGTGTGCCCAATGATGGATTGGCGCCCTGTCCTGGGTGTATCTGCCCAGCGCTCGAACCGTTCTCCCCTTGATGGGTATGGGGAACCCCCATATATGGTAATGGATGTGATAATGGATGGATGGATAATAAATAAATTATAAAAATAATAAAATCAACCAGTAGATGTAGATATGGGAGGTCTGTCTCTTAAGGTTAACAACAAGGACAGGACTTTTACAACCACCTCTCTGGCATCACAGGCCTTGATGCTTCATTAAACACCATTGGGTTAAACTAGAACGAATGACAGAACCAGAGCCGGAAGAGAATACCAGGATGAATAAATAACGAATGATTTTAGTAACCAGTCACACTTTACTTAATAGAGGACAAAATCCATTTATTTATTTCCAAATTTATTATAATAAACATTTAAAAACTTGCTTTGAGATGTGTTAACCACCAGCTTTCAGACTAATACCCCCCCCCGTCACCCTAACCACTGAGCTACCACACCCCAGTGACAATAGGAATAAATACCTGAATTAAGTGATAATTCGGTGCGTCAGTTCATACAGTGCGCCATTGTGCTCGACTACCCCGTAGAGCAGCATCTGTCCGGAGACTGACATTTTCCACGCTCTCATTAAGCCTAAATTGATGCCCTGCACTCGAAAGTGGCTCACATGAAAGATTCGAGGACGTCAGCTTGGTCTGAACCGCCACGCAGGCTCATAGCTCAACTGGGGAAAACAATGAGGCCCACATCTGCCCGGCCATTCATCAAGCTGCTGTATATTCCGACAGACTGCACGCATACTTTCCACCACTTCAAACATCTGACCCTGAACCACACTCCAGCCTTAAGAGCTCTCCTGTTTCGGGACGCCGGTTTTCAGCTCCTTAAAAGAAGGGATTAATGTGTGCAGATGGCTTTTTTCACACGTGTTTGGACTAAATCGACACGGACGGCTTTCCAACAACAACGTTTTCAGCAACCATCGACTGCCGTAGGACGATGCACACACGACTTTCCATCCATATTACAAACTCCAGTGAAGCACAGAGCCAGGGCACGAAGGACGTGAGGTGATGTCCTGCGATGCCTGAAGCCTGGTGTGCTATTAAAAGAAGCCCTTTATTTTTTTTTTTTACGAGGGGAAAATAGTCTATTCCGAGGCAAAGCTGCTCTTTGAGGTTTAGCTGCAGAGGAACTCTGATGTCAATTGTCTTTTTAAGTCAACCGCCGAGCGAACGAATGCCAGATGCATGCCTAGAGGAACACTCCATGCATGTGTGTGTGTGTGTGTGTGTGTGTGTGTGTTAGGATGGCAAAAATGTAGATGGGAATTCCCTGCTCCCCTCATGTACGCTAGACCGCAAGATGACACGCCCACTGTCACAAGGCCAGTGAAAAATAAATGGAAAAAATCACGCCGCCAGTGAAAACGCTCGTCCATGGTGTCTTGTGGAACCAATTTATGGACAATTCATAAGAGCCGATATTCCAGGTGTATTTGGGGAAAGTGACTCAGAATCACAAGATGCCAGAGATGGGGGGTGGGGGTGTGGGGGTGTGTGTGTGTGGAATCTCTCATTTGAAGGCTCGGCCATTTTCCAGCTTTATCTCCGTAGAGACACCCTTTGATCAGCTGGTCTTGTCTTTGCAGCTGCCACCCTTTTTTTGAAGGCTTTCTACAAGATATTGGGGCAATTTGGCTTCTCCCAAAATTTCAGCATGTCCCAGAGGAAGCCATCCCGGCACGGGATGTGAATCAAACCCAGGACCTTCCCACCACAGTGCAGAACATTTTTGTCTTGTGAGTGTTGAATGAATAAATTCCTGACCGTCGGCACGCTCGTAGGAGACACGCTGGTTCGACGTGCACACAGCCTGCTCCCCGTCCCGCATCGTATCCCCATGAGGAATGCACCCTGGGAAATCTGGCAGCGTCCTGATAAAGGGCTCGGCGCGATTCAGATACGCTTGTGGCATGTCGAGCGGCCTGACCTCGACGCTCCACCCTGGAAAACTCCTGCTCATGTAAGAAGAAGCAACCTCCCCGAAAAACACAGGAAACTTCAAATGTTTCCTCTCTTTCAACCGAGAGCTGAAGCCATTGATTGCTGAGGTCTGACCGTTCATTCCATACGTGGTCGTCGCCGTAAAGGAGTGAGGATACTCCACCAAAATGCCGCATGGGGATCGTGCCAGGATCGGCAGTGGACGCACTTACGAGTTTTCCCAAAACAAAGCAGTACGGCTTCCAACATAAATCAACCCACACTTCCACACTGAGTGTTATCAATACTCACGTCTAAGTTTAGGGATTTACTTCATCACAAATAAGCACCATGAGCAAAAAAGAAAA
>JAFMOD010000029.1:96801-111365 GCA_019802435.1 Corydoras maculifer | reverse complement strand
TTCCCCATGCCCATCCAGGGGAGAACGTCTCGGGCGCTGGGCAGATAGACCCAGGACAGGGCGCCAATCCATCATTGGGCACACACTCACTCACACAGACACACTCTATATGGGGCAATTTTGAGAATTCAATTAACTTGATCCATGTTTTTGGACTGTGGGAGGAAACCGGAGAACCCGGAGGAAACCCACGCAGACACGGGGAGAACATGGAAACTCCACCCAGATGGGGATTCGAAACGGGAATCCCCAGCGCTGATATATATATATATATATATATATATATATATAAATAATATGTTGTCGTAGTTTCTGGATAAGTAAAGTACAGTGGCGTTAGTTCAGTGGAACCGCAGTACACCTGCCAGGTTTAGTATGCAAATAAATGTAAATTTAGGGAATGCTCTAATAAAAACGAATACACACAGTAAATACATCACGACTCTCCAATAATGATCGTGAACCTTGAATATATTTTTTGTTTTTTTACATTTATGTAAGAAAACAGATGCTATTTCACTCTGAATGAACTTTAATCTCAATGCACATTTAGACTGACTAACTAAAAGAAATGTCTTGGATATCTGAGTTGATTTTAAGTTCGTCAGCAGATTATTTGGCTCCTTAACTCTCCATTCCTCCCCGTGGATTCGGTCGTCACCCTGTCACCCCAATCAAAAGAGGAGCTGTACAGAACCCGGTGTCACCCTTAAACTCGACCTCCGTTTATAGAAAGTCTTATTATGGAGCCGGTAGGAAAATAGTCTGATTTGAATTCAGGTTAACTTTGTGTAAATTAGACTCAACTGAACTGGGTTCAGATGAACTGCGGTCTGCGGGCCCCCTGTGCAGGTGTTCTTTATTCCTGATTTATTTTTAAGTGAAGATATATATATATATATATATATATATATATATATATATATATATACAAACTAAGGTGTCATGCCGAAAGGTTTGTCGGTTCTTTGCTCTGTGAGGTTTCCAGTCTGATCTCTGAGGTTCTTCTTTATAAACTGCACTGCGCTCTGGATTTTTGCTCTATTACATCATTCAATGGGGTGGAGAGAAAAAGAGCACCTGAAGGCCTCATGTTCCATTGCACAAACAAGCCTTCCTTTCTTTCCAAGCTGCACACACACACACACACACACACACAATCTGCAGCTTGAATGCATTTCGTGAAGCAAACTCGACTGCAAACTGCAATAACCCATTAAAATAAACCACGAAAGGCAATGTGGAATCCCGTCATCCATTATACTTGCTCTGTAACCCCGAGTGGAGCATCGGAACCCCGATCCCTCAGTCTGGCAGGGATTTCAGGTTGAATTCTGATAATGCCACAGTGTAAGGTGAGAAAAGTCCCACTCTCCGTCTGCTTATCCCCAGCCCAACATGGCCTCCTTTAAACTCATGAATAGAGCAAGAGGGTGGATGAGCCCTTCAACCAAATTCTGCTCACAGTTAAAGAATAAAGGAAGGAAACCTATTGTTGTATAAATATTAATTTATTTTAAAAAAATACTTTACTAAACACTCTAATAGGCAGCATTCAGTCACCCGTTACAGGTGTGATTACCTGTCGACATCACAGACACTCAAAGCAGTAGCATAATTATTTCAAAGTTAATTAACGAAGCCCAGCATTTGTTCGTAATACGTTTTGCTGCTGTATTCAAAGTTATACAGCAATGCAAACTAATACTTATATACATCATAAAGCTCAAATCGATGTCAAAGGCAACAAAGTCCGCGATTATTCGCATGTCTTCTGCAGCAGTGCGGTTGCACAGGCAGCATGGGCCCCATGCGTTCGACGCTTTCATCCCGGTCCAAAGCAAACACACCTGATCCAGAGGAGGACAAAACGAAATCGGGTGCGATTGATAGGACTTGGGATCGTGTCCAACCCATCAGGGGAATGCATGCTGCGCAGAACCCGCCTGCAGCCGGATGGGCCGGTCTGAAAGCCTCGAAGCGCTTCAGCTGGGTACGTGCTTCACGCTGCAGGATGACAGGCACCTGCCGACGCTGCTGGAGAGCAGGCCCACGTGCACATCTGCGCAGGTGGACCACAGCGCCCGAATGGAGGGCAGCACCATCCTGCAGCTCTTCAACAGCGGCGTCAGGACCCTGCATGCAACCACAAAATACAAAAAGGTTTTTTTTATTATCATAATTTATTAATTATATTATTCAACATAGGCGGCACGGTGGCTTAGTGTTTAACATGTTCTCCTTTCAGCGCTAAGGATTCCCGGTTCGAATCCCCATCTGGGTGGAGTTTCCATGTTCTCCCCGTGTCCGCGTGGGTTTCCTCCGGGTTCTCCGGTTTCCTCCCACAGTCCAAAAACATGGATTAAGTTAATTGAGTTCTCCAAATTGCCCCATATAGAGTGTGTGTGTGTGAGTGAGTGTGTGCCCAGCGATAGGTTGGCGTCCTGTCCTGGGTGTATCTGCCCGGCGCCCGAAACCTTCTCCTCTGGATGGGCATGGAGAACCCCCCCGCGACCCTAATATAAGTTAAAGCGGAAGATAATGAATGAATGAATAAACATGGGCGGCATGGTGGCTTAGTGGTTTAGCATGTTCTCCTCTCAGCATTAGGGATTCCCGGTTCGAATTCCAATCTGGGTGGAGTTTCCATGTTCTCCCCGTGTCCACCTGGGTTTCCTCCGGGTTCCCCGGTTTCCTCCCACAGTCCAAAAACATGGATCAAGTCAATTGAGTTCTCTAAATTGCCCCATATAGAGTGTGTCTGTGTGAGTGAGTGTGTGTCCAGCAATAGATTGGTGCCCTGTCCTGCGTGTATCTGCCCAGCGCCTGAAACCTTCTCCCCTGGCTGGGCATGGGGAACCCCCCCGCGACCCTAATAGAGGATAAAGTGGAAGATAATGGATGGATGGATATTATTCAACATGCATGGACCACAATCGTTTTCCCCTTCATCTCTGATTGTGTCCAGTGCCAGTCTTTCTCCAGCTGGAGAACATCCAAAACAAGCACCGGGCTGAAGTTAAAGTTCACAGACTGAACCCAAGACCTCTAAAGGCATCTGAAGGATTTAAAACCTCACTCTTCTTACCAAATATGTACACAACTGAGGATCGCAAACACGAGACCCGCCACAAAGGCCAACGGGACTGCGAGCAACGTGGTCAGGATCCGGTAGAAGACGAATCTAATGAGCTCGAAGAGTGCGTGACTGCCGATCCACACCGAGTCCAGACTGCGCGCCGAGGCGGGTTCGGCGATCACGTCCTCGAAGTCGACCTGGAGAGTGTGCATAAAGACAAACCCGTGAAAACGCCACACTCTGTATAACTAAATGTACGTCAAATTTACAGAACTGTACCATTATACATCATATACGGACAAAATAATACACACAGCGCTTGTCTACGGGTTTGCATTACGTTCCTTATTTCCAATTAATAAACAATTCAGATCTCCAACATTATTTAAGACACCCACAGAACCCAATGGACTAATTGGTCTCTCTGTATTCGTTTAAAATAATGCAACTAAGAGTTTAATGAGGGCGGCATGGTGGCTTAGTGGTTTAGCACGTTCTCCTCTCAGTGCTAGGGATTCCCGGTTCGAATCCCCATCTGGGTGGAGTTTCCATGTTCTCTCCGTGTCCGCGTGGGTTTCCTCCGGTTTCTCCGATTTCCTCCCACAGGCCAAAAACATGGATCAAGTCAATTGAGTTCACTAAATTGCCCCCTATAGAGTGTGTCTGTGTGAGTGAGTGTGTGTCCAGTGATAGATTGGCACCCTGTCCTGGGTCTATCTGCCCAGCGCCCGAAACGTTCTCCCCTGGATGGGCATGGGCATGGGAAACCCCCCCCCCACCGCGACCCTAATAGAGGATACTAGTGGCTTAGTGGTTTAGCACATTCTCCTCTCAGCATTAGGGATTCCCGGTTCGAATCCCCATCTGGGTGGAGTTTCCATGTCCTCCCCATGTCCCCGCGGGTTTCCTCCGTGTTCTCCGGTTTCCTCCCACAGTCCAAAAACATGGATCAAGTCAATTGAGTTCTCCAAATTGCCCCATACAGAGTGTGCATGTCTGTGTCAGTGAGTGAGTGTGTGCCCAGCGATAGATTGGCGCCCTGTCCTGGGTGTATCTGCCCAGTGCCCGAAATGTTCTCCCCTGGATGGGCATGGGGAACCCCACCGCGACCCTAATAGAGGATAAAGCGGAAGATAATGAATGAATGAATGAGTTTAATGAGAGAACTTGACATTGCAGTGAATAAGTCGGCATCTATAAAGGTATACACATGTATGTTAATGTTCTACACAATGTCCAATGAGCTCATCAGTCAGCTGGTTCACATTCTTTTGGCCATATAGTTAAACTATTACGTTAAAAAAATACATCAACCAAGTTAGGGTCTAAATCGAACCACCCAGATTAACTACATTTTATTGTTTTAGTATGTATTATTATAGGACGATTCTGCATATTGAGGACCAAAGTGTGGAAATGTAAAAGAAATTAAATGCCAAAATAAAAAGAGATAAACATAAACTATAAAATAATGAATAAAGAGATGGATACTAAACATCGTCGTATTAAAAGGAACACAAACAGTGCAGGTCAATATAGAAAACAAACCGAGAAAATAAAAAATAAAAAAAGACCCTTGGAAATGTATGGCCTCCAGGGTCCCTAAATCACCCCCTGACACCCAGCACCACCCCCTTTACCCCCCCCCCCCAGTGAGCTTTCACATGGCGACATGGAGATCTGTTTTCATGTCAAAGGACGGTTTAGGACGCATCTTTTAATCTCAGTAAAACTTTTTTTTGATCCTCAGATTGAGGTTCGGAAGTACATTACCACAGCGGGATTAAACTCGGGATTAAACGCGGGATTAAACGCGGGGTTCCTCACCTGTAGGTGCGCGTTCATGTCGCGCGCGTCCCTGTTCGGAACCGGCCGGTACTGGTTCTGTTTGTTCTTCAGGATCGGCTCGATGGTGGTGTTGAAGACGCGTTCGTCCATGAACACGCAGGTGTCCGCTCTCTCGTCCTGCTGCCCCATGCTCTCTCTCTCTCTCTCTCTCTCTCTCTCTCTCTCACTCTCTCTCTCTCTCTCTCGCGTCCACGCTCAGGCTCGTGCCCACAGTGCGCGCCCTCGCGCAGTCACGCGTAATGCGCAGCCACCCATCCTCCCGACCACCGATCAACCCTCCAAACCCCCCCCCCCCGTCACTGTGCATTACTTAAAAACTTAAAAATGAAGAGGAGAGCCTCTTATAATAAAGGATTACAATATCATATTTATTGATATTTATCAGACCATCCATCCATTATCCTCCGCTTTATCCTCTATTAGGGTCGCGGGGAGGGGGGGGGTTCCCCATGCCCATCCAGGGGAGAACGTCTCGGGCGCTGGGCAGATACACCCAGGACAGGACGCCAATCCATCGCTGGGCACACAGTCACTCACACAAACCAGCTCTATATGGGGCAATTTGGAGAATTCAATTGACCTTGATCCATGTTTTTGGACTGTGGGAGGACACCGGAAAACCCGGCGGAGACCCACGTGGACACGGGGAGAACATGGAAACTCGACCCAGATTGGGATTCGAACCGGGAATCCCTAGTGCTGAGAGGAGAACATGCCAACCACTAAGCCACCGTGCCTCCCTGATATTTATCAGGAATCAGGAAATCAGGACTGTGCGTATAGGGTAGCCTATCCCGGCACTCAGCATCCCAGATATCACATGGGTGTGGGCCACTCTCAGATTCGGTTCTGGTGTCTCAGTAGACACTGTCCTTTGTCTCAGGCTCAGTGAGTTTGGGAGGCGTCACTCATTTGGGGAGGAAGCCACAGCTGATGAGGACGTTCCGGATGGATGTTGTTGTTCATCACTCATAAGGAAGCTCAACACTGCATTCCAGACAATCAGCCTTGTTTACAACAACACGTTACTAAGTGAATATCCAGCTCTGCCCTTTTGAACCGAAACCGTCGTCCGGCTATTTCTCAGCACTGCGGTGACTCCAGGATGGAGGTTCTGGATTCCATTTCAGGTTGCAGTGGACAAAGATCCTGCTTTTGTGTGGAGACTTCATGTCCTCCCTGTACCTGAGTGTGTGTTATCCACATCACGAAGACTAATTGCCCCTCTGATCGGATCGTTTGTAACCCTCCCTGTTGGGACAGGCGCGGGTGTGAGGTTAAGAACCCAGCCTCGCGACGTCTTAATGTCCTCCCTCTACCTGAGTGTGTTTAATCCACATCACGAAGACTAATTGCCCCTCTGATCGGATCATTTGTAAGGCACGGGTGTGCGGTTAAAAACCCAGTCTTGCGACGTCTTCATGTCCTCCCTGTACCTGAGTGTGTTTAATCCACATCACGAAGACTAATTGCCCCTCTGATCGGATCATTTGTAAGGCACGGGTGTGCGGTTAAGAACCCAGCCTCGCGACGTCTTCATGTCCTTCCTGTACCTGAGTGTGTTTAATCCACCTCACGAAGACTAATTGCCCCTCCGATCGGATCGTTTGTAACCCTTCCTGTTGGGACAGGCGCGGGTGTGAGGTTAAGAACCCAGCCTCGCGACGTCTTCATGTCCTCCCTCTACCTGAGTGTGTTTAATCCACCTCACGAAGACTAATTGCCCCTCTGATCGGATCGTTTGTAACCCTTTCACTGAGTTTGTGATATTCGACGCCATGGAATCAAAATCCATGTTTTATTCAAACATTCGGCCTCATTCCATTCCACCCCCCCACCCCCATCCCGATGCCGTCCTGTGGAAAGACTTTTCCGAAATGAGGCTGTGTTGGTTCTGCTGCGTCTGTCCCAAACACATCCTGTTCTAATGAGCACATCCACACATAGAGCTGCCCAGAGTAATGTTCTGAGAGACCGTCATAGCTATGCGGGGGGCCTTCCCCAAACTGTTCTCACAAAAGGACAAATAGCATTTGTGACGATCTTTAATTTATTCATTCATTCATTCATTCATTCATTATCTTCCGCTTATCCTCTATTAGGGTCGTGGTGGGGTTCCCCATGCCCATCCAGGGGAGAACGTCTCGGGCGCTGGGCAGATAGACCCAGGACAGGGCGCCAATCCATCGCTGGGCACACACTCACTCACACAAACACACTCTATAGGGGGCAATTTTGGGAATTCAATTAACTTGATCCATGTTTTTGGACTGTGGGAGGAAACCGGAGAACCCGGAGGAAACCCACGCAGACACGGGGAGAACATGGAAACTCCACCCAGATGGGGATTCGAACTGGGAATCCCTAGAGCTGAGAGGAGAACGTGCTAAACCACTAAGCCACCGTGCCGCCTGCTTTAATTTATAATTTTTAAATTAATTTTTTTCTTCCCCCCCCCACCCCTCACTCTGATTCACTGAGAACGACACGGGTTTGGGACCTCAACGCCACATGCACACCACCTGAACCCGGGGCCATTACACCCACATAACCATGCCGTAAACACACCATTAACACGTCAGCGTCGGCGCCGTGACAGAACGCCGTACAAGGCATGTGATTGTGCCGTGCCGATGGATTCGGAACCGTTCTGACGTTCTCAAAGCTTATTTTCTTCTTCTCGGTTTGTTCTCCTCATAAAGCCGCCGTTCTCCGGTATCTCAGGGGTTAGCGCTCTACCACCTGTCCATCCTCACCACGTTTCAGGTTCGGTATTTGAATCCACTCGGTCCAGACCTGCGTCTCTGAGGGTCTTTATTTCGTGGCCGGACGCTGAGGATTTGCGCTCTGGAATCAGAATCTCATGTCACACAGAGAACGAGGCACATGACTCAGGGGTATCTTAGGAATGGAGGACAGAGTCCTGACAAGTCTCGGGGCAGATTGCACTCTGAGATTCTGCCACCGATGCTGGAAAATCTACCGAGCAGGTAAAAGGCCCTCCAACCATTTTCCACCGTAAAACAGAGGACTGTTTCTCTGGCAGGTGCGACATTTAAGAGCATGAGTTATTAGATTGGACCTCAGGACGTCCTGATCCCAAATCAGTCAGCGATCAGTCTGTGTGTTACTTCAATTGCAAAGACGGCTTTATTCATTCATTCATTCATCCATTATCTTCCGCTTTATCCTCTATTAGGGTCGCGGGGGGGGTTCCCCATGCCCATGGGAGAAGGTTTCGGGCGCTGGGCAGATACACCCAGGACAGGGTGCCAATCTATCGCTGAGCACACACTCACTCACACACACACTCTATATGGGGCAATTTGGAGAACTCCATTGACTTGATCCATGTTTTTGGACTGTGGGAGGAAAGCGGAGAACCCGGAGGAAACCCACATGGACACGGGGAGAACATGGAAACTCCACCCAGATTTCTGTCTTCTTCAGGACAGAAGACAGAAAATGAAGCACATGGGCAAAAGTACTGGGACACCTACTGTACCCTTGGTACAACTACGGTTCGAATCCCCATATGGGTGGAGTTTCCATGTTCTCCCCGTGTCCGCGTGGGTTTCCTCCGGGTTCTTCGGGTTCCTCCCACAGTCCAAAAACATGGATCAAGTTCAAGTGAATGCTCCAAATTGCCCCATATAGAGTGTGTGTGTGTGAGTGAGTGTGTGCCCAGTGATAGATTGGCGTCCTGTCCTGGGTGTATCTGCCCAGCGCCCGATACGCTCTCCCCTGGATGGGCATACCGTCCCCCCGCGAGGACTAAAGTGGAAGGTGGAATATATATATATGTATATATATTTATTCATTCATTCATTATCTTCCGCTTATCCTCTATTAGGGTCGCGGTGGGGTTCCCCATGCCCATCCAGGGGAGAACATCCCGGGCGCTGGGCAGATAGACCCAGGACAGGGCACCAATCCATCGCTGGGCACACACTCACTCACACAGACACACTCTATATTGGGCAATTTTGAGAATTCAATTAACTTGATCCATGTTTTTGGACTGTGGGAGGAAACCGGAGAACCTGGAGGAAACCCACGCAGACACGGGGAGAACATGGAAACTCCACCCAGATGGGGATTCGAACCGGGAATCCCTAGAGCTGATAGGCGAACGTGCTAAACCACTAAGCCACCGTGCCGCCCATATATATATATATATATATATTACTGTATATATTACTGTTGTATATTAATCCCTCAGAGAGATTTCACGCCCGAGCGCGTTCTCTCTCACGCTGTTCCACCCGTGGACAGAAAAGTCAGCCGTGATTATAGTTCTGAGCTGAAGCGTGGCACCAAAGCAAACAGCAGAGGGGAAATATTTCCAGAGCAAATGTATCAGGAATGACGGCACTGGAAGGTATGTGTGCACCCAACACTCAGGTAACACAAACAGCCTCCCGAGCCGCCATCAGCGTGCAAGTGCGGGTGCGAGAGCGAGCGCGTGCAAGTGAAGACAGATCGGACGGCATGGGATCAAGCATTTCGTTTCCTTTACTACAAAGAACAATGTTTTGAAAGACGGGAAGTTAGATTACAAAGCACTGAATGAAGCTGGGAGGGGATGGGATAGGCTCGATCATTTCACACAGAGGCAGAATGAAAGAATTCAGGTGAATGAACAGTAAACAGTTTAGGGAAGGTCCATGACATGATTGGAGGGGGGGGGTAACTCTCATGTCTCCTGAATAGTTTCTTAATAAAAGAAATAATTAAAAAAAAACAATGTTATATACATCCATCGTTTTCTGCTTTATCCTCCACCAGGGTCGCGCCCATCCAAGGGAGAACGTTTCGGGCGCTGGGCAGATACACCCAGGACAGGGCGCCAATCCATCGCTGGGCACACACTCACACACACAGACACACTCTATATGGGGCAATTTGGAGAATTCAATTGACTTGATACATGTTTTTGGACTGTGGGAGGAAACCGGAGAACCCGGAGGAAACCCATGCGGACACAGGGAGAACATGGAAACTCCACCCAGATTGGGATTCGAGCCGGGAATTCCCAGCGCTGAGAGGAGAACATGCTTAACCACTTGCCACCGTGTCGCCCAACAACGTTATATAAAATTTAAAAGAATTATGCAATCCTATGGCATGGCTGTATACACCGTACGATGCGCTTTTGCATGTGCTCCCCTAAACCATACACTACACACCCCAATCGACTTGCTGTGCCTGATGTGTTTTAGGGAATCGTTCTGCAGTCCTCATTTCAAAACCCATCATCTGTAAGAGTTTAAAGTCCGAGCATTTCTTCATCCTGTTCATTCCGTTTCGGGTCCAAACCTCAGCCTCCCGTCTGCGATGCCCCCGTAAGTAAACCTGCCCCACAGCCATGCCCTCACCCGGCACCGATGAGGAAAACAGCGCTGGAGAATGTGTCACGGCATTGCGAGCCAAACCACAGTGACTCCCGTGCAGCAGCTCCCGCCTGTTGCTGTTTGGTTGCACATGGCAACCCGGTTCCCGTCGCACTTCATTCACGGAACGCGCAGAAACAATCTGAAGTGGTTGCTATGATACCCATCATGAGGCTGAAGGCATGTGCCCCCCCCCCCACACACACACACCTTTTTTCAAGAGTTTGAACTGGATGTCTCCTTATTTTAGGGACTTATTCTGCATTGCAAACCTTGTGACAATAGTTTGGGGAAGGCCCTTATAGACAAAACGACTTGGTGTCTCTTATGTAATGTGCACAGAACCTTTACATTAATGTAATTAAAGGTGTTTGGTGCCAAAGTGGAAGATCAGCAGCATACGTCCTGCCCCGGCGCCCTCTCCCTCTCTCTATGGACCGTTGCAGGGTTTCGGCACCAAAATGTCCCATAGGGACACAATGAGGTTGAGACACAGAGATGCATCGTATTTACACACCGCCCCGTCCCTTTCATGCAGTGTGCCTGGTTTCTAGAGGAACTTCCTTTTCCTCACGTCCTCGGTTCCCGTCCCCCCCCGCCCACCCTCCGATCGTCCACACCTCTCCAGAGGTGCTGTATGCCATCACTCTGGAATAGTGGATGGAGGTGCTCCTCTACAGGGTTTTATTGCCTCTGACGGCATCTCCCACCCCTCCTTCTCAGGTCGAACCATCCGGTGATGACCTTATTTTTAGGAGAGGGCTCTTTAAGGTGGTGTATAAACGATGGCACCCTCAGGTAACCATGTAAACGCCGAGGTCATGTGGAAAAGCCTCAGAAAGAAATATACAGTAAAAAATAGAAAGCTCCCTCCAACAGGGTTATCTCTTGTATGTGTGTGTGTGTGTGTGTGTGTGTGTGTGTGTGTGTGTGGGTGTGTGTGTGTGGAGTCCACCCTCTATTCCAAGCCGGCGGTCCTCAAACAGACACGCGTTCTGTGACTCACGGCGGGGGCCTCCTCAGAGTGGAATCCCATACTAAATCCTACCTTTAATTACGTCCACTCTCTCACTCGCCCTCTCATTCTCTCCGACCACAGCTCGCCCCCCACCCCCCACCCCCCACCCCCGCGGCCCTGAAGCGGGCCTGTTGAGGTTATTTTTAGGGTGTGCACACCCCTTTTTCCCCCCGTCGCTCTGCTCCGCAAACATCGCCTGAGAGGTGGATCTTCTCGTCGGGTTTCCGTCCTCCTGAAGTGGCGGCATCTCGCAATTCAGCAACCGGTCACCTGCAGATTCCCCCCCGAGGTCACTCGTAGTATTCGGCGAGGGAACTATTTCAGGTGCGAGGACGACCGAGCGGCGCGCGGCGGCGCTGAACAAACATCTCCTTTGGTGTCTGATGGTCTTATATTATTTGACGTGCACGTCGAACCCCTCAGACGAAGGACGGTTGAGGAACCGCATGTGGTCTGGACCCCTCACCCGG
The DNA here is from genome assembly GCA_019802435.1 of Corydoras maculifer. Taxonomy (NCBI): domain Eukaryota; kingdom Metazoa; phylum Chordata; class Actinopteri; order Siluriformes; family Callichthyidae; genus Corydoras; species Corydoras maculifer. The sequence goes on along the minus strand of JAFMOD010000029.1, from coordinate 99,557 downwards.
CGAGCGCCGCGATCGGGCCGCGTGGTCGCGAGATATCGTACCGGCCACGAGTAAATATTGACCAAGGGTTTACCTCTTCATTCATCCATTATCTTCCGCTTTATCCTATATTAGGGTCGTGGGGGGGTTCCCCATGCCCATCCAGGGGAGAACGTTTCGGGCGCTGGGCAGATACACCCAGGACGGGGCGCCAATCTATCGCTGGGCACACACTCACTCACACAGACACACTCTATATGGGGCAATTTGGAGAACTGTAGGAGGAAACCGGAGAACCCGGAGAAAACCCACACGGACACGGGGAGGACATGGAAACTCCACCCAGATGGGGATTCGAACCGGGAATCCCTAGCACTGAGAGGAGAACATGCCAACCACTTAGCCATCATGCCACCCGGGTTTATCTTATATTAATGTAAATCGCATGAAGCAGATCAGAGCTGAAGCTGATTCTATAAAAAAAATAATTGGCCGGCACGGTGGCTTAGTGGTTTAGCATGTTCTCCTCTCAGCACTAGGGATTCCCGGTTCGAATCCCAATCTGGATGAAGTTTCCATGTCCTCCCCGTGTCCGCGTGGGTTTCCTCCGGGTTCTCCGCTTTCCTCCCATGGTCCAAAAACATGGATCAAGGTCAACTGAATTCTCCAAATTGCCCCACATTGAGTGTGTCTGTGTGAGTGAGAGTGTGCCCAGGGATAGATTGGCGCTCTGCCCTGGGTATATCTGCTCAGCGCCCGAAATTTCGGGGCAGTCGTAGGCTTGGGGTTAAGGAACCAGCCTTTCAACTTGAGCTTCCCCGGTTCTATTCCCAGCCCAACATGTATGATGACTGAAGTGCCCTTGGGCAAGGCGCCTAACCTCAATTGCTCCATGGGCACAGTATTCCACATACCTGCATATTAAAAAGCTGATTGCTTCAGGTAATAGATACCACATCGTACCACGTACCACGAACCACGAAATCAAACTCAGATAGAGTCTCTAATAAAATGGCCATCCAGGGTCTATTACACACGTCGCCGCTTTGGTTAATTTTTTGGCACGTTCTGATTGGAAGCAGGCAGGCAACGACGTGTCTCAGACGTTCCCCTCATTAAAAGCTAAAAATAGTCCCGAGGTCACGCGAGGGAGATAAGAGAAGCAGGCGAGCCCCGAAAAACGCAACGACAAGAACAGCATTTTCTGTTCCGCCTTTCTGCCAAAGCCGGGATGCACACACTTGACCTGCATGTTTTTGAATCGACCCAACGGGGGGCAATCAGCCGCTCATCGGCGTGATCTCACTCTTTAACATGAAGCACAGATGACCAGGCTCGTCTCTCTCAGAGGGACTGTGTGTATTTTTAGGGGACCTCTATGGGGGGAAAAAAAAGGCTTCTCGTCCACAAAGGCGTTCTTTTCCCTGAGACATAAGGTTGGGATGAATTTAGAGAGCTGGTTTGTTTGTTTCGATCAGAACTTTTCACCATTTAAGGCAAAAATTCAGATCAAGTGAGCAGTGAGATATAAAAAGCACCGCGGCTTGGACCGAAGCAGTTTTAATCATGCGGCCCATGTGACTCTATGAACTTCATTTGAGAATTCACTTAATATAATTCTTCATATCTGTTCAGATTATCTATATATTATAAAGTATAATGTCTAAACAAGCACTAGGGATTCCTGGTTCAAATCCCCATCTGGGTGGAGTTTCCATGTCCTCCCCGTGTCCGCGTGGGTTTCCTCCCACAGTCCAAAAACATGGATCAAGTCATTTGAGTTCTCCAAATTGCCCCATATAGAGTCTGTGTGTGTAAGTGAGTGAGTGAGTGTGTGTCCAGAGAGAGATTGGCGCCCTGTCCTGGGTGTATCTGCCCAGCGCCCAAAACTTTATCCCCTGGATGGGCATGGGGACCCCCCCCCCCCGCGACCCTAATAGAGGATAAAGCGGAAGATAATGAATGGATGGATAAAGTCTGAACAGAGGGCGGCATGGTGGCTTAGTGGTTAGCACGTTTGCCTCTCAGCGCTGGGGATTCCCGGTTCGAATCTCCATCTGGGTGGAGTTTTCATGTCCTCCCCGTGTCTGCGTCGGTTTCCTCCCACAGTCCAAAAACATGGATCAAGTCATTTGAGTTCTCCAAATTGCCCATATAGAGTGTGTCTGTGTGAGTGAGTGTGTGCCCAGCGAGAGATTGGCACCCTGTCTTGGGTGTATCTGCCCAGAGCCCAAAACTCTCCCCTGGATGGGCATGGGGAACCCCACTGCGACCCTAATAGAGGATAAAGCGGAAGATAATGAATAGATGGGTAAAGTCTAAACAGAGTATAGATTCAATCTATCTCACCGCCACGTCTCATTATCTTCTGCTTAATCCTCTACTACAGTCGAGGGGGGGGGGTAAACTCACATACACACTATATGGGGGCAATGTAGACACCAGGACGAACCCATAAAACCCAAATACTAAGCAACGAGTAAATAATCAGAGCTAAGCAACAGCGTTAAGCATTCTGGAGAACTATACAGCAGAACCGAAACCCATTGACCAATCACAGGCAGGGAGCAAAAAAACTCCATGTGAATCTAATATTGAGGAGAACTGGGTGGTACCACCTGACTCCTCCTGGAGGAGGAGGATTTAAGGCCAACGAACACAATATTTGGGCTTTAATAGCAAAAGGAAACATTCATTCATTCATTATCTCCCGCTTATCCTCTATTAGGGTCGCGGTGGGGTTCCCCATGCCCATCCAGGCGAGAACATCTCGGGCG
>JAFMOD010000029.1:77604-95999 GCA_019802435.1 Corydoras maculifer | reverse complement strand
TATAGAGTGTGTCTGTGTGAGTGAGTGTGTGCCCAGCGAGAGATTGGCACCCTGTCTTGGGTGTATCTGCCCAGAGCCCAAAACTCTCCCCTGGATGGGCATGGGGAACCCCACTGCGACCCTAATAGAGGATAAAGCGGAAGATAATGAATAGATGGGTAAAGTCTAAACAGAGTATAGATTCAATCTATCTCACCGCCACGTCTCATTATCTTCTGCTTAATCCTCTACTACAGTCGTGGGGGGGGTGGGGGGTAAACTCACATACACACTATATGGGGGCAATGTAGACACCAGGACGAACCCATAAAACCCAAATACTAAGCAACGAGTAAATAATCAGAGCTAAGCAACAGCGTTAAGCATTCTGAAGAACTATACAGCAGAACCGAAACCCATTGACCAATCAAAGGCAGGGAGCAAAAAAACTCCATGTGAATCTAATATTGAGGAGAACTGGGTGGTACCACCTGACTCCTCCTGGAGGACGAGGATTTAAGGCCAACGAACACAATATTTGGGCTTTAATAGCAAAAGGAAACATTCATTCATTCATTATCTCCCGCTTATCCTCTATTAGGGTCGCGGTGGGGTTCCCCATGCCCATCCAGGGGAGAACATCTCGGGCGCTGGGCAGATACACCCAGGACAGGGCGCCAATCCATCGCTGGGCACACACTCACTCACACAGACACACTCTACAGGGGCAATTTTCAGAATTCAATTAACTTGATCCATGTTTTTGGACTGTGGGAGAAAACCGGAGAACCCGGAGGAAACCCACGCAGACACGGGGAGAACATGGAAACTCCACCCAGATGGGGATTCGAACCAGGAATCCCTAGCGCTGAGAGGCGAATGTGCTAACCACTAAGCCACCGTGCCACCCCAAAAGGAGACATTAGTTACATATATAAGCACATATATATATATATATATATATATATATACATAATATGCATATGACAGGGATAGGCTGTAGAGACAGTGCAGACGATGCCATGTAAGACGATGTGCGCTTATGCGTGAGGATGCCTTGCTACCGTTTGGCCACTGGTGCATCAAAGTAATAGTAAGAGCGGGGAGTCTAATAAAGCATTGCTTTGGCACTTCTGCGCCTCCTCCTGCGCCTCCTCGGTGACATCTGTGTGGTGCTGGCAGGTTCATGAAAAAAGTGCGTCGCAGCTGCACCGTTCATGGAGATTTGTAAGGGCACGGGGGCAAAAGAGCAGAGGGGCAGGGCAGCGTTACACAATAGAGACATTTGATGGATATTTATTTAAAGACGGATATTTATTGATCTGCTGAAAATAGTGAGACAGTGTGTTGGAATTTCTAAAAAATAAAACAAAAAAAATTAAAAACTGGCATGGCTTAGTGGTTTAACATGTTCTCCTCTCAGCGCTGGGGATTCCCGGTTCGAATCCCCATTTGGGTGGAGTTTCCATGTTCTCTCCGTGTCTGTGTGGGTTTCCTCCGGGTTCTCCGGTTTCCTCCCACAGTCCAAAAACATGGATCAAGTCAATTGAGTTCTCCAAATTGCCCCATATAGAGTGTGTCTGTGTGAGTGAGTGTCTGCCCAGCGATAGATTGCCCCCCTGTCCTGGGTGTATCTGCCCAGTGCCCGAAACATTCTCCCCTGGATGGGCATGGGGAACCCCCCCAGGACCCTAATAGAGGATAAAGCGGAATATAAAGAATAAAAGAATAATTAAAAACTATGCTACTGTCTAACCAAACGCAATGGTACCATATTCACATACATGTGAGCTGCTGGTAGTTTAGTTAAAGTGGCTGTTAAGGATGCCGGGTCGTGCCCATAGGTCATTGATTGGTTGGTTGATTGGTGTATTGGGTTTGTTTCATTTCCTTTTAAACTTTTCTTCGTCTCATGTCTGGAAACACGAGCCCCACAGCCAACGCGGTTCAGGACTGTACCTCTTCATACCGTCCATCATCGCTTTCTGACGACGGCCTCCGCTAAGTGCACTCTGAGGAAGTTATGCACGGCCGATAACGGAGCGAGCGAGAGAGGTGGAGTCGGCCCCGCCAGCCAAATCGCCCACAGCCAAACTTCAGCGGGGTAAATACTTCATAACGGCCAGGAACCGGTCAGGGAAACTGCGGCCGACGGCGAGTTTCAGGCTTTATCTAGAGCCTTCAGGCGTTCAGCCCCAGGGGACGGACACGTGAGGCAAAACAGCGCTCCCCACCCAGAAAACAAAGACCTGGAATCCCGCAACAACAACGCTGCCTAATCACCTTTCCATCCCCTGCCCCATTGTACTGATGCACAATGCAGGTCTGTAGGGACGGCGGGCTCTGATTGCCGATCCACTGTGAGTCCTACACCTTACGTCCTCGGTGGCTTGACGACTTTATTATTTTCCCTCTTCCTTCCTTCCGCTCTTGCCGTTGAGGTTTCCTTTTCACGTGCATTCGTGCATTCTGGCCTTGACTTTAACTGTCCCGCGTAAAACAAGACGTCCCAAGGACCATCGTGGCTATATAAAGGCCTATGCCGTAGAACTCCCTCGCTCCACTGCCCCATAGTCTTCCCACAAACGCGTTGCCAAGCCGACACACATTTTCCTGGCCGGGGTTCAGGAAAAGTGCTGCCGCGCACCGAAAGGATGGAAACTTCGGCGCTGAGTTTGCCTGGATACAATAAAACACATACAAACAGAGCGCTGAGTGATTCAGAGCCGCGGAGACAGGGGTCTCCTTTATCGCACGGGGCTTCACCCGCTGGACGTCTCCGCTATCGGCCGTCCACGCCTATTAGTACCAGTTACAGCTGATTAGAAAAACATAATCCAGACTGCAGGCGAACAGGCTCCAGCAATGCAGCAATGTGCGGCTAAAAATTCCCATCGACCCCCCCCCCCCAAACACACACACACACACACACACACACACACACACACACACACACCGCAGGGGGAAAGGACTGCAGCGTTTTTCATTCCTTGTTTGGGCTAAGTGAGTCACTCTTCCCTTGAAAAACAGAGTTCCCTTTTCTTCGCAGCGTGCAGGCTCCCGGTGCCGGGCATCACCATGAAGTTTCTTGACAGGACGGGAGGCGTGGGGGGGTGGGGGGTGGGGGGTGGGGGGGCGTCGGGAGCACGCACAGACAAAGCTACAATACACACCGGACAAGGACGCTTTATACCTTTATACCGTTGCGGAGCAAATCCTCTAAAGACAGAAGGAAATGACTTTCTGTGTCCATAAACCCAAATTCGGTGGGAAGCAAAGAGAAGAACCAGCCAGCACAGCTCGGGAACTAAAGCAGGAACCGTTTGAGCGCACGACGTTTCTCACCCTGAACTCCGGAGGTGCGATTGTTTGCGCTGACGCCGCTGCATCTTTGGGATATTTGCTTTTCGATGGTTTTAAATAGGGCGGCACGGTGACTTAGTGGGCTTGGCATGTTCTCCTCTCAGCACTAGGGATTCCCGGTTGGAATCCCCATCTGGGTGGAGTTTCCATGTTCTCCCCGTGTCCGCGTGGGTTTCCTCCGGGTTCTCAGGTTTCATCCGACAGTCCAAAAACATGGATCAAGGTCAATTGAATTCTCCAAATTGCCCCATATAGAGTGTGTTTGTGTGAGTGAGTGTGTGTCCAGTGATAGATTGGTGTCCTGTCCTGGGTGTATCTGCCCAGCGCCCGAAACATTCTTCCCTGGATGGGCATGGGGAAACCCCCCCCTCGACCCTAATACAGGATAAAGCTGAAAATAATGGATGAATTGATTGTTTCATAATAATGGACCAGTGACTGTGATCCTTTTGACCCTAAAAATATACCTAAAACCCTAACCAGTGCTTAATTGCTCACCACCAGCGTGTCCAGGGGAGAACGTTTCGGGCGCTGGGCAGATACATCCAGGACAGGACGCCAATCTATCGCTGAGCACACACTCACTCACTCACTCACACACTCTATATGGGGCAATTTGGAGAATTCCATTGACCTTGATCCATGTTTTTGGACTGTGGGAGGAAGCCGGAGAACCCGGAGGAAACCCATGCAGACACGGGAAGGACATTGAAACTCCACCCAGATTGGGATTGGAACCAGGAGAAAGCCAACAAAGATCAAATATCATGTGTTTTACGTCCAAATCCACATTTTCTGGCTAAAATTATGCAAACTATGTGTGCTTTTTATCTTGGATGAGTTTTTAACAACACACAGCGGGACGTTATCTCTTAAACAGGTGGAACTGTGGGTCGGTTGGCTGCCCGTACTGACCCACTGATCTGTGTCCACATCACGAGCCCTCCGAACCTCCCTCTGGCTCTGGTTCCCAAACGCAGTGCGAACTGTTACCAAGTTGCCATGGCAGCGCTGCGTCCGCCTCGCTGTGGCGTCCCACTCTGTTCCTTTTGTGGTTTTTCAGCCTCGATACCTAATCTGCAACGAATGCCAGCCGCCTGACGTTCCACCGAACCGCAGTCCCACATGACGGTGCATGCTCACTGAGAGAACACAGGGTTCCAATCGAATGCAACCTGTGTTTCACTGTGAGTTATCCTGCTGGATGATCCCAAGACACTAAACCTGGGTCATTCTTACACATGTCTATACATGTGTAGGAATGGTAGCTCAGTGGTCAGGGCGTTGGGTTATCAATCTGAAGGTTGGGGGTTCAAATCCCAGGTCCACTAAAGTTACCAGTGTGGGTCCTTGAGCAAGACCCTTAACCCTCATTGCTCCAGGGATGTTGTGATGAACCCTGTGCTCACCTTGTAAGTCGCTTTGGATAAAAGCGTCCAATAAATGACCGTAAATGACCAAAAAATGACCAAAATATACACTTGTATAGACATACATGCAAATAATCGGATGATAATGAGCAACATCGCTCTGGATGAGCTTCTGGCACATTAAAAAAAAAGCTCGAGAATCTCATTCATTCATTATCTCCCGCTTATCCTCTATTAGGGTCGCGGTGGGGTTCCCCATGCCCATCCAGGGGAGAACGTCTCGGGCGCTGGGCAGATAGACCCAGGACAGGGCGCCAATCCATCGCTGGGCACACACTCACTCACACAGACACACTCTATATGGGGCAATTTTTGAGAATTCAATTAACTTGATCCATGTTTTTGGACTGTGGGAGGAAACCGGAGAACCCGGAGAAAATCCATGCAGAAACGGGGAGAACATGGAAACTCCACCCAGATGGGGATTCCAACCGGGAATCCCTAGCGCTGAGAGAGAACATGCTAAACCACTAAGCCACCGTGCCGCCCAGCTCGAGAATCTAATTTATTTATATATGTATGGAGCGGTAGCTCAGTGGTTGGGGCATTGGGCTATCAATTTGAAGGTTGGGGGTTCAAATCCCAGGTCCACTGAAGTTACCAATGGGGGTCCTTGAGCGAGGCCCTTAACCCTCATTGCTCCAGGGGTGTTGTGATGAACCCTGTGCTCACCTTGTAAGTCGCTTTGGATAAAAGTGTCTAATAAATGGCCAAAAATGACCAAAATATACACTTGTATAGACATACATGCATATGAGCGGATGATAATGAGTAAGATCGCTCTGGATGAGCTTAAAAATGAGAACATTTAATGAGCACATAAAAAAAAAAAAGGAATTTCCAGCTCGAGAATCTAATTCGCAGGATAGAGGCGCTTAAGTAGCATTCGTGGCGCATTAGAGCAGTTCGGTGAGCGTTGCCTGGGCAGAATTCCCGAGTCCATGTGCAGACCTGCAGCTGCCTCGCTTCCCTCAGAAGCACACCGAGCCAAACGTTTGATCCCCAAACACAAAGGCTTTACTGGGATCTGTGTGTCTGAGGGAAATGAATGCAGATGCTGAGAGGGAATATAAAATGATGTCAGTGGGCTAAAATAAACAGAGGACACCCCTGCATCACCGGCGGATGGGGTGGGACAGGGCAGTGATGGGGGGGGGGGGGTTCTTCAGGCATGGGGAAATTCCTTCTTCTCTCAGCACACATCATCCACGGCACAATTGGAAAGAACGTCAAAAAATATATATCTTTCCTCAGACACGGCCGCCGGGACGCACCCTCATCCTCTGGCTCTCGGTGTCTTCCTGCACGGCGGGCGGCGGCTCGGAGGAAATGACGGCAAACGCAGAGTGAAAACGAGGCGTTTGGAGGAAAGCGTGCCCCTTGGTCGACGGCATCCTGAAGGTGATGAGCACGGCTCCATTACATCAGACTTTCAAATAAATTGAGTTCTCCAAATTGCCCCATATAGAGTGTGTGTGTGTGTGTGTGTGTGTGCCCAGTGATAGATTGGCGCCCTGTCCTGGGTGTATCTGCCCGGCGCCCGAGACGTTCTTCCCTGGATGGGCATGGGAAACCCCCCCCCCAACCTTGATATAGGATAAAGTGGAAGATAATGGATGGACTCTGTGCCTATTAACTTAATATCCAAATGATGATACCCACAATGCAGTTTCACCTCACTTACATGTTTTCCTGAGAAAACCAAGAGTGGCATGTGGAGAACATGCAAACTCCAGAAAGAAGGGAACATCTGCCTGAACGAGCAGTTACATCCACACAGCATGGTGGCCATGTGTCCGCCAAAAGTGACCAACATCTAGGTGGCAGATGTGAGCCAGGTGTGTTGAGCTTTATTCATACAGTAAGTGAGTCTCTTATGGCTCACATGTGTCTACCAGACAGGGACCTGATGCATTTTGGGACATGTGGACATGTGGACGCCTATCCTGGTCATTAGCAATCAATCCTTTGGCTAATCAGATGTTATGTAAACCGCGGGAATAAAAACTACGGATGAACCTGCCAGCGACGTCGAGATTTAATTCTACAGCATTAAGAAAATGGCTTTCACATCCGTTTTATCTGTCCGGTGAATTTAAGAGTTGAGGGTCTTACTCGAGAACCCAGCTGAACCTTAAACACAAACCCCCAATCATGTCGTCAAACAATAAGAGCTCTCTATGTGCAAAAAAAAAAAAAAAAAAAAGAATAAACCCAACGTATTTTTTGGCCAGTATAAGTACCTTAACCACCACGCCACCTCGCCACCCGCACCTTATCAGTGCTCAACCTCAGTACTGCAAGTCACAATGCCTGTTCTAATCTAAAGGCGAGGGATCTTGCATGTACCAGTGGCTTTCGGTCAAAAAAAAAAGAAAATAATCTAAAGTAAACAAGAGGGAAATAGTTTGAAATACAATTCAATAAAGTGCAAGTCCTTTGGGAGAGCTTTCCACTTGATAAATAAAGCCCTAACGCTTCTTTTCATGTCTTATCTGGAACTCCTTTAAACCGAGACTGATGCTGTTTATTTCTAAAAAGGCTTGGTCTGACGGAATCTGTGGAATGTCTGCAGACAACACTACACACAATACTGGAGGCTGCACAGGGGTGGGGTGATATGAAGCCGGTGGTGTTTTTTCAGAGCGAGCACCTGCGTTTGCATTTCATCTGGAAGGCATTAGATCAGTCCACTTCAGTTCTTTCAGCGTGCCGTAATTCTTCCTCTCGTGTACCTCGCTCGGCTCCTCATTCGGCCCGGCGCTAACAGGAGGAATGTGAACTGCAAATGAGACATCTTTAAGGGCCATTTATTATACAGTAGTAGCTTTCCAGCCTGTCGAAGTACCGAATACCACCGGGGTCCTCCTCCTGCTCCTTGGAGCTCTTTGTACGCTCCTGAAATTTATTACAGGGACGGACAGCAAACACTAAAAGGGGGAGGGACACCCTGGCTATCAATGTGTCGAACGATACTGATTAAATAGGGGCGCAGTAGCTCAGTGGTTGGGGTGTTGGGCTGTCCATCTGAAGGTTGGGGGTTCAAATCCCAGGGTCCACTGAAGTTACCAGTGTGGGTCCTTGAGCGAGGCCCTTAATTAAGTCCTCATTGCTCCAGGGGTGTTGCGATTAACCCTGTGCTCACCTTGTAAGTCGCTTTGGATATTGTGAGAAATGATAACGGCAGAGGGCGGCACGGTGGCTTAGTGGTTTGGCATGTTCTCCCCTCAGCGCTAGGGATTCCCGAGTTCGAATCCCCATCTGGGTGGAGTTTCCATGTTCTCCCCATGTCCACGTGGGTTTCCTCCGGGTTCTCCGGTTTCCTCCCACAGTCCAAAAACATGGATCAAGGTCAATTGAATTCTCCAAATTGCCCCATATAGAGTGTGTCTGTGTGAGTGAGTGTGTGCCCAGCGATGGATTGGCGCCCTGTACTGGGTGTTTCTGCCCAGCGCCCGAAACGTTCTCCCCTGAATGGGCATGGGGAACCCCCCCCCCCCGACCCTAATAGAGGATAAAGAGGAAGATAATGGATGGATGGGGAAAAAAAGGGCATCCCGAATCTATTTGTAACATCCTGCTGCCTTCTCTCCCGAGAGGGCAGTGTCTCATCTAACCCGGTCTTACTTCTACCCTAAATCGGTTGCGATGCGAATCCCTTTGGTCCTTAAGCAAGTATCGTGTTGCTTAATTCCGTAAGCTGGACAGACTGCTGTCTGAATAAACCAGGGACGGCCGATGAACCCGGGAAATGAACCGGGCCCGTAGGTCACACTCGGCTCTTTCACGCCGCGCCTGGAAAATTCCTCTCGCGAGCAGATTTCAGGGAGGGAATGCCCATTACGGCCGGCGAACACATACCTCTTTTCAATTTCTAATTTGGCTTTAAAGTTCAGGCTTCGAGATATTCCCATCCATCTGGTATTCACATGTTGGTTTATCCTCGCAGCCACGGAAACCACATCCCATCCAAATGTTGACGGGGACACGCCACTTGTTACTGAATATGGACAAATCAGTTTGTTTGAAATAATTAAGCACACCTCATTCGTACCGTTTTTACACACGGGCTCACCTTTACAACCAGATGCAGGTGCTGCTTATGCGAAGAAAATCTGAAGGGCGACCCTGCCGTCATCATTCATCCATCAATTATCCGCTTTATCCTCTATTAGGTTCGCGGGGGGGGGCTGGGGGGGTTCCCCATGCCCATCCAGGGGAGAACGTTTCGGGCGCTGGGCAGATACACCCAGTACAGGGTGCCAATCCATCGCTGGGCACACACTCACTCACACAGACACACTCTATATGGGGCAATTTTAAGAGTTCAATTAACTTGATCCATGTTTTGGGACTGTGGGAGGAAACCGGAGAACCCGGAGGAAACCCACGCAGACACGGGGAGAACATGGAAACTCCACCTAGATGGGGATTCGAACCGGGAATTCCTAGCGCTGAGAGGAGAACATGCCAACCACTAAGCCACCGTGCCGCCGCCCTTTTTTTTATTTGTTTTAATTTTTTGTTTGTTAATATGGATAACAAACCCTCATTGCTTCAGCGGGGCCGTGGCCCTGTGTTCTGACCCTAACCATCACGCTGGGATACTTTGGATGAAAGCCTCTCCTAAACGGCCGATATTGCCTCTATGGTGATGTGAAACTTCCACTTTGAACGGTTTCCAAAAAAGACGTGTTGTGATTTTTGGGAACATTATTGTCACTTCCTTGTGCAACAGCATGTGCTCACAGCTTTTAGGAAACAAATCACAGGGCAAGCATTTGACCCTCACCCAGTGAAACATGCTCCACAAAGCCGTCTGTTTTTCCTGCACGATGCCATGGCAACGCTCGTAAACTCTGCAGATGCTGCAGGCTGATGTTGGGAAACGTGTCCCGAGCTTTACGTCGGCACACTCCGAGATCTTTGATGGTTTGAAGCAATTTCAGTAAGGTTCTGCAAATCAAGTCTATTTTAAAATTTCAGGGATATAAGTATATTTTATAAGTATATTTTAGCCCAGCGATGGATTGGCGCCCTGTCCTGGGTCTATCTGCCCAGCGCCCGAGACGGTCTCCCCTGGATGGGCATGGGAAACCCCCCCGTGACCCTAATAGAGGATAAAGCGGAAGATAATGAATGAATAAAAAGTATATGTTATAAGTATATTTTATCAGTGTAAGTATATTATATAAGTATATTTTATAAGTATAAGTATATTATATAAGTATAAGTATATTCATTCATTCATTCATTCATTATCTTCCGCTTATCCTCTATTAGGGTCGTGGTGGGGTTCCCCATGCCCATCCAGGGGAGACCGTCTCGGGCGCTGGGCAGATAGACCCAGGACAGGGCGCCAATCCATCCCTGGGCACACACTCACTCACACAGACACACTCTAAACGGGGCAATTTTTGAGAATTCAATTAACTTGATCCATGTTTTTGGACTGTGGGAGAAAACCGGAGAACCCGGAGGAAACCCACGCAGACACGGGGAGAACATGGAAACTCCACCCAGATGGGGATTTGAACCGGGAATCCCTAGCGCTGAGAGGCGAATGTGCTAAACCACTAAGCCAACGTGCCGCCTTATGTGCCGCCTTAAGTATATTATATAAGTATATTTTATAAGTATAAGTATATTTTATAAGTATAAGTATATTTTATAAGTATATTTTATAAGTATATTTTAAAGTTTTAGGGAAACGCGTTTCTATTTGAGCATATGACAATAAAAGCTTTGAATCTTGAATCTTCTGAACCACCAATTCATCTAATACGACGTCTAACACTCTAACCACCATCAGCCTCGCCAATAACATCACTAACGAAAGCTTTCATACAGATTAGCCAAAGCATCTGAATTTTCACGACAAAAGGTTTATTAATTGTTATATATAAATGAACTCGGCGGCATGGTGGCTTAGTGGTTTAGTATGTTCTCCTCTCAGCACTAGGAATTCCCGGTTCGAATTCCCATCTGGGTGGAGTTTCCATCTATTCCCCGTGTCCACGTGGGTTTACTCCAGGTTCTCCGGTTTCCTCCCACAGTCCAAGAACATGGATCAAAGTCAATTGAATTCTATAAATTGCCCCATATAGAGTGTGTCTGTGTGAGTGAGTGTGTGCCCAGCGATGGATTGGCGTCCTGTCCTGAGTGTATCTGCCCAACGCCCGAAATGTGTTCTCCCCTGGATGGGCATGGAGAACCCCACCGCGACCCTAATAGAGGATAAAGTGGAAGATAATGGATGGATGAATGCACTTTGTTAGTCCTCTTTACCACTGAGAGTAATCCACCACCCAAATACTACCTGCATTACGGTGGTTTCATACGAACAGCCAACGTTTGCCTAAATGAACAAAGCGATAACAGCACGTACATTCGTCTGAAGGGCCTCGCTTTTCTTTTCTTCTTTTCCTCTCCACTCTTGGCGCTTCTGATCGTGCTGACTGACAGCTTTTAAAGCGAGCGAGGCTCATGGGAGTGGCAGAGATTTAGAGATTTGTTGTTGGGTTAATGGTTCTGCATTACCTCAGAATGCAAGAATCCTCCACCGTTGACCTGCGGCTCACTCTGAAAAACAAGTGAGACGGTAAATCTTCCCATGAGGAGCCGTCAGAGGTAATTAGGTGAGGAAGACAGGGTGTAGCATTGAGGCAGGCGGCACAGTTAGCATGGTGGGATTCGTTTAAGATAAGATCAGATAGACCTTTATTTGTCCCACAAATTTGGAAATTCACTTTCTCAGCAGCAAAAACATTAGAAGAGAATGTCTCGGGCGCTGGGCACCCAGGACAGGACGCCAATCTATCGCTGGGCACACACTCACTCACACAGACACACTCTATATGGGGCAATTTAAAGAACTCAATTTACCTTGAAGCGGCACGGTGGCTTAGTGGTTAGCACATTCTCCTCTCAGCGCTAGGGATTCCCGGTTCGAATCCCCATCTGGGTGGAGTTTCCATGTTCTCCCCGTGTCTGCGTGGGTTTCCTCCGGGTTCTCCGGTTTCCTCGCACATTCCAAAAACATGGATCAAGTTAATTGAATTCTCAAAATTGCCCCGTTTAGAGTGTGTCTGTGTGAGTGAGTGTGTGCCCAGCGATGGATTGGCGCCCTGTCCTGGGTCTGTCTGCCCAGCGCCCGAGACGTTCTCCCCTGGATGGGCATGGGGAACCCCACCGCGACCCTAATAGAGGATAAAGCGGGAGATAATGAATGAATGAATTTACCTTGATCCATGTTTTTGGACTGTGGGAGGAAACCTGAGAACCCGGAGGAAACCCACGCGGACACGGGGAGAACATGGAAACTCCACCCAGATGGGGATTCGAACCGGGAATCCTTAGTGCTGAGAGGAGAACATGCTAAACCACTAAGCCGCCATGCCGCCTCTTTTTATTTTAGATAATTAAATAATAATAATAATAAAGTACTCTGATGTGTCCAGTTGTTATGTGTCTGCACATCCAAACTCCCCCCCCCCCCAACCCCCTACAAACAAGCCTTCTACAGCCATCTGGGTGGAGTTTCCATGTTCTTCCCGTGTCAGCGTGGGTTTCCTCTGGGTTCTCCGGTTTCCTCCCACAGTCCAAAAACGTGGGTCAAGGTCAATTGAATTCTTCAAATTGCCCCATATAGAGTGTGTGTGTGAGTGAGGGTGTGCCCAGCGATAGATTGGCATCCTGTCCTGGGTGTATCTGCCCAGCGCCCGAAACCTTCTCCCCTGGATGGGCATAGGGAGCCCCCCCCACCCCACCCCACCCCGCGACCCTAGTAGAGGATAAAGTTTAAGATAATGGATTATGGAACTTAGGTAATGCTCAACACTTTGACTAATGAAGCCATAGCACCATGAACCGGTGCTTGACCCTGGACCTGGAACTTTAACTCGCTCTACATCAGAGTGGTGATTGCACTCTTGCCACCGTCGCTGCTGAAGTTATAACATGACCTTCCCCTCCCTCAGACACGCAAACCCCCAGGCTGGCAGTGCAGCTGAGACTTGAACAGACATTAGACGTCTCTGCTCGACCTGTTTCTGAGACACAGAGACGTCGCTCGCCAACAACTTTTCGAGATACGGATCCGTTCCGAGCGTCAGAACGCCCCGAGGAGCCACACTGACGTACATGCCGAGGTTAGGAACCACGTTTTTGCTGCACTCTGTCTCATTTGCACCGATATGATGTCCTCACGTTCTTTTAAGGTCATCAGGCATTTATTGATATGCGTGTCAATGAAACGGCATCGTTCTGCAGCGTTCCCGGTAAACAGAATGTAGTATTTGGACACGCCCTTTTAATATTAAGTAAATAATAGACTGCGGTTTGAGCTGAGCTCAGAGTAAACTGGCTCTCGTATAATACCCGGATTTGTGTGGTCCATTATCCAGCAAAAAAACAGCTCGGGGCAAAAAAACAGTTCTGAAGTTCAGGTTTTGGAAGTGTGGGGGGGGGGGGGGTAAAAGGATTAGGGTGGCACAGGGGCCGAACCTGAATTTGCACCTGAATGGGTGTTTTCGACGCGAGCGGGGTGAAAGGTCCGAGGGTCAAGACGAGGACACCGGAGAGACGAGGCTGCAGAAGGTTGGGAATGTATCACATCAGCAGGAAAGGGAGCGTCAGATGAAAGCCGTCCTCTCCCTCGTCCTCTCCCTCGTCCCCTCCCTTCCTCGCGTAAAGTGGGATTTTCTCAGCACCCCGGGAAGAGATGGACGGGTGGAAAAGAAAAAAAAAGACAAGGATGTGTGAGGTGACCGCGGAGCAGCGTCCTCCAAACCTCCTCCCGACCTGCAGGGACTTGCTCTTTTGGAACCTTCATCCATGTGATGTCACAGGGTTCTTGAAGGCGTTCCAGTGGTGGCAATCGTCCAGGTGGATTTATGTCCTTCACACATTTATATGAAATTATAAACAGTGGTTTAGCGAAGAGAAGAACCAGCCAGCACAGCTCGGGAACTAAAGCAGGAACCGTTTGAGCGCACGACGTTTCTCACCCTGAACTCCGGAGGTGCGATTGTTTGCGCTGACGCCGCTGCATCTTCGGGATATTTGCTTTTCGATGGTTTTAAATAGGGCGGCACGGTGGCTTAGTGGTTTGGCATGTTCTCCTCTCAGCACTAGGGATTCCCGGTTCGAATCCCCATCTGGGTGGAGTTTCCATCTCCTCCCCGTGTCCGCGTGGGTTTCCTCCGGGTTCTCCGGTTTCCTCCCACAGTCCAAAAACATGGATCAAGTTAATTGAGTTCGCCAAATTGCCCCATATAGACTGTGTCTGGCTGAGTGAGTGTGTGCCCAGCGATAGATTACTGCCCTGTCCTGGGTGTATCTGCCCAGCGCCCGAAACGTTCTCCCCTGGATGGACATGGGGAACCCCCCCCCCCCCACGACCCCAATAGAGGATAAAGCAGAAGATAATGGATGGATGGAGATTGTCATTCATCCAAGGCTTCTGAAAGTCCAATAGGGCGACAAAAGACAAGGCAGGGAACCCCTGTCCTCCACTATTGTACCATCTTGGTCCTTTACACCAAAGACTAAACCTCATATTTAGGCATGGAACCATCTGCGGTGTGGAGTCCATTCACCACTCATTGGGGTACAAAGGGCCAACTTAATTGCCACCTTCGCCTACAAGTATGTTTCAGATGAAGGGAGATCAGCCCTTTGCAGAAGTTCTATCTATTGAATGAGATCCGCAGAGCTGAACCCAACCCCAAAACCAAATGAAAATAGACGAGCGTCTTAGTGATCTCCAAATAGAGATGCTCGAACCCGCATGACCGGGGTCGTTTATACAAAAAGACTGGACATCTTTGAGAAGCGGGTCATTCTGGGTGGATTCGAAACATTCCAGAGACGCATGAGATTTACTTCAGAGCGTTGTTCCACATGGATGACCTCCTCCTCCCACACCACGCCGAGACAGCTCCCACTGACTGTGGCTCATGGAAAAGGTTATTAAAGGCAGGAAGGTATGTGAACATTGCTCATTTAGTGAACACCAACCCCACCGCCTGAACTCGTACAGTCTGAAATAAACGATACTAAAGAGACTCAACAGCAAACGATTCAGATCAGGATGAGAGCTGGACCTCGTCCACGTAAAAGGTCATGGCTCATCACGGGACACTGCGCTGTGGGCTGGGTGTGTTTCCGATGGATACCTCAGGTTCACTGCAGTACTAAGAATCATCCACCACCTTAATAATACCGGCCATGTAGCTTATGAGCATCCTCCATCACGCCAACACGAGATTTACCGCAGTACAAAGAATAATCCACCACCTTAATAATACCTGCTTTGCCTGGGAAATCGAAGCACAAACCCACCACCACCAAGTACTAGAAACCTGAGCATCCTCCTCACTCTATGGCCTTCCTCCTCTCCTCCTCAGCATCCCTCTGCCAATATAATCCCTTAACCTCCGACTCCAGTGGGGGTCCCAACAAGGTACGTGGGTAACCAGTACCAAGAATCATCCACCACCTTAATAATACCAGCCATGTAGCATATGAGCAACCTCCTCCATCATGCCAACCCACCAACACGAGGTTTACCGCAGTACTAAGAATCATCCACCACCTTAATAATACCTGCTTTGTAAGGCATGAGCATCCTGGGAATTCTAAGCATCATTTTCCATCACCCAAACCCACCACCACCACCAAGGTGTAGTGCAGTACTAGAAACCTTTGGCCTTCCTCCTCTCCTCCTCAGCATCCCTCTGCCAATATAATCCCTTAACCCCCGACTCCTGTGGGGGTCCCAACAATGTGGGGAACCAGATGGAGCTTGTAAAATAAACCAGAAACATGGTGGTGTATCTAATAAAGTGGCCAGTGGGGGTTTGATAAGTGAAAAAAAAGAAATTTATGATTAGTTAATTTTATACAAATAAAAAAAATAGCAATCCCTAAACATCAGCTCCATCCCAGAGCTCGTGCTCATGGGGTCTGAAACGTTTAATAAGCTCGTAAACGTTCGCACAGGCCTCTCGGAGACTCAAACCCAGAGCCGAACGCAGGGAACGCCAACAATCAGCCTGGCGTCCAGATCAGCGGCACACTCGGACGTTTTCAGGAGGAGGCCGGGGCTCACGGGGTCCGCGGATGTGAGGCCTAATCAGTTCCAGGCCTCGTTAAAAGTCCGCCGCTGCACAGGGACCGCGGCGTGAAGGCGTCGTCGCGGATCCAGATGGACGGACGGGGAGGACGGGGGCGATAGGCGGGACGTTTTGGACAAAACGGGAGCCGAATTTCCGCATCGGTTCCTTATTTATTGCCCCGAGTCCCACAACAGAATGAGTCACAGCCTCCATTTAACGTTCGGCAGTCACACAGACGGTCCGCTGACTTTCGGAGCACAAAGGCCCCAGTCTTCCTTAATTGCGTTATAAATTCAATAGCGCTCACAAACGTTTCTGCTCGTGGGTTTGGGAAGCCATTCTTTTAAAAAACTGTTTTTCGATCAGCGTCCATCGCATCGTATCATCTGGTACCTTTAGGGGGCGCCACAATGGGAAGACGTCATATATGTACAATATATATTTATATCTGAGGTGGCACGGTGGCTTAGTGGTTGGCATGTTCTCCTCTCAGTGCTAGGGATTCCCGGTTCGAATCCCCATCTGGGTGGAGTTTCCATGTTCTCCCCATCTCCACGTGGGTTTCCTCCGGGTTCTCCGGTTTCCTCCCACAGTCCAAAAACATGGAACAAGTTCATTGAATTCTAAAAAATTGCCCCCTATGGTGTGTGTCTGTGTGAGTGAGTGTCTGCCCAGCGATGGATTGGCGCCCTGTCCTGGGTCTATCTGCCCAGCGCCCGAGACGTTCTCCCCTGGATGGGCATGGGGAACCCCACCGCAACCCTAATAGAGGATAAAGCGGAAGATAATGAATGAAAGAATATATTTATATCTGAGGTGGCACGGTGGCTTAGTGGTTGGCATGTTCTCCTCTCAGCACTAGGGATTCCCGGTTCGAATCCCCATCTGGGTGGAGTTTCCATGTTCTCCCCATGTCCACGTGGGTTTCCTCCGGGTTCTCCGGTTTCCTCCCACAATCTAAAAAACACGGATCAATTGAGATCTCCAAATTGCCCCATATAGAGTGTGTATGTGGTGGTGTTTGCATGTTCTCCCCATGTATTTTCTCCAGGTTGCTTCCACACTCCAAAACATGGATTCAAGGTGAATGGGCTGCTCTAAATTACCCCTATATAGTGTGTGTGTGGGCAGCACGGTGGCTTAGTGGTTAAGCATGTTCTCCTCTCAGCACTAGGGATTCCCGGTTCGAATCCCAATCTGGGTGGAGTTTCCATGTCCTCCCTGTGTCAATGGAATTCTCCAAATTGCCCCATATAGAGTGTGTGTGTGTGTTTTTGGGGTGTAGCGCCACCATGTGACGTGTCTTGTTTAAATGATCAGTGAAATGAGAACCGGCCCCGTTCACAGGGTGCAGTTCCGCTCTGGAACCTGCGGCCCCGCGGTCCGGAGCACCCTCGCGGCGCGACCCGGGTCAGCGACGCCGTGTTCTGTGCGGAACTCGTTACCTAACGGCCCGCAGGCTTATCTGACGGCGCATTCGTTTCCACGTTGGAGCAGGTTCATGGGTCTGGAATGCGACTTGGACGCGAGCGCCTCGTTCCAGGCGAGAGACGGAGCGGCGCACAATGGCAGGAAAGGGAAGTGAACACGAGGCTCCTGAACCGAACCCTGCGAACGCGGCAGCGAGCGGTCCCAGGCCCCCGGACTCACTCGGGCTTTGATCCCCGACCGAGTTCACGGTGCGAGCCGGGCCGCCGCGTTCCGAGCTCAGTTCGCTTTCTTTTGAATCGGATGTGGTTCAGGACTGATGGCCTGTCTTAGGGCTTATCCCAGCCCTGACGGTGGCCCTGCTGTGATGTTCAGGGAACAACACTGATATAGAGAGGGCACTAAAATACCAGGGGGGGGCATGTGGGGCATGTGAAATGGACAGGGGCAAATAAGGTGCCAACTACGGGAACCTGGATGGTGGTTCATCAAATTAAGTGAATGTGTGAGGGATTTGAAATCATGTGATATGATCAGACAGACGGACAGTGTGTGATGATCAGACAGTTTGATGATCAGACCAATAGACAGACAGACAGTGTGTGGATCAGACAGACAGACAGCGACGATTAGACAAACAGACAGTGTGTGATGATCAGACAGACAGTGTGTGATGATCAGACAGACAGTGTGTGATGATCAGACAGACAGTGTGTGATGATCAGACAGTTTGATGATCAGACCAATAGACAGACAGTGTGTGGATCAGACAGACAGCGACGATCAGACAAACAGACAGTGTGTGATGATCAGACAGACAGTGTGTGATGATCAGACAAATAGACAGACTGTGACGATCAGACAGACAGTGTGTGGATCAGACAAATAGACAGACTGTGATGATCAGACAGACAGACAGTGTGTGATGATCAGACAGACAGTGTGTGATGATCAGACACAGTGTGTAATGATCAGACAGACAGTGTGTGATGATCAGACAGTGTGTAATGATCAGACAGACAGTGATGATCAGACAGACACACAGTGTGTGATGATCAGACAGACAGTGTGTGAT
>JAFMOD010000029.1:19462-69556 GCA_019802435.1 Corydoras maculifer | reverse complement strand
GGTACACCATGACCTGCACCTGATGGGGTTCCATAACCAGGACCAGAGGGTACACCATGACCTGCACCTGAGGGGGCTCCATAACCAGGACCATGTGATACCCCATGGCTTGCAGCAGGAGAAGAACCATAGCCAGGACCATAGGAGCTTTCACGACCTGCGGTTGAGGGGCTCACTGCAGCTGCGACTCCAGCTGCTGGAACAGCAACAGCAGTGCCAATAGCAGGGGTGCAGATGGTCACGGTCATTTGGTTGCCCCGGTACATTGGCAGCCCATCTCTCTTCAGTTTGGCAATGAGGCTGGTGTATTTGGTATCTTCAAACAGCCGGCCCACCTTCTGGTTCTCCTCAGACTCCAGCTGCACATCATGGTCCTCAATTCCACATTTGCAATTGCGGCAGATTTTTCTATAAAAAAAATTTGAAAACATATATAAATAAATAAATAAATAAATCGAGAGAGAGACACAAACGATAGAGTTTACTCTGAGAATCCGAACCTCCAGAAGTGGAGCTCAAACCCCTCACACTTGTCCTTGCACTTTAGACACGAAGCTCCTGCTCCTATCTCATGTCCCAGAGTCATCTGTAAGGGAGAACGATGACATCACAACATTTAAGACCTCAGCAGTGCACTGTGTAGAATTTAAAATCATTTCAGAGACGTTTTTATCAAAAAAAAATTCTCACGTATACCAACATGAAGATATGGGTCAAAGCCCCAGGTCACCCATGACTTCCACCACAGTGACCCCCTAAGGTGGAATTACAATTTAGAAGCTTATCTTCACGCTTTCAATTGAGACTCGGCGGCGCGGTGGCTTAGTGGTTTGGCACGTTCTCGAATCCCCATCTGGGTGGAGTTTCCATGTCCTCCCCGTGTCCGTGTGGGTTTCCTCCGGGTTCTCCGGTTTCCTCCCACAGTCCAAAAACATGGATCAATTCAATTGAATTCTTAAAATTGCCCCATATAGAGTGTGTGTGTGAGTGAGTGTGTGCCCAGCGATGGATTGGTGTCCTGTCCTGGGTGTATATGCCCAGCGCCCAAAACCTTCTCGCCTGGATGGGCATGGGGAACCCCCCGTGACCCTAATAGAGGATAAAGCAGGAGATAATGAATGAAT
The DNA here is from genome assembly GCA_019802435.1 of Corydoras maculifer. Lineage (NCBI taxonomy): Eukaryota > Metazoa > Chordata > Actinopteri > Siluriformes > Callichthyidae > Corydoras > Corydoras maculifer. Next base: position 68,432 of record JAFMOD010000029.1, on the reverse strand, counting down.
GAATGAATGAATGAATGAATGGATTGAGAGTCAACCCTCTATAACCACTGAGCTACCACATATAAATCACCTGTATATAGAAATCAGTGCATCAATGCGGCAGCCATATTGCTCAGGGAAGGGGATATTTATTCGATTGCAATTTGCCGTCTCACCACTAGATCCCCCAAATCAGCGGCATCAGCTCAGCAGCTGAATTTCTGTCCCGTCATCATGATGTAGGTTTCATCAGAACGCTATACAAGCTAAACGTGTTCTCCTGCACGCTTAAAACCCGGGATTGGTCCAAAATCAGCCCGCACCTTTGTTTATGAAATGTTACCCAGTTCTCGAGTTTCCGTGCTTGTTCTATGAGCTCATCTGATTCCCTCGCATACTTCCTTTTCAAAATATCTCCCGATTTATCTCCTGGAGCTGCCTCCGTGTCTTCATGCCTATATAAGGCCACGTTTTCGAGGATGAGCCGAATAGCCCTGAGCACTTTAACACTCGTCTGGTGCTAAACTCACTCTTTTATTTTTTCCCCTGCGCATGAACACAGAACAGCCTTGACTCGGGAATTACACTGATGGCCTTCGTTTGAGGCTCACATGGGTTTACACAGCTCACAAACTACTCCTAAATTAACTTCAGATACCATCGGACTCTCAGCGCCATCCGAAGCATCACAACCACCACCACGGGGCACCCCAGTGCAAAACAATAAGGAGTGCCCCCCCAGAGTCACACATAAAAAAAAAAAAAGTTTTCCATAAGACACACCAGCTACTTTTTACCTTCAGGTTAGGCCTACTATAAAGTAGGGATGAGGTGATTGTCTTTAAGAAAGAAAGCAGCAGCGTTGCGTCTGATTCACTCGTAACCAGCACAACACACACCACCAGCACCACCTACCAGCATAGGATACACTAACACACCACCACCACCACCTACCAGCACAACACACACTAACACACTACCACAACACACACAAACAGACCACCACCACCACCACCACCACCTACCAGCACAACACACATTAACACACTACCACAACACACACAAACAGACCACCACCACCACCACAATACACAAACACAACTACCTACCAGCACAACACACACAAACACACCACCACCACAACAGTTGTGTCGCAGTACTGAAAATAGTCCACCACCCAGTACTTGATCTGGGGTGTTCCAATGACGTCAGGATCATTAGAACAAAGTACAGGAGACTAATGCAGGTCACAGATTGGACTACAATCTGTAATTATAGAACTACAATGTTCATCTACACTGTAAACTGAGCTAATAAAAGTGACTAAGTTTCAAAATAAGTCACAAATCTATGGAAATCTAATAATTAAGCAATTTTAAATAGAATAAGGGCGGCACGGTGGCTTAGTGGTTGGCATGTTCTCCTCTCAGCACTAGGTTCGAATCCCCATCTGGGTGGAGTTTCCATGTTCTCCCCGTGTCTGTGTGGGCTTCCTCCGGGTTCTCCGGTTTCCTCTCACAGTCCAAAAACATGGACCAATGTCAATTGAGTTCTCCAAATTGCCCCATATAGTGTGTGTGAGTGAGTGTGTGCCCAGCGATAGATTGGCGCCCTGTCCTGGATGTATCTGCCCAGCGCCAAAAATGTTCTCCCCTGGATGGGCATGGGCATGGGCATGGGCATGGGCAACCCCCCCCCCCTCCCCGACCCTAATAGAGTATAAAGCGGAAGATAATGGATGGATAATAAATAGAATTAGGGATGTTTGTGTGATTAGTAAATCTTCTTTGATTAATTAAACACGTTAAACAACAGAGACAAACTTTTTAATGCTCGTGAATATTCGCCTAAGTTCGAAAACAATGACTTAATGCCGCTTTGTGAACTTTGTGCGGGTTTTAAAGGCGAGCTCGTCTCCGGTGGGCGTCAGGACGGCGACCTCACAGGGCGTTGCCATCGTCCTGAGGCCGCGTCCCAAACGCACACGAACGCCCTTCAACAGGGTGTCAAATTAGAACCGCGCGAAAACGCACTAGGACTACTAACTAGTGTGCTAGCGTGCGGTTTGGGACGCGGCCTGCAGATAAACCGTAACGAGGCGATAGAAAGCGCTCCTCACCTTTTTCACTTCTTTCTCGATGTCCATCGTTGGCGCCTCGGTTTCTCTGAGCCGTTCTGCGTTCTGCTTTAATAAAAAGTGGAAACGGAGAGTTTTGTGAGGCGGCCGTTCCGTAACGGGACAGTTTAATCACTTTAAAGCCCCTCTCTGTCTTCCCAGCACCTCTCCCTGTCACCTCATTGTTAAATGAATACGCTTCCGCTATTGCCTAGTGAGCAACTCTTAGCCAATGGGAACGGAGCACGGGAATTAAAGAACCAATCAGATGCGGTCTCCGGGCCGCCTACGCAAAACATCTGCTTTACTGTATAGTAACGGGAACTCTGAACTGAAGACCTGAAACCTCTAAAGTTCTTAATTCATCCATCCATCCATTATCTTCCACTTTATCCTCTATTAGGGTTGCGGTGGGGGGTGGGGGGTCGCGGCGGGGGGTGGGGGGGGGTGTTCCCCATGCCCATCCAGGGGAGAATGTCTCGTGCGCTGGGCAGATACACCCAGGACATGGGGCAATCTATCGCTGGGCACACACTCACCCAGACACACTCTATATGGGGCAATTTGGAGAACTCCATTGACTTGATCCATGGTTTTGGACTGTGGGAGGAAAGCGGAGAACCTGGAGGAAACCCACGTGGACACGGGGAGAACATGGAAACTCCACCCAGATGGGGATTCGGACCGGGAATCCCTAGTGCTGAGAGGAGAACATGCTAAACCACTAAGCCACCGTGCCGCCCTAAAGTTTCTTAATATTCTGTGAAACTTCCATTTGTCCTTATCAAAGCACTAAAAATATGACGCCATTGATTTCCCGCCATTTCCAATCGGATCCATGACGTGAGGCATTTCATATTCCACACGTGTGAACTCCATTTTTAAAGTTTACCACCTAAAACTAAAGTTTTGGGTCAGGGAAGTAAAATCCACTGTATAGGAGTTAAATACTGTTGAATATAAAACATTCTTCAGTGATAGATTGGCGCCCTGGCCTGGGTGTATCTGCTCAGCACCCAAAAAATTCTGCCTGGATGGGCATCCCCCCCCCCCCCGCACGACCCTAATAGATGATAGAGTATAATAGGTACTGCATGAATGGATAGATAAATCGTTCTTCTATAATTCTTTCATTCATTGTGTTGGTATTGTCAGCTTTTATCTGCTTTAAATTGCCCCTATCTAAATTGCCCTTGTATATAGTGTGTGTGGGGGCTTAGTGGTTAGCACGTTCGATGGACGGATATAGTGTGTTTGTGTGTCCGTCCAGCAATGGATTGCTGCTCTGTCCTGTTTCGCCTGAAATGTTCTTCCCTGGATGGGCATTAGGAACCTTCCTAGTCCCTAGTACAGAGGTCAAGCTAATGAAAATAAGATGAGAAAAGGGAAGAGAACGTCAATCATCAGTATTTGTGTTGCCGTTGTTAATAAAGGTGGTTTTGTGGGTGCAGTGGTTACAGTAGGAGGTGTCAGAGTTGGCTAGAAGTAGATCATCTGTTCTTCTCATGTGTTTTACAAATTATTGAAGGGTGTTGAGCAGCAGTCTCCATTTCAGACACTGGAAACATAAATCCTCTGTGGAGTGAATTAATAACATTCTTTTGTCCAGCCGTCCAAACAGATGTTTGACTTCTGAAGATTCTTACTGTGGATGTTAAAACTTTGTTCATTTATTCATTCATTCATTATCTCCCGCTTATCCTCTATTAGGGTCGTGGTGGGGTTTCCCATGCCCATCCAGGGGAGAACGTCTGGGGCGCTGGGCAGATAGACCCAGGACAGGGCGCCAATCCATCGCTGGGCACACACTCACTCACACAGACACACTCTATATGGGGCAATTTTGAGAATTCTATTAACTTGATCCATGTTTTTGGACTGTGGGAGGAAACCGGAGAACCCGGCGGAAACCCACGCAGACACGGGGAGAACATGGAAACTTGACCCAGATGGGGATTCGAACCGGGAATCCCTAGCGCCGAGAGGCGAACGTGCTAACCACTAAGCCAACGTGAACATCCTTAAAATTAGAGAAACTGATGCATCATGGTCATTTTATGTTATCAGTACAGGATGCACACTTCTAACTTCTACACACTTCCTTATTTTAAATGGAGGAAACAACACAGGAAACCGAGTAGAACATAGCAGTGAATGTGTTACAATATTTATTGGTGTTTATTAGAAATGAGACTCACAGAAAGTCTATTTTAAATAAAACAACATGACACAGTAACAGTAAGTCTGTACTGATCTGTTCTATCTGTGTGGGTTCTGCGTCTAATCTTTGGCTGATACACACCCAGAACCCGAGGTCAGTCAGAGGTGACGTTAATACAGGGTGTGTTTGCCAGCTTTATCGTTTCTGTGTATTTAGTCTGGAGCTAAAAAAACCACACACAGACATCGCAGCGACGATAACGACGACTAAAAAACACACTTTTAGCTACATGTATTATACAAAACTTCCTAGAGTAAATTACTTTTACTAATTCCAACACAAAGCATGAAATGAAATGTATAATAGTATTTATAACTAGAAAGGAAAGTTTAAAGTTGGCTTGGAAGGGCTGACTGCTGCTGCTGCTGCTGCAAAAAAAAAAAAAAACTATACTAATGTGGAGAACATGCCAAACTTCCAAATGTTAACAAAAAGCTAACCAAAACAATGAATGGATTTAAATAAAAAGGTTTACCAAAAAACAATTAAAAAAAACAAGCAAATATGGTTTTGGACTGTGGGAGGAAACCGGAGAGCCCGGAGGAAACCCACGCGGACACGGGGAGAAACTCGTGGAAACTCCACCCAGATGGGGATTCGAACCGGGAATCCCTAGCGCTGAGAGGTGAACATGCCAACCACTAAGCCACCGTGCCGCCAAAATATTATTCATTCATTCATTCATTCATTACCTTCCGCTTATCCTGTATTAGGGTCGCGGTGGGGTTCCCCATGCCCATCCAGGGAAGAACGTCTCGGGCGCTGGGCAGATAGACCCAGGACAGGATGCCAATCCATTGCTGGGCACACACTCACTCACACAGACACACTCTATAGGGGGTAATTTTAAGAATTCAATTAACTTGTTCCATGTTTTTGGACTGTGGGAGGAAACCGGAGAACCCGGAGGAAACCCACGCAGACACGGGGAGAACATGGAAACTCCACCCAGATGGGGATTCGAACCGGGAATCCCTAGCGCTGAGAGGCGAACGTGCTAAACCACTAAGCCACCGTGCCGCCAAAATATTATAATATTATATAAATATTATAATAATAGTAGTAAATTTTCAATACACCTCATTGAATAAAATTCAATTCTATATTAATATTCTCAACCTTGGCTTATATCTTATATATCTATTGATGTGTAACGGTACAATTATTTCACAGTTCAGTACAAATTCGGTACAGCGGTGGGGGGGGGGGGTGTTTTTTTCATTATTATTATTACTATTATTATTATTGAGACATATTATACCTTAAGTCACCCAATAATCTCAATAGTAAATTGTGTTAATACTGCCTACATTAAAATAAACCACACACCAAATAAGTACATCCCCTTTATTAACTAAATGGTTTAGTCGCTCAGTCTGTTGCCAAGCTCCTATTGAAAAAATAAAACCCCGAAATAGATGTACTCAATTAACACCAAATTGACTACAAATAGGTGGATTTACATGAATGTAGAAAGCAGGAATTTGGCAGAGAGTTTGTGGAAAATAAAAAAAAGTACACTGACCTTATTTAGACCGGGAGGACCGAACGGGATTCGGCTCCTCAATCAGAAAAATGCACTGTGGGAACAAATCAAATTCAATATCTTATGAACACACTGAGCGCAATCATTAGGTTTGATTTGGACAATATTGATCAGCTCGGGTCATTTTTATCATCAACAGAACTTACTCCATACTTATGCACACAACATTTTCAAGAATTACAACACAAACTTCTTGGGGGCTCATATCAATTAGTCAATTAGAAATCCCCTGGAAGAAGCTCATAGATCTTAAATATAAAACGTCCTTTGAAAGAGGCTCATTCACCTGTTTAAGTCCTCCATCATGGGCTCATAGGTTTTATTCTAAGCAACGTCCTCTTACCAGGGGCTTATATGTGTTATAAATTGATTTGTCCACACAAAGAAATGTTTATTGAAATGTTTGTCCTCATAAAACACTTTTATATCTACTTTATACATACTATTCATTTTCTTAATCTTAGCTTACGTACCTATTAATTAGGAGTGTAACAGGACACAAAATTAATGCACCTCAGTACGAATTTGGTATAGTGGTGTGGGGGGGGTTCTTTTTTTTTTATTCTCAAATTTTTTCTTTTCTTCCTTCTTGGGGGCTCATATAAATTAGCAAATTAGAAATCCCCTGGAAGAAGCTCATAGATTTTTTTTTAACTAAAACGTCCCTTGAAAGAGGCTCATTCACCTGTTTAACTCCTCCATCATGGGCTCATAGGTTTTATTCTAAGCAACGTCCTCTTACCAGGGGCTTATATGAATTATTCATTTATTTGTCCCCCAAAGAAAAGTTTATATATAAAAAAAGTCCTCATTAAATACGTTTATATCTACTTTAAACGTACTATTCATTTTCTCAATCTTAGCTTACGTACCTATTAATTAGGGGTGTAACAGTACACAAAATTAATGCACCTCAGTACGAATTGGGAATAGTGGTGTGTGTGTGTGTGTGGGGGGGATTTTTTTTTCTTTTCTTCCTTCTTGGGGGCTCATATAAATTAACCAATTAGAAATCCCCTGGAAGAAGCTCATAGATTTTAACTAAAAAGTCCCTTGAAAGAGGCTCATTTACCTGTTTAAGTCCTCCATCATGGGCTCATAGGTTTTATTCTAAGCAACGTCCTCTTACCAGGGGCTTATATGTGTTATAAATTGATTTGTCCACACAAAGAAATGTTTATTGAAAAAACTGTCCTCATAAAACACTTTTATATCTACTTTATACGTACTATTCATTTTCCCAACCTTACCTACCTATTAATTAGGGGTGTAACAGTACACAAAATTAATAAACCTCAGTACGAATTTGGTATAGTGGTGTGTGGGGGGGGGGTTTCTTTTCTTCCTTCTCGGGGGCTCATATTAATTAACCAATTAGAAATCCCCTGGAAGAAGCTCATAGATTTTAACTAAAAAGTCCCTTGAAAGAGGCTCATTCACCTGTTTAAGTCCTCCATCTTGGGCTCATGGCTAAGCAACGTCCTCTTACCAGGGGCTTATATGTGTTATAAATTGATTTGTCCCCCAAAGAAAGGTTTATATAAAAAAAAAAAAACATCCTCATAAAGAGGTTCATTTTAAATTTTTACAATGATATTCACAACCTCAGCTTCTGGACTTTGCGGTTGGGTGCAAAGATTTTATTTTTGTTTTTTCATTCATTCATTATATTCAGCTTCATCCTGTATTAGCGTCGCAGTGGGGTTCCCCATGCCCATCCAGGGGAGAACGTTTCGGGCGCTGGGCAGATAGACCCAGGACAGGATGCCAATCTATCGCTGGGCACACACTCACTCACACAGACACACTCTATATGGGGCAATTTGGAGAACTCAATTGACCTGACCCATGTTTTTGGACTGTGGGAGGAAACCGGAGAACCTGGAGGAAACCCACGCGGACACGGGGAGAACATGGAAACTCCACCCAGATGGGGATTCGAACCGGGAATCCCTAGCGCTGAGAGGAGAACATGCCAAACCACTAAGCCACCGTGCTGCCCTATTTTTGTTTTAATCTGGACATTATGTGAACTTTTATAAAATGTTTCAAAGCAGGGTTCAGCATCCTGTATGAATCCCCTGTTTCCATAGGTTTAGGAGTTTAGGAGTGTGTGGGAAGGTTGTACAAAGAAACTTAAACAAATAAATATTAATAATAATATTAATAATAAATAATAATAATAATAATAAATAATAATAATAAATAAATAAAAGCTTTCATTAATTTAGTGTTCTAACGTAACGGAGATGAAGTTTAAGTCGGTCACGTGGTTTGTAATCAGCTCTTTTTTTTAATCATGACATAAACAAACAAACTTACGTCACAAGCGCAGCACCACGTGTTCCATCCACCCGCGCGGCTCCAGCGCTGCGGTCATTCACAGCGAACCGAAATCCTCCAGAAAAAAAACGCTCAGTGTAAATAAAACAGCGCGTGTAATTTGCGTGGATCTTTTCCACGCGTGGACCAACCCCCCCCCCCCCGAGCCTGAGCCTGAGCCTGAGCCTGAGCCTGAGCCTGAGCCTGAGCCTGAGCCTGAGCCTGAGCCTGAGCCTGAGCCTGAGCCTGAGCCTGAGCCGCACGTGGCGCGGCATGCGCAGCAGCGTGTACAGCTAAACGTGCAACCAGCAACTCGGTCGGGAGTGCAACGCGGCTCCCGATTTTTGGTTCCCGCCTTGTGTTTACTTTTTTTTTTTTGCTTTATTGCAACAACACGCGATGCAAAAACATCATAACATCGTACAAACAATACAAATATAGGGGTTTTAATAAGACTTTGAAGTCATTTAGTGATAAAGTAATAAAGTAATGTACAACTCATGATAATTGGATAGTTGCAGTGTGTGAATGCAGTGTGAGAGATGTTTTCATTTGAGACCACCAGGACACCTTGAAGAGGGGGGGGGGGTTAGTAAAAGGCAACAACAACAAAAACTCCAATAACGAATGATCATTTTATTCAAAATGCTTTAAGTTAACATTTGCTGTAATGAATAAAAAGCACAATGAGAAAAATAGTCCATTCATCCATTCTCTTCCACTTTATCCTCTATTAGGGTCGTGTGTGTGTGTGGGGGGGGGGGGTTCCCCATGCCCATCCAGGGAAGAACGTCTTGGGCTCTGGGCAGATAGACCCAGGACAGGGCACCGATCTATCACTGGGCACACACTCACTCACACACACACACTCTACATGGGGCAATTTGGAGAATTCAATTGACTTGATCCATGTTTTTGGACTGTGGGAGGAAACCGGAGAACCCGGAGGAAACCCACGCGGACACGGGGAGGACATGCAAACTCCACCCAGATGGGGATTCGAACCCGGGAATCCCTAGTGCTGAGAGGCGAACATGCTAAACCACTAAGCCACCGTGCCGCCCTATGAAAGAAATAGTGTATCATCTAAACATCCCTCACTTAACAACAAAAGTCAACTCCAAAATAACACACGATACTCAGCTGCCCTCAGTGATGAACTGAATATTGTCTGTTTGTATTGGGGAAAAAATTAATTAACACTTGAACTAATTAACAACCAGCTATTGGAAAAATACATTAAGAAATTAGCCAATAAACAAAAAAAGACCTGTTATGTGAAATGTCACTTGGACACCGGGACCTATGTGCCTGCTTTGCACACTGTGCACAAGGCGAACGTGTCTGTGTTTGTCCTGCGACAGACCGGTTACCTGTTTTGTTTAAATGAGCACTGACCAATCCGACGTCTGCTCTCTGAACACGCTGTGGGAAACCAAACAGAAGGAAACGGCATCAAGTGCTGGCACCTTACACCCAAGGTCATGATGTCCAGTGAATATAAACAGCGAGCGCCAGGTGGAGGTTCAGGTAACACTATGAGAACGCTCTGTGTATTGGCGGCTCTGATTATTGCCGTTTTCGGCAAGGAGACCTTTGAGGGGTGGGTTACCTCACACGCACATAACTGTATTATAAATCTCTTCTATTACAGTTCAGGATGTACATGATGATGATGATGATGCGTTTCCAACAGACACCAGGTCCTTCGGATCACGGCGGCAGATGAGGTGCAGATCGGCCTCCTGCAGAACCTCTCCCAGGAGAACCAGCTACAGGTGGAAACAAGCATCCCATGGAAACTGAACGGTGTTCGAATCATGGAGGAATAAAAACCGTGTATTCTTGTGTCCAGCTGGACTTTTGGATGGAGCCTGTTCACCGGTCCCTGCCCGTCGACGTCCGCGTTCCCTTCCACAGTCTCCAGGATGTGAAGGCGTTCCTGGGATACAACCACATCCACTATGAAGTCATGATCCAGGATCTCCAGGTATAATGCATCTTTCATTCATTCATTATCTCCCACTTTATCCTCCATTAGGGTCGTGGTGGGGTTCCCCATGCCCATCCAGGGGAGAATGTCTCGGGCGCTGGGCAGATAGACCCAGGACAGGGTGCCAATCCATCGCTGGGCACACACTCACTCACACAGACACACTCTAAACTGGGCAATTTTGAGAATTTAATTAACTTGATCCATGTTTTTGGACTGTGGGAGGAAACCGGAGAACCCGGAGGAAACCCACACAGACACGGGGAGAACATGGAAACTCCACCCAGATGGGGATACGGTGGCTTAGTGGTTGGCAGGTTCTCCTTTCAGCACTAGGGATTCCCGGTTCGAATCCCAATCTGGGTGGAGTTTCCATGTTCTCCCCATGTCCACGTGGGTTTCCTCCGGGTTCTCCGGTTTCCTCCCACAGTCCAAAAACATAGATCAAGTCAATTGAGTTCTCCAAATTGCCCCATATAGAGTGTGTGTGTGTGTGTGTGTGAGTGTGTGCTCAGCAATAGATTGGCGCCCTGTCCTGGGTGTAGCTGCCCAGCGCCCGAAACGTTCTCCCCTGGATGGGCATGGGGAACCCCACCGCGACCCTAATAGAGGATAAAGCGGAAGATGGATGGATGGAATAAGCTCCATGTTAGTTGCTTTAGTGCCGTCCAAAAGTCACCACCATCGCTTGCTTTGGAGATTTATTCAGAGTATGTATATATTATTAAAACCTGAAAAGATCTTGAGTTCAACTAACAAGGTTTTGGCTCCAAGGGTTTAAAATCTGATTGAGATACAAGGTTTCCGTAGAGAATGATATGAGCAGAACCGTATCTAAACCCAAAAACAGGCCCAGAACTGCTCTCTGGTTTCTGTTCTTTTCTTCAGGATCTGATGGATGAGGAGCAGCGTGAGATGATGCGATCTCGAGCTGTCCAGCCACGAAGCACCGACGACTATGATTATGCCAACTACCACACACTGGATGAGGTTCGAACGACTGGGGCAACACTCACTGTGGAGTGAGTTGAATGTGACAGCTACAGAGATCTTGTCCCTTTCAGATCTACAGGTTCATGGACATGCTGGTGGACGAGAACCCCAGACTGGTCAGCAAAATCGTCATCGGAAAGAGCTACGAGGGTCGCCCCCTGAACGTTCTGAAGGTAAGCTGAAACACTGGCTGCTTTGTTGGCTAATTATCTATACATGGGGGGGGGCAGCTTTGTATCGGCACCTGGGGAGCATTTGGGGTTGGGTTCCTTGACCAAGGGCACTTCAGCCATAGTACTTGGTGGAAGTGGGAATCAAATCAGGGACCTTCAGGCTGGTTCCTTAGGCTGGTAGAATCCAAGCACTGCGTCGAGCGGGTGGTGTGCAGTCATGAACCCCCTGCTGGCCATCTCTTGCAGTTGCTCCTAGCTGCTACAAGAACCTCAGCTATTCCCTTATTGGTGGTGCTTTTTTAAAATTTCTTCCAGGGGTGCATGCTCTCTGGGTCTGTGTGTATATCTAATACATTTATTTATTCATTATCTTCCGCTTTATCCTCTATTAGGGTCGTGGGGGGGGTTCCCCATGCCCATCCAGGGGAGAATGTTTCAGGCGCTGGGCAGATACACCCAGGACAGGGCGCCAATCTATCGCTGGGCACACACTCACTCACACAAACACACTCTATATGGGGCAATTTGGAAAACTCAATTGACTTGATCCATGTTTTTGGACTGTGGGAGGAAACCGGAGAACCCAGAGGAAACCCACGCAGACATGGGGAGAACATGGAAACTCCACCCAGATGGGGATTCGAACTGAGAATCCTTAGTGCTGAGAGGAGAACATGCTATACTAAGCCACCTCGCCGCCCATATCTAATACAGATTTTATTGTTTATTTGCATTTTTTGTCTTGTTTGGTTTGCTGTCTCATGTGGTTGTCTCCGATGTCTCCGTTCCGTAGTTCAGCACGGGTCCCAATCGCCCCGGTATCTGGATCGACACTGGAATCCATGCCAGAGAGTGGATCACTCCAGCCAGTGGAACCTGGTTCGCCAAAAAGGTTCGAATCGCTCCTGGTTTCTCCACTGACCTCAGATCAGGAGTAAATACTCAAACCCAGCGTCTTGTTCTTTACACAGATCGTGACCGATTATGGACAAGACGAGTTTTTCACCGCCATCCTGGACCAGTATGACATATTCCTGGAGATCGTCACCAATCCTGATGGCTACGTCTACACTCATACCACCGTGAGTCCTGCTGGACAAGGTGCTTAAAATAAGACGCCAACAGACAGACATGAATCTCAGGAATCTGCTCTGCCCTTATAGAACAGGATGTGGCGCAAGACCAGGAGCATCACTGCTGGTTCTTCATGCGTTGGTGTCGACCCCAACAGGAACTGGGGTACTGCATACGGAGGTACAGATCCTCATAGAGTGATGATGCCGTGACTCTGTGAACGGTCACGGCATTAGTTCTGTCCCCCAGGTGCTGGTTCTAGTGATAACCCCTGTTCAGAGACCTACCGTGGACCCAGGGTTTACTCCGAACCCGAGATCAAGGCCATCGTGGATTTTACTCATTCACATGGCAACCTGAAGGCTGCACTGACCATCCACAGCTACTCCCAGATGCTGCTCTACCCCTACGGCGACACCACCGCACCCTGCGAGGATGAGGAAGAGCTGGTGAGGGATTCAAACCTTGTGCCCGATGCTCGGGTGTCCGAAACCGTTGTCCACGTTGTCCCCACTCTGTTTTCGTAGGATGACCTTGCACGCAGGGCCACGGACGAATTGCGGCGGATCTACGGCACTACGTACACGTACGGCAGCACCTACGACGCCATATGTGAGTTAGAGAACGTAAATTTGATTCATCTTTTAGGAAAAGACATCATGTTCTAACTAGTGACCTCATGATTTGCGGTTGACAGACCAGGCCAGCGGTGTGACCACTGACTGGGCCTACGACCAAGGCATCAAGTACTCCTACACCTTCGAGCTCAGAGACACCGGCCGATACGGTTTCGTTCTCCCGGCCAATCAGATCCTGCCGACTGCATTCGAGACCTGGATGGCCCTCCTCACCATCATGGACCACACGAAGAACAACCCGTACTAACCCCCCCTCCCCGCTCAGCTTCATGTGTTGTTATTTTATTTTAAAGTGTCGATGGAATCTTTGAAGCCTGTATTTGTACAACACAATCCATAATAAAGCAGTTTAGAGGATTTCTGGTGGCTGGTGTGAGTGCTGCAAACACATAACACATGTTTCTATTACAAAGGGAATGATGGCAGAAATGTTTCAAAACATTTGTCCAAAAACAGAAGCTTCTATTCAAAGTGTTTTAGAAGTGAGAGAGCAACACAAGTCAGTAAATTAAAGAAGAGCCAGTTGATACAGAGGATGACGAGTCCTGATCGTTTACAGATCTGGATTAATGACAGATTAAAAAACAAATTACATTTCAGATATATATATATATATATATATATATATATATATATATATATATATATTTAGGCGGCATGGTGGCTTAGTGGTTTAGCACGTTCTCCTCTCAGCGCTAGTGATTCGCGGTTGGAATCCCAATCTGGGTGGAGTTTCCATGTCCTCCCCGTGTCCGCGTGGGTTTCCTCCAGGTTCTCCGGTTTCCTCCCACAGTCCAAAAACATGGATCAAGTCAATTGAGTTCTCCAAATTGCCCCATATAGAGTATGTGTGTGTGCTTGTGTGAGTGAGTGTGTGCTCAGCGATAGATTGGCACCCTGTCCTGGGTGTATCTGCCCAGCGCCCCAAACGTTCTCCTCTGAGTGGGCATGGGGAACCCCCCCGCGACCCTAATAGAGGATAAAGCGGAAGATAATGGATGGATATACATATATAAAGGTCTTTTTGAAAACATACTTAGTGTCAGTATAATGGAATAAAATAAAGGGATTCAGTCCGCAGTGATGATAGATGGAGGGAGGGGGGGTAATTGGCAATTGGTAGCAGTTGAGGTAAGCAGAGGTACAAAGTGGAGTAGGACACTTATTTTTGGGAAACAGAGTGACAGTGAGAAGCAGATCCAGGGCCTTGTTCTGGATGCAGGTCAATGGGAACAGAGATGAGTAGTGGGAGGCGGAGTGCTGAATCTGCTGAACATTCAGGACAGACATTAAAAAGGGTCTCAATTCTCCTAATGAGCTCTAATTGATCAGTATGATTGTGTAAATCACACAACGTTCATTAAAGACCCAACCTGCGTATTATAATGAGCATCGCTGCTGATCACCGGTCCCTGAGTTTATTGGGGTTATAGGATTTCATATTGAGGGCTGGATCAGTATCTCTGTAAGAGGACAGTGGGTCATCAGAAGTAACCCACATAGACGTGTGGAGAACATACAAACAGTGGCTCAGCAGGTAACGCCGGGTGGTCCTGCATGTCCTCCCTGTGCCTGCGCGCATTTCGTCCCACACAGAACAGAGCTGAAGAACGTTCTCACGACATTGTCCTGATTTTCACATTCTCAGTTCAATCACATGACCGCCGAGTTTTCAGACACACTTTCTGTCCTGTTCACGGTGTAGAAGACAAAAAGTGAGTTAGGACACAGCCGAGGTGTGTAATATCTACCTTGCCATATAATACACACCCCAAATCAATGATGCTGGTACTTCAACTTCAGGAATCATTAAATGTCCGAACTCCATATTAAGATAAGGGACGAATAGCAGTAATGCAGCTGCTGCATTCCCATTCATGTCACAGATTTTCCACAGCAGCACGAGGACATGGCTCAAGGTGTGAGAAGCTGTTGTGCAAAGCAGCTGAAGCTCAAGGTTGACGTGTCCAAAAATAAAAGCTCAGGTGTCACGCACCGATATAAAACAGCACTGTGAACAGCCCAGGGCTCTTCAGAAAGTAAAAATGAAGGGCATTTGGGGGTTGCTGGCTCTGTTCGTGGTCGTCTTCGGCAAGGAGTCGTTTGAGGGGTAAGGGGAGAACACAGACTCGTGAGATCATGGGTGAGAAATGGTCAGCCTTAACAAACCTAATGTTTTTAAAGGCACCAGGTTCTTCGGATCACCGCCGTAGATGAGGCGCAGATTGCCCTCCTGACGCACCTGGCTGAGGCGGAGCACCTTGGGGTAAAATGATTCACCTGTCCTTCATGCCCCTTCACTTGGGAACCGATGCGATCGTGACCCGTGACGCGTCCATGCTGTGATTTCTCATTGCATTCAGCTGGACTTTTGGATGGAACCCGTTCACCAGTCCCGTCCCATCGACGTGCGAGTCCCCTTCCGCAGTCTGCAGGCAGTCAGGGCTTTCCTGGGATACCACCAGATCCATTATGATGTCATGATCCAAGATGTGCAGGTAGGGTCACATGGTCACGGCGGTGTTCGGGGTGGAGCGCCGGGGGTGGGTCGACTGAATGCCGTCTGGTTTTCATTCCCAGAACCTCCTGGATGAGGAGCAGCGGGAGATGATGCGATCTGCCCGTCTTCAGCCCCAGACCACCAATGAATACAGTTACACCAGCTACCACACGCTGCAGGAGGTCAGGACCCCGGAGCCTTAGTTAAAAAATTTAAAACATCGTTTTATTTATTCATTCATTCATTATCTTTTGCTTTAACCTCTATTAGGGTCGCAGTGGGGTTCCCCATGCCCTTGTTTCGGGCGCTGGGCAGATACACCCAGGACATGGCGCCAATCCATTGCTGGGCACACACACACACACACACACACACACTCTATATGGGGCAATTTGGAGAACTTAATTGACTTGATCCATGTTTTTGGACTGTGGGAGGAAACCGGAGAACCCAGAGGAAACCCACGCGGACACGGGGAGAACATGGAAACTCCACCCAGATTGGGATTCGAACCGGGAATCCCTAGTGCTGAGAGGAGAACATGCTAAACCACTAAGCCACCATGCCGCCCGTTTTATTTTCATATTTTTATTTATTTAGTTTATTAATGGTTAGTTTTTTTTTTTCAAAACATCTGACAGATCTACAGCTTCATGGACATGCTGGTGCAGGAAAACCCCAACCTGGTCAGCAAAATTGTGATTGGACAGAGTTACGAGGGCCGCCCCCTTAACATCCTGAAGGTAAGCCTGAGTTTACGATTAATATTTTGTAAGTTGAGTCTAACAGAAGGTAAAAAATGGACTATTCCTGACTGTAGGGACCCGGTTCCACCCGAGGTCTGGTTGTAATTGTAGGGGTCATATGTAAATAACACATTTTCAAATGGTTCTGTTCTAGTTCAGCACCGGCGCTGACCGCCCCGCCATGTGGTTCGACACCGGCATTCACTCCAGAGAGTGGGTCACCCAGGCCAGCGGAACCTGGTTCGCCAAAAAGGTAACCGCCCACTTCCGCACGCGTTAGCTACAGTCCACCGTCAGCAGTAACATGACGTGCCCTCGTTGACCGGCGCAGATCGTGAACGATTACGGACGCGACGAGGCTCTGACCGACATTCTCAACAACTACGACATTTTCCTGGAGATCGTCACCAACCCCGACGGCTTCGAATTCACACACACCAGCGTGAGTCCGCCGGCTGTGACCCATCCACATCCCGCCAACCAATAAAATATCATAACATCCAATCAAACGACAGCAAAGGCTTCAAACTTTTCCAATCCATGCAGAACCGCATGTGGCGCAAGACGCGGCGGTCCAATCCCGGATCCCTCTGCGCTGGCGTGGACCCCAACCGGAACTGGGATTCTGGATTCGGAGGTAACCTTCAACTCTAAACGCTGAGATCTTTGAAATGACGACTCCCTGGACTGGTGTGTATGTAAGTGTGTGTGTGTGTGTGGTTCTCCGTCCACAGCCCCCGGTGCCAGCAGTAACCCATGCTCAGAGACGTACCGCGGCCCGAGCGCTCACTCCGAGCCCGAGGTGAAGTCCATCGTGGACTTCGTCAAGTCCCACGGCAACATCAAGGCCTTCGTGTCCATCCACAGCTACTCTCAGATGCTGCTCTACCCCTTCGGTTACACCAAAACTCCCTGCAAGGACGAAGCCGAGCTGGTCAGCTGTCAACACGTTCATAATTCATCCATCCATTATCTTCTGCTTTATCCTCTATTAGGGTCGCGGGGGGGAAGGGGGGGGGGTTCACCCATGCCCATCCAGGGGAGAATTTCTCGGGCGCTGGGCAGATAGACCCAGGACAGGGCGCCAATCTATCACTGGGCACACACTCACTCACACACACACACTCTATATGGGGCAATTTGGAGAACTCAATTGACTTAATCCATGTTTTTGGACTGTGGGAGGAAACCGGAGAACCCGGAGGAAGCCCACGCGAACACGGGGAGAACATGGAAACTCCACCCAGATGGGGATTCGAACCGGGAATCCCTAGCGCTGAGAGGAGAACATGCTAAACCACTAAGTCACCGTGCCACCCCACGTTCAGAATATGTTTGGAAATCCTGTTTTTCTGAACGTTGTCTTTATGTTGCGTGTTTTTTTTGTTTTTCTTTAGCATGAACTCGCCCGCAAAGCCATCACCGACCTGAACCGTCTCTACAACACCAAATACACATACGGCAGCATCATCACCACCATCTGTAAGTCCAATCCCAACTCAAGTCACACCAAGTGATGCCCCTGCGTCCAATCACGTTTCTAACCGCGCCTTCCTCGTGTGTCTCAGACCAGGCCAGCGGTGGGACCATCGACTGGGCCTACGAGCAGGGCATCAAGTACTCCTACACCTTCGAGCTGAGGGACACCGGCCGATATGGCTTCCTCCTGCCCGCCAACCAGATCATCCCGACCGCCGAGGAGACGTGGGTCGCCCTGATGGCCATCATGGAGCACACCAAGAACAACCCTTATTAACCGCACCACAGTCTGAACCAGAAATAAAGAAAACTCAGGGCTGTTCAAAGCAAGCGTTTGATTTCATGACTCCCACGAAAAGACCCGACACATTTAGGGTCTCCAGTTTACCCATCAGCACATACGGACAACCTGGAGTGAACCCATGCGGGCACATGGGGGACATGCACAGGACTGCACACGGACGAGACGTTTATCCTTTAATCCATCACAGCCTTTGATCATCTTAGTGGTTTAGCACATTCTCCTCTTAGCGCTAGGGATTCCCGGTTCGAATCCTCATCTGGTTGGAGTTTCCATGTTCTCCCCGTGTCCGCGTGGGTTTCCTCCGGATTCTCTGGTTTCCTCCCACAGTCCAAAAACATGGATCAAGTCAATTGAGTTCTCCATTCATTCATTATCTTCCACTTTTATCCTCTATCAGGGTTGTGTGTGTGTGTGTGTGTGTGTGGGGGGGGGGGGTTCCCCATGCCCATCCAGGAGAGAATGTCTCGGGCGCTGGGCAGATACACCCAGGACAGGGCGCCAATCTATCACTGGGCACACACACACACAAACACACTCTATATGGGGCAATTTGGAGAACTCAATTGACTTGATCCATGTTTTTGGACTGTGGGAGGAAACCGGAGAACCCGGAGGAAACCCACGTGGACACAGGGAGAACATGGAAACTCCACCCAGATGGGGATTCGAACCGGGAATCCCTAGTGCTGAGAGGAGAACGTGCTAACCACTAAGCCACCCTGCCGCCCTTGAGTTCTCCAAATTGCCCCATATAGAGTGTGTCTGTGTGAGTGAGTGTGTGCCCAGCGATAGATTGGCGCCCTGTCCTGGGTGTATCTGCCCAGCGCCTGAAACGTTCTCCCCTGGATGGGCATGGGGAACCCCCCCCCCCGCGACCCTAATAGAGGATAAAGCGGGAGATAATGAATGAATGAATGAATGAGCCTTTGATCATTCTAATTAATACAGCACAACCTAGTGGCCAAAAGGTGTACTGACCACCTTTATAACTATACACGATATATACATATAATTTCTCCCAGCAAATGAACCAAATACAGGTCTGTGTCAAATAAAATAATGTTTTATTTCTCATTTAACAAACGTAACCATAAAACCAGGTAGTTATTCATTTTATTTCCAATTCTCAAGGGTTGATGTAACAAAGCTGTGTAGTGTAATCAACACCTAGTGATCAACACTGGTAACACACACACACACACACACACACACACACACACACACACACACACACTGTTGCCTGTGAGGTGACTGTAAAACCCCAAATCCCTTCATATTTGAACAGCAGGAGGCAAAATACTGAGAACCTGAGAACCTGCGTTGAGGTTCACGTGCGTCAGGTCCGTTAGGCTCATCACAGGACCATCACTCTGAGACAAATCCGCACCCCTCGGTCCAATCCAATCCAATCCCGGACCGGTTTTAGAGTCTCTTCCGCAGAGAAAAGCTGGAGCATGCTTGAAGGGACTTACAGCTGGGTGGCGCTGTGGTAGTTAATACAATACTTTAATACAATAATTTAAAAAAATTTAATAAAACAGCAAATGCACTTCGAATCATGAGGCACACAGTGTGTATCAGACAACTCGGTCATTATAGAAGCATCAGTTCGGCTCGGCAGACGGTCAGTAGTGTGTGCGCAGGACGGTAAGAGGCCTTTATTAAAACCTGCAGGGATCCAGGGTGCAATGGAGGTTCCTCGTCTCCGATGACATAGATGTTATTTCCAGGGCCGGCTGCTCTGTGAGCGGGAGGTCCCCGAGCCGAGGCGACTACTCCGCGCCGTCGAGACTTTGGAGTGGACAGTGCTGCTGGACATCCTGCTGCTCAGTCGGCCTGGAAACGGGTGATCGGTCAGCACAGCATTTTATCTCTGCACTATGTTAGTCATGCCCATATATGGCAATCGGAACAGCGACGTTCCACGAAAAAAAAGCTATTTATTTTATAAGAACTATTTTATATTTATAAGAACTATGATTGGACAGCACGGTGGCTTAGTGGTTTAGCATGTTCTCCTCTCAGCACTAGGGATTCCCGGTTCGAATCCCCATCTGGGTGGAGTTTCCATGTTCTCCCCGTGTCCGCATGGGTTACCTCCGGGTTCTCCGGTTTCCTCCCACAGTCCAAAAACATGGATCAAGGTCAATTGAGTTCTCCAAATTGCCCCATATAGAGTGTGTGTGTAAGTGAGTGTGTGCCCAGCGATGGATTGGCGCTCTGTCCTAGGTGTATCTGCCCAGCGAACGAAACGTTCTCCCCTGGATGGGCATTGGGAACCCCACCGCGACCCTAATAGAGGATAAAGCGGGAGATAATGAATGAATGAATGAATAATTCGACTGTTCTTATGTTTCCTGCACCACTTACTGCTGGTCTCACTGGGAAACATCATCTCCTCCAGGTGATTCTGGATCTTGTTCAGCTCCTCGGAGGTGAAACGGCATTTCTTCTCGGCGGGCCGTGACTCCTGATGAAGCGCGGCTTGCCTCCGACCCGCCGGACCCTTCGGCGACGGCAAACAGGAGACGGGAAAAGAGCCGGTCGTCATGCCGTCTGGAAACTTCTGCGCTATGACTTTCAAGCCTTTAAATGAAGCGAGAGGAGGTCGGTTCCTCAATGCAAAGGTTCGTCAGTTCAACAGTTCAACAGTTCAACAGTCCGGGGGGGCAATTAACACCCAATGTATCCATGTGTTTCACCCAAGGACAAGCCCTCAGCAGAGGAATTGCCCCACCCGGAACTCACCTCCTGAGAGCATGAAGAGATTCTCAAAGCCCCGTTCACACATGGTGGTGGCCGCCTGGCTCGCTATCCGCTCGTCCTCGTCGTACAGGATGATGATCCGCCCCGGGGCGTTTCTCTGTCGCACGGGTCAAGAGCTCAAACGGACTCAATGCAGTGACATACACCACGTTCTAAACATGTTTACAGAAGGATACGTAATCCAGAACGTCCTTGGTGTAAGGATTCATTGTTCTTGATAGAGTTGTAATGGGATAATTGTGCGCTGCAGACAGAGACATTTAGATTTTATACAATCCATAAAAATTAAAAGCGACATGTACACTGTAAAGCACGGTGGAGGGTGTTTATGGTTTGGAGCAATTTTTTTTTAGAAACACTGTAGAGGAAAATTTTGGGAAACACACACAACACACATATGCAATAAATATTATACTTTTTTAAAAAAGAGACTCAGGACAGGGCGCCAATCCATCGCCAGACACACACACAATATATTGTGGTAATTCAAAGCACCTTGAACCCATTTTGAAGTGTGGGGGAAAACTGGAGAACCCAGAGGAAACCCAGATGGACACAGGGAGAACATGCAAACTCCACCCTGATCATCCATCCATCCATTATCTTCCGCTTTATCCTCTATCAGGGTCGTGGGGTGATTCCCCATGCCCATCCAGGGGAGAACGTTTCAGGCGCTGGGCAGATACACCCAGGACGCCAATATGTCACTGGACTCAAACTCACTCTCACACACACACACACACACACACACACACTATATGGGGCAATTTGGAGAATTCAATTGAATCATGTTTTTGGACTGTGGGAGGAAACCGGAGAACCCGGAGGAAACCCACGCGGACACGTGGAGGACATGGAAACTCCACCCAGATGGGGATTCGAACTGGGAATCCTCAGCGCTGAGAGGAGAACATGCTAAACTACTAAGCCACTGTGCACCCTGATCATGTGTCATCAGGTGTCATATATGACATCAGTAATAAATCTTAATATTAATTAATTCTTAAAATCTGTCGCCGCCGCAGCTCTTACCGCTGATGATGTGGCACTGCTCGTACAGGTCGCGGTCCCGTACGTCCAGCAGCAGGTAGGGGCAGTCCGCGTAGGGACTCTCATCCGGACTCGGCGCGCTCACCGACGTCGGACTCGGCCCGTTCTTCTCCAGATCCAGTTCGCCCACACCTCTGATTACACTGCCATGAACACAAGCGCTCGGGCTGAACGTCTGCTGAAATAATAATGAGTCCCATCACCCCCCGCCCCCCACCGAGTCTCTGAGAGGGAGTCTGATTACACGCGGACGGTCTGCGCTGACAGATGTGTGGGTGTGTATACACCTGTCAGTGACACACAGGCTGCCGTTAAGTGTGTGTACACCGAACTCAGAGGAAGGCATTTATATAAGGGGTATATAACGGATCAACTCCACCATCCAATAAACAGACAGTTAAACATTCACAACTCCACGAGGTCAACCTCATTCAGAAAGTAGGGCGCGGTAGCTCAATGGTCAGGGCGTTGGACTATCAATCTGAAGGTTGGCGGTTCAAATCCCAGGTTCAATGAAGTTACCAGTGTGGGTCCTTGAGCAAGACCCTTAACCCTCATTGCTCCAGGGATGTTGTGATGAACCCTGTGCTCACCTTGTAAGTCGCTTTGGATAAAAGCGTCCAATAAATGACCAGATGTAAGTAACAGCACACAACGCCCGCTCACCAACCCATCACCCACAGAGGTCGCGGGTAACGGGATAGGGATGTCCACACGCCAGGGGTTGGAGACCTGATGAGACACAGACTGATGATAGTGAAGTGTTTACCTCTGTAGTGTAGATCTGGGAGAAAACGCCACGTCGTCGTCCACCGCGGTGCCTTCACTCAGCTGATCGGAAAGACCGTCTGTTTTGGTTTTCTCGAACACATCATCTTCAATAATGCACGCACACACACACACACACACACACACACACACACACACACACACATTAGAAAGACATTAAAGCCCACAACTAAGATTTTAGTTACAACAATCAATCAAAACACATCCAACTTTAACATAGAAGAGCCTGATTCAGGGTAATGGAGTTTGGAGTGGGGGTGGGGTGGAGGGGAGGGGTTTGGAATAGGAGGGGTACCTTCAGTCCTTGGTACTTCATTCAGAATACATTCATCGAGATCAGACACCGACGCCACCTGTAAAACCTGATGAACAGCAGCGTCCATTACATTTCATCATCATCATCATCATCATCTTCATCATCCTCAGTGAATAAACTCAGATCAAACTCACCAGCTGAGCGAACGTGGTCACTTTGAGCCTCTTAAACAGTTCGTCTTTTCGGTATCTGTAATCTGAAACAGAAAACAGACGCATGCCGTATTGTACCCGCGACACACCGACACGCCCAAAACCAAGCTACGGGGGGCGCGGTTCATGGCTCACTGAAGATCGCTCAAATAAGACCCCGACCCAAACTCCGTCCTTAAATAGACCCCGCCCACTTCACCACAAACTCACTTTTTTTGATCTCCTCCAGTTGTTCCATGTATTTTGTTAAGCTCCGCCCTAAAAACACAACAGGACGGTGAGTTGTAGCCAAGTCTCAACACAACTTACAATTTACATCACATCCTGCCAGCAGGCGCGACCACGTAGACACAATCGATGATGAGAGGCGTTACCTGTGTCAAGCCTTGATTTGATGTGCTGGAATTTGGGGTTTTGGGGAACTCGCTTCTTTAAGTACTGTGAAACACACACACACACACACACACACACACACACATACATACATAGACATATACATACACACACATACACATATACATACACACATACATAACCACACACACATATACATATACACACACATACATATACACACATACATATACACACATACATATACACACATACATACATATACACACACATACATACATATACACACACATACATACATACATACACACACACATATACATAGACATATACATACACACATACATACATACACACATACATACATACACACACACATATACATAGACATATACATACATACATACATACACACATACATACATACATATACACACACACACACACACACACACACACACACACACACACACACACACACACACACACACACACGATAAAGAGTTAAATGAATCTCAGAGCATGCAGCTGGACTACAGAATGAAACCGTAGAACTACAAAGTCCATCTCTATAGTGAGTGCAGCTGATGAACCCGTCACGTCTCTGTAGCACGCTGTTATTGAGTTAACTTTAGTCTGAAGACCCGCTGAGCTCAGGGTTTAGTCTTCAGAACTCTCTTTAAAGAACTCGAAGCTCTCGCTCTGCGGTCGGTTTTGTATTTAAAGCGGAACGGCGCTCTGATCGGAGGACATTCGAACCTCGGTGTCGCCGATGCCCCGGTGGACCGACATGTCTGCAGCGGAACCGAACCTCCGTCCGTCGGGTTGCGACCTCAGACCTCACCCGCCAGTCGTCCAGCCGGAACGAGCCCCCACGTGATCGGCTCGCGTTGTCACGACGCCGCCGTTGGGCTCGGCGACGCGGCGCGGCGCTTTGAAGTCCGTTGCTTAGCAGCCGGTTGTGACTCCGCCGTCGAACAAAAACGCGAGCCGTTAATCGATGGCCGACGCCGTCGAGTCTGGGCCGCGTCCCAAACCACACGTGCCCAACCAACGCGCGTGCGCAATGCCCACCAAAGCCCGCCGATACGTTCGGACACTTCTTAGTGTTTGTTATGCGGTTTGGGACGCGGTGCTTTTTCAACGGCTTTTACGGGTCGAGATTGCGTTAAATGGCGTTGACTTTACGTCAACGGTAATTCACGCTGCACTATTGGGCAAAAAAAAAAAAAAAACCTAGACCACGAACTAAATACGGAACCAGGAACGTTCCTGAGTGTTCAGCCCACGTCTCGTCGCTCGATTGAGCTGCCTGGCTGTGTAACGGCTGCCGGTTTGACAGCAGGACGAAGCGCTCAGTTTAAAATGCAGCGCTCGGGTTTGTCGTCTCCGCAGAAACACCGCGACTTTAAAGACCTTTAAAGACATTTAGAGACATCAACGACGTCGAATCAACACCATGGCGTCGGTTCTGGTGAGTAAACCGAATATGAGATTTACTTTCGCTCTCCTGAGGCAGCTAACCGAGGAGCTGGGTTGTTAGCAACAAGTTGTGAGTAAATAATTTGTGTTGTTTTGTCCCCGCTTTGGTACTACTTTAGTAACAGTCGAGTAAATTGTTTTTTAAAGCTTCAAACGTTTTAAAAGTGTGTAAAATCCGTAATATGGGATGAAAAATGAATGCCTCAGGAGTTACACGGACGAGTAGTTTCCTTGTGAGGCGCCAGAGGGCGCTGTTTTGCCCGTTTATTGCTATAAATAGTTTAATAGTTCTTGTTTATCCATTCATTCATTATGGAGGGGATGAACGGGGGTGGGTGCCCATGCCCATGTCCATCCAGGGGAGAACGTTTCGGGCGCTGGGCAGATACACCCAGGACAGGGCGGGCAATCTCTCACTGGACACACACACACACAGACACACTCTACATGGGGCAATTTAGTGAACTCAATTGACTTGATCCATGTTTTTGGACTGTGGGAGGAAACCGGAGAACCCGGAGGAAACCCACGCGGACACGGGGAGGACATGGAAACTCCACCCAGATTGGGATTCGAACCGGGAGTCCCCAGCGCTGAGAGGAGAACATGCTAAACATCATTTATTGTTTAATATAATGCAAAACTTCTATTTAATATTAGTTCATTCATTATTATCCATTTAATCCACTATTAGGATCGTGGGGGGGGGTTTGGGGGCTCGGTGGATACACTGAGGACAAGATCTCGCTGGGCACACATAAATACACTTTATATGGGGCAATTTAGAGCATACAATTTACCTTGAATCCATGTTTTTGGACTGTGGGGGGGAACTGGAGAACCTGGAGGAAACCCACACAGACACGGGGAGAACCTGGAAACTCCACCCAGATCAGGATGCAATCCTGAGCCCCAGTACTGAGAGAACATGCCAACCACTAATATAACATAAAATTTATTCATTCATTCATTATCTTCCGCTTTATCCTCTATTAGTGTCGGGGGGGGGGGGGTTGTTCCCCATGCCCATACAGGGGAGAACGTTTTGGGCACTGGGCAGATACACCCAGGACAGGACGGTAATCCATCGCTGGGCACACACTCACTCACACAGACACACTCTATATGGGGCAATTTAGAGAACTCAATTGACTTGATCCATGTTTTTAGACTGTGGGAGGAAACCGGAGAACCCGGAGGAAACCCATGCGGACATGGGGGAGGACATGGAAACTTCACCCAGATTGGGATTGGAACCGGGAATCTCTAGTGCTGAGAGGAGAACATGCTAAACCACTAAGCCACCTTAACGTATAAAACATATACTTTATACCGAAACTCACATACTTTAGGAAAATGTAAATAAAATGGCGCTAACACACCACCACCACCACGTCAGTGTCGCTGCAGAACAGAGACTCGGTCTCCACCTGAATAAAGCCTGCTCTGCTCTGTGGGGCTCTGACCGCGTCCTGACCAATCTTGTTCCTGCAGGAGGATCCTTCACTCGAGAGACAATTCAAAGGCCACAGGGATGTGGTCACATGCGCGGACTTCAGTCCCAACAACAAGCAGCTGGGTACGAACACGCGCCCCGTCCCTTTAGACTCCTCCCACCTGTGTCTCTATGTTGACGTGCGTCCTCGTAACGTCCATTTCAGCCACTGGATCCTGTGATAAGAACCTGATGATCTGGAACCTCAATCCGAAAGTCCGAGCCTACAGATTTGTCGGCCATCGGGAGCTGATCACCGGCGTCCACTTTTCCTCGTCCGGTGACCTGGTGGCCTCTTCGTCCCGGGACAGGACGGTGCGGCTGTGGACGCCGAACATGTGAGTGGAACGTCGCCTGATTCCGCCGTCTGATTCCTCGGCCTGTCTGATTCCTCGGCCTGTCTGATTCCTCGGCCTGTCTGATTCCTCGGCCTGTCTGATTCCTCGGCCTGTCTGATTCCTCGGCCTGTCTGATTCCTCCGTCTGATTTCTGTCTGCGATTCCACAGCAAAGGAGAATCCACGGTGTTCAAGGCTCACACGGCGACGGTGCGCAGCGTGAACTTCTCCACTGACACACAGCGCCTCGTCACCGCCTCCGACGATAAGACGGTCAAGGTGTGGGCGGTGCATCGGCAGAAGTTCCTCTACTCCCTCAACCAGCACACCAACTGGGTTCGCTGTGCCAGGTGTGTGTGTGTGTGTGTGTGTGTGTGTGTGTGTGCGTGCGTGCGTAGCTGCACCTGCTGTTTATAGATGATCTGTTATCGGTGCTCGACCGTCATTCGGTTCCCGTTCTCTTCTCATAAAGTTCCTGATGTCTTCCGTCACACCCTCACAGTGTTCTCATTCCGCCGTCTCAGGTTCTCCCCCGACGGCCGACTGGTGGCGTCCTGCGGAGACGACCGCACCGTCCGCCTGTGGGACACCTCCACCCGCCTCTGTATCAACACGTTTTCAGATTACGGCGGGTGAGAATCCCTTTGTCTTTGCTTCGTCCTAAACCAGCGGCTCACGGCCGTCGTTGCGGGTGCAGTGTACTGATATTTGGTAGTTTCTCCTCGGGCTCGGGTCTGGAAGGCCAGCGACATTCGTGGACTTCGACGGCAGCGGCACCTGCATCGCGTCGTCAGGAGCCGACAACGCTCTGAAAATATGGGACCTTCGGACCAACAAGCTCATCCAGCATTACCAGGGTACGTGTGATCCGCGCACCCTCGATTAAAGCCCCGCCCCCATGTCATCGGCTCCGCCTCCTCGGCCCCAACAGGCATCCATTCACCACGCCTGTACAGTACGTGAGACTCCGGGTTCTATGCTGTAAACGGCACCCGGCTGTCTGTCCACTGTCCCCACGGCTCGTTCTTTAAAGGGTAAAGAACTCTGTGAAGCCACAGTGAGACCGTGTTCCATTGTAAGACGTCCTTTCGGTTCTCCCGTCTCAGTCCACAGTGCCGCCGTCAACAGCTTCTCCTTCCACCCCTCGGGGAACTACCTCATCAGCGGTTCCAGCGACAGCACCGTGAAGGTCCTGGATCTCCTCGAAGGGCGACTCGTTTACACTCTGCATGGTCACAAGGTGAAGCCAGATCCTTCCTCACCCTCTTCCTCACCCTCTTCCTCACCCTCTTCCTCACCCTCTTCCTCTCAACCTCTTCCTCACCCTCTTCCTCACCCTCTACCTCACGCTCTTCCTCACCAGGGTCCCGTTCTGACGGTGGCATTCTCTCGAGGTGGAGACCGCTTTGCTTCCGCCGGAGCCGACTCACAGGTACGGAGCTCCAGTGTTTGTTAGTTACCCGGGACTTGAGGTCGACGTTATTATGGGATGTGGTGACGGTCCTCGTTCCGTGCTTGTCCTCAGGTCCTGATGTGGAGGACCAATTTCGACACCCTGGACTACAGGGAGGTGTTAAGCCGCCATAGCAGGCGCGTCACTCCAGACCCCGCGCCCCACCTGCTGGACATCTACCCCAGGTCGCCGCACGTGCATCATCTCCCTCAGAACGGAGCTGTGGAGGTCAGAATCCATCCCCCGTCCGAATGCTAGAACCCCTGGCTCTCCTCTGCAGCCAGGAGACTGGAGTCGGTACGTTTGTGTGACGCTGTGTGTCCGTCTTCAGGTCAATCCCATCATCCCGGACCCTCACTCCGCCCAGCCGCAGATAATCCACGTGGGGGAGCCCTGCTGCACCATGGAGGTAAATCCTGAAGCCGAATTTTGCTCTAAAAAAGAATGATGACGTCTTTATCCTGGCTTAGTGTGCGCTTTGTCCTCCAGGGGGCGACAAAGCTCTTTTTATGATCCAACCTGCACCATTTGGGTTGAGTGTTTCCTGCTTCCCTCTGCATTCAGTATAGAGGTGCTTATAAAGCCCCCCCCCACCTTCTGTCCTATGTGACCTTATTGTATAAGCTCCACCCACTTTACAGATGCACTATTGCAGCTCTACAGTTACATTCTGTAACCCTACATACTTTATTAATCCTTCTTAATTTGTTCCTTGATGATCGGCACAGCCCACAGTGCAGGTGTTATTAGGGTGGGGGATCATTCTCAGTACTGCAGTGACACACACAGTGTGTTGTAGTGAATGTTATTCGTTTAAAGGGAAGTTTTTGTTGATTCGTGTTGGAATCAAACTGCTCAGAGCACTGACACGGCCTACGGAGTGAACACTATTTAGGGCACTTTCTCTCACACTGACTCAGTAGCTCCGCTTGCAATCTCTGTAAGAGTTTATATCTAAACACACACACTCGCAGTGACCTCCCTGCCACTCGATTGGATGCCTAACAGACTTCACGCTGAGCATTTTTGTCATTCCGACTTTCTCTCCTCCGTCGTTCACGCCGTTTGTTCTCCAAACCCGTTGCCGAGAGTTCACTCTGGGTTAGGCTGTCAGTCTCGATTGGCGGATGAGATGTTCAGCTCCGCACCTCCCACAGTCCTGCGGGTCGGTGTGTGTGTGTGTGTGTCGGTGTGTGTGTCGGTGTGCGTGGGAGGTTGGTGTGCAGGAAGCCTGTGGTGGGGTAAAGTCTTTCTTTGGCGCCTTTTTGTGTGACACTTCCTGCCATCACATCCCCTTTGGCATTTTATCTCAGGACTGTGCTTTCATGTTGTGTGTGTGTGTGTGTGTGTGTGCGCACTGATGCACTGCTTGGCCTCTCTTAATTCAGCTTCCCCGGAAGCATTATCAGCATTTGCAGGCCTCCATAACACTCGGCTCATTCATAAAAAGTAAATCCGAGCCGTTCCATCAGGTCGTGTTTCATCCTGAAGCCGTTGGTTACGTGGTGGAGGTGCGGCGCCCTCACATCCACCCTGTTTAGGATTAATGTTGTGTGGATTTAAGTGGGTCACGGTAGCTCAGCGGTTAGGATGTTGAAACCAGTCCAAACGTTGCGTCTTCGAAATCGGGGTTGTAACGCCCAACGTTACCACTGTGGGTCCTCGGGGGCCCCTAAGCCTCATTGCTCTCAAAGTGCTGTTTCATGGCCTTAAATCTTCCTCTCTCTCTCTTTTTCGTTAATGGACGTACGATGGCCAGATTGAGGTCAGTTTCTGTGCTATTTTTCCAGCGACGGGCTGCTTCCTCATTCATCAGCCTGAAGCCGATCCTCCTGAGAAGCCCGGCGCATGTGTGGCGCCGGGTATCACGTAGCCCGAGGTTGCGTGCCTGGGGCCGACGGGCAGGAAGCGAGAGGACGGGGCCCTTCCTGTGGCGTAAGCAGCGAGGGATTGAGTAGCCACGGGGCGAGCGAGGTGTGGATGCCAGCTCCGAGGGCTGCTGCCGTCAGCTCCGGTGACGAGATGTGACGGGCTAAAGATAGCGCGGCCCGGGGGACGGCTCGCATTCCGCGGGGAGAGCGCGGAGAAGGATGACCTTACAGAGCCATCAGCGGAACGCGGGAGGAAGTTACCGATCTGTGGCTGAGCAAAGCCAACCCGCCACCACCCCGCCCTGACGCCCCCAGCTCAATTTACAATCTCCACTAAATTACCAATTTACCCCCCCCCCCCACACACACACACCCTTCCCAATAAACCGGTACAGAGGTTATTTATTTTTACCCCCATTTTGGCTAAATTCGTCTCAAAGTGCACCATGTTTTTGTTTCTACTCTGTGTTTTTGTTTGCTTGCTGGGAAGTTGTAGGCGTTAAAGTGTCGGGAAGCGCGTTTCGAGAGCGCGCGGGTTATGTAACGCCGGTTCTCGGCTACATTTGCATTGTGTTCTCGCAGCCCGGCTGGTGCTGAGTGCTCACGACGGAGCCGTGGGTGGCATCTGGACCAGTGCTCCGTTAACCTGAAGCACTTTTCACGCTGTTCCTGTAAAAAAAAAACGCAGGACGGCAACGAGCTGCTGAAATAGAACGCTCCCACAAACCACCACCTCCATTCTGTCGGCTCAGCTGCTGCACGGGGGTCCGAGATGGCGTCGATCCACTGGATCCGAATCTGAGAGAAGGGCCGAACCTTATTATTGCCTTATTTATTAACTTATCTATTAACAAACTCAAAACTTTATAATAGTAGTCGTGGCAACAATTAAGGGATAAATATAGTTGTGGCAACCATTGAGGAACTATAGTAGTTGTGGCATCTGCTGTTCATGACCTAACACGAACTATAGGGACTATAGTAGTTGTGGCACCAGTTTGTTTGATTATTCTGGTTGTGGTTTGTGTTGTACAAACTGCAGTATGAATTGCATGTTGTGTGGCGCTGCAGCGGCGGGGCAGCCGAACGACACCTGATCGCGTCCGCGAGTCAAGGCTGAGCTCGCTTCTGACATTTCAATAACAAAGGTTTCGCAGGCAGCGGCAGGCCACCCTCCTCGTGTGACACGGTTAACATCCGAACAAGACATGGGGGCGAGGTGTGAGGGGGGGTGATATTAAGAGTGTATAAGAGAGTGGACAGCAGTTAAACACACTTGAGTGCATGTGTGGTCACGAAGGGTCAATATGTAAATGTGACTGTTTTAAAGATGACTTTCGGGATTGTAATAGTCATGTCCAATCATTGTTTTAGGGATCGTAGGGGTCATGCCAACTGTAGCTTATGAGAGCTTTTTGGTGGATGTGGCAACTTGTAGTTTGGGGGATTGTAGTAGTTAAGGCAACTGTTTATTGTGGGATTGTAGAAGGGATTAATGTGGTGTAAAACCCCGTGGTTAACTGGCCCATCGTTGAATGTTGTATAGTTGATTGTGTGTATCGTGTGTTTCCTCTCTGAACCCTTTGCTCCCAGCCCCCCCCCGGCGGAATGACACCGTCGTGACCTCGAAACGGAAACGCGCCCGCGTCCCTGTGCCGCGTTTCCGTCTTTTCTCTAATCCGCTCACCTGTGGCTCCTATCTTTAGACGGAATCTGTCCCTGGCTCCGTGTTCCTCTAAATACCCCGTCTGTGGTGCTTCTTTGCTGGATGGACCTCAGGGGCGGGGGGGCGGGGTCAGGGGTTATAGGAGAGGAAGCGCGCCGCCGAGGTCCGTTAAACGATCCGTTTGTCCTCCATAAAGGAAAGTACAAAGGCTTTGCACGGAAACGGCTCGTGAAACATCACGACTTCCTCTGCGCCGGGGTCGCGGGGCCCGTAGCCCGGGCTCCGAAACCCAATCTGAGCCGAGGTCGGGAGCGAAGCTGCATCCTGCGCCCACCTGTTAGGAAGTCATTCATTTCTATTCCTATCCCAGCCGCCCCTTCACCTTTTCAGCTCTGCTTTTCAGGCTTGGAACACTGCCTCTTGGTTGGTTGCCTGGCCGCTCAAGGAGGACGAGTCCCGCACTGAGTCTTGGTCCTCCCAAGGTTTCTTCCTTGAATAAAAACATAAAAGGGAGTTTTTTCTTGCCACTGTCGCTTCGGCTTGCTCTTTGGGGGTTTAAAGGCTTTTCATTCTGTAAAGCTGCTTTGTGACAATGTACTGTTGTAAAAAGCGCTATATAAATAAATAACTTGAACTTGAACTTGGTGGACCCCCCCCCCCCCCAGTGTTAGGTGCTAAGGGATGCATGAGGTTCCATCTCCATCAGCCTATCCCGTCTTCAACAATGACGCCATGGCTATCCATCATGCAGATGAAGCCATTAGGCCCCTCTCTCCACCCTCCTCTATTCGTTCCCTTGAAACCTTTCATCCCTCTGTCGTTTGGAAATGTCAACTCCAATCCCAAAGTGCGTCCGTCCCGTTGGCCCGCAGTGAAGTATGCAGGGAAATACCCATGACCCTCTGAACCTCCCTAACCGTGTGGCCTAAAGCCCCACTCTGCTCTCCCTGCCGCTCCTGCCAGGCGCCTCGCTGCCGACTCCGGGCCCCGTGGGCTTAACCTACATTAGAGCCCTGACATCCATCCTCACCTCTGGGAATTCCGTCGGTCTCACCTTTTTGTCCCGCTCACCCCGCGGAGAAGAGGTTAGGATCAGAAGTTGAAGGTCAGCGGCGGAGGCGCCGAGGGGAGGCGGCTTCTCACTCCGGAACACTTAAACGTTATGCTTCACATTTCTCACACTCCTGTCAGGGGGTGGAGGGGGTGTCCGTGCCCCTTCTGTCCTGCTGGTGTCCTTATCAAATGGAAACAAACGAGTGTGTGAGTGCGAGTGCGCATGCGAGTGAGTGTGCGTGCGAGTGAGTGAGTGTGTGTTCAAGCGACCAACCAGGCATAACATTATAACCACCTTCCTAATATTCTATTAGTCTCCTGTTGCTGCCACAGTCCTGAACGACTCGCCCATGGATTCCTCTAGACCCCTGAAGGTGAGCTGTGGCATCCGTCACCAAGATGTCAGATTCATAAATCCTGTAAGCTGGGCTTGTTTGTCCAGCATGTCCAATAGACCTAAACTTAACACAGAGACGGTGTTATGACTGCAATACAGAGACGTATGTACTATAGAAACATGTGATGATGTCGTCATATCCCGTTGTCACGGTGATTACTCTCGACATAAGGTCGTAGTGCGCTGGTGGAGCTCCGTTTGGACTTATTGAGTATTGAGATGTTGAGTGGTGTTGGGGATTAGCATTCCTGCAGGGTGGCTCTCGTGTAATTACCCCCCAGCTCGTTAAGCATGGCAGGTTCCCACGGTTACCACGGCATTATCTCAAGTTAAAACCAGATGATCTGGAGTTTAGCCGAGTTTAACTTAAACCCTTCACACGGCGCCTGTTGTTTCTGTCCGTGGGTGAATTCCGGGTCTCCAGCTTTTCGTGTCTGTGGGTTCAGTTTCAAATGCTGGCTTCTGATTGGCTGAGGACCTGCTTCCCTGCAGAACCGTTTGAGGATGGTTGCGATGTGAGGATGGCGCTGATTCTTCACCGCTCATTCTAGTCTCTTTCGTTGGAGAGTGAAAATGCCCTGACCACATGCCACGGTGGGGGGGGGGGGGTAGTCAGCGGTAGGTGAGAGATCGGCCGTCTGTGCGGCGCCTCCCCGCCGTCAGGACGGAAGCCCGTCCATCATTAGCACGAAAGTGAGAAATTTCAGGAAGCCGAGAGCTGAACTCGGGTCAGCGGCGCAGTCTGCGTGTCCTCACTCTGCACGCCCTCGTCAGGCCGTGAGCAGGAACTCCCTCATTAACCGACGCCCGCCACTGGGAGCACTAAGCACCGGCTTTACGCCGATTACAGATTTTCACAGTACGCTTATCGTCTAGGAAATAATCCAGATTATACGAGAAAAAATCCACAATGCGGAGCTTTTGCGGTATGTTAACACGAAATAATAAATAGTTTTAAGTAAATCTAAAAAACGTAATAAAATCAGTGTCACTTAAAATCTTAAATGAGAACGTGTGTGCTGCAAATAAATCTTTGATTTTTTAAATTGCGCTGCGTGGGTCTAAACCAATTTTTCTCATGAGTGTCGCCGTGACGATTTTAAATCGCTCTTACAATTAATTGATTGTAGCATTTTTATTTTTTCATTCATTATCTTTTGCTTTATCCTCTATTAGAGTCGGGGGGGGGGGGGGGTTCTCCAAGCCCATCCAAGGGGGAACGTTTCGGGCGCTGGGCAGATACACCCAGGACAGGACACCAATCTATCGCTGGGCACACACTAACTCACACACACACACACACACTCTGTATTGGGAAATTTGGAGAACTCAATTGACTTGATCCATGTTTTTGGACTGTGGGACCGAAATAATAAACCGTTTCTACGACGATGGAACGGCAGTCGGTGAGCTCCCAGGCTGCAGCCACCGACTTCAGATCTGTGTTCAATGCACCGCGTTGCCACATCAGCAGCGTTCAAACCCCCCCCCCCCCACTACTTTGAACTGCCAAAAAAACGGAGCGTGTGGGTGTTTATGAAGCGGTCTTGTGGCTTCACTTTCCTCCTTGCAGCGCCTCGTGACTCTCTTTCTGTTCATTCATTCAGCGCTTTGCGGTCTGTTGTCTAGCTTCCTCATGTTGTTCAGCGTTCAAGGCCGCGCGGTCGGTGAACGAGGTGTGGTCTGCAGGCAGCGGATGCGAGTGAATGGGCTCCTGGCTCTCTGTTGTCAAAAAGATGCCGTTCTTTATTATCGTTACATCCTGATGGAACCTTTTTAAAGCCATCAGGTGTAACACAGATGTCCCGACCGGACCCCTCGGCCCTGCTGCCACCCCCCCCCCAACTATCTCGCCGAGTCCGTCGCATATGATGAAGCGTCTCGTGGCGATCTGATCCGCGGCTTTGAGTTCTATTTTCGTGTGCTCTTCTGTCTCCTGTACTTCAAAAGGCCACTCTTTTGTACTTCAAAGGCCAGGCACTAAAAGGGGCTCTGCTCTCCGTGCGTTCTCCACCGCACCTCCTCTCTGCGCCTCCTCTCGGCACTGCGCTATTTATAGACGTCTCATGTGAAGGCAATCAGTCAGGAAGTACACTTAACAAGCACTTCACTCACATCCCTGATTCTGCACAGATCAATCAGATTAACCGAATTAAATTACAGTAGGAGCAGCCGGGGGATTCGGGGCTGCTGATGCTCTTTACAGTGCACAACCGCACACACACACACACACACACACATACACACATTCACACATCTTATCATTCAGTATGGCAGTGCACACCGGAGAACGCTCTCAAGCTTTTTCATGAACGACCTGCAGTTTCACTGATCCCCTTCAAATTACAAAAGATGAAAATCCTTAATTGGAATCGATTATTAATTCACATCAGAACGGCAGCCATTATCAGAATCTGAGCTGCGTTCCGAAAAGGCTCCCTGTCACACATCTAGTGCCCTATGTAGTGGGTCAGCAGAGTTTCTGTACATTTTCAAACAGAACACGCTCCCCACGGTACCCATGCTCCCCACGGTACCCACGCTCCCCATTGTACCCACGGTACCCATGCTCCCCATTGTACCTACGGTACCCACGCTCCCTATTGTACCCACGGTACCCACGCTCCCCATTGTACCCACGGTACCCATGCTCCCCATTGTACCTACGGTACCCACGCTCCCTATTGTACCCACGGTACCCACGCTCCCCATTGTACCCACGGTACCCATGCTCCCCATTGTACCTACGGTACCCACGCTCCCCATTGTACCCACGGTACCCACGCTCCCCATTGTACCCACGGTACCCACGCTCCCCATTGTACCCACGGTACTTACGCTCCCTACGGGTACCCATGCTCCCCATTGTACCCACGCTCCCCATGGTACCCACGCTCCCCATTGTACCCACGGTACTTACGCTCCCTACGGGTACCCATGCTCCCCATTGTACCCATGGTACCTACGCTCCCCGCGGTACCCACGCTCCCCATTGTACCCACGCTCCCCACGGTACCAACGCTCCCCATTGTACCCACAGTACCCACTCTCACCATTGTACCCACGGTACTCACACTCCCCATTGTACCCACACTCCCCATTGTACCCACGGTACCCACGCTTCCCATTGAATCTACAGTACCCACGCTCCCCACTGTACCCACGCTCCCCACTGTACCCGCGCCCTTTGTATCCCATTTTAAAATCCCAATTCACAGCAATGTTAAAGTCACCGCAGCATTACTCCACCTAGCAACACTATAGCAACCAGACTGTGGTTTATTTTTCTTACATTCATGTGGTGCAAACAGCAGGGTTCTGATCCCAGATTATAGCCTGATCACAGGAGAGCGAAGCTCACACGGCCTTATACGCAAATGAGGCAGAAGTGTGAGGACGGCGGAGTAATGAGGGGTCAGATGGCAGCAGTTTGTCCGACTGTGGGATGTTTTAAGTGTGTGTGTGCGTGTGTGCTTTTTAAACATTACGGTCAGGGTCGGCTGCTTAACGTCCATCATGTGTCGGAGGAGAGCCTCCTCATGAAGGTCCTGAAGGTTCATCATCGTCTGGTGTTTCATAAAACGCCTCATTTCCGCTTTTATTTCACACCCCGCGGAAATTCCTCGTCCAGCGGACCAGGTGTTGCGGAGGTGGAGGTTTAGTCTGGGTGAAGGGTGGAGCAGGTTGATGGGGTTAAAGTGAGGTCATCGTCCTGTGGGGCGTTCCAAACCCCCCTCCCAACCTCGAGCCACCTGTGAATCAGATGTTGTAAAAGGAGGAAGGGAGCTGCAGAGTGAAGACTCGATGTAACACACACACACACACACACACACACACACACACAACGAGTCGTTCTATTGTTTTAGGGCTCGTCTCACTAAAGCAGGGCATTGTTTTAGGAACCCGAGTGCTAATATTGAGTCTTTGTCTC
Organism: Corydoras maculifer; assembly: GCA_019802435.1. Classification (NCBI taxonomy): domain Eukaryota; kingdom Metazoa; phylum Chordata; class Actinopteri; order Siluriformes; family Callichthyidae; genus Corydoras; species Corydoras maculifer. The sequence continues at coordinate 31,236 of JAFMOD010000029.1, read as the reverse complement.
GTGCTCTTTATTGTGGTGTCTTTCATTAACAAAGAAAAGCTTTTAATGGCCATTGGATTTGGGGTGGAGGTGGAGGGGCCACGTTCACCTTGGAAAGGGAGAAGCCATTAGAGATGGATGGGAAGAGGAGGGTCAGTTGAGACTCATTTGTTTTCTTACGTTGTCGATGGAAAGGTCGTCTCACAGCGGGGTCGAACCCGGGTCTTTACTGTGTGGATGCGGCATGTCCTCCATCTGCCTCCACATCCCACATCAAAGCCATGATTGAGGTAAACCAGAGATGCTTAATTAGTAGCCCTGGCCAATAGGGGTGTTTTCCATCCATCCATTCTCTTCCACTTAATCCCCTAACAGGGTCACAAGGGGGTGGGGGGGTGGGGGGGTGATTGGTATGTTCCCCATGCCCATACAGGGGAGAATGTTTTTGGCGCTGGGCAGATAGACCCAGTACAGGGTGCCAATTTATCGCAAGGCACACAAGCACACACTCTATAGGGGCAATTTAGAGCACCCAGTTCACCTTAAATCCATGTTTTTGGACTGTCGGCCGAAACCGGACACCTGGATCCCCGGTGTCCGTGTTACCCACTACACCACCGTAATAAACAGAGCTTCTCCGCAGCGGCGCCCCCTGATGGAAGCAAACCGAACCCCAGAAAACATCCGCCCCTTCAGAAGGTTCTGCAGATACCATGCCGTTCTCACTTCCTGTCAAACCTCCCAGATTCCCTGCTCCTCTCCTCTGCACGTCTGCTTATTTACGAGGCCACGCACCTCAACACCCCCCCCCCCCAGCACCACCACCTATAATTAGACACCCGTATCACATGTTTGCAAAAAAAAAAAAAAAAAGCCTGTGTTCATTCGATACCCCTGGCGGTAATTAGAAGCGTGTTCCGGCTTTGTGTCTGTCTGGGGCAGGAAGTGGGAGAGTCGCTGTGCCACCGGTGCAGCTTCGGTTTCCCACTTAACACCAGCTCAGCGCTCCTCTCCGGGGTTCTCCGTTCTCACTATCGACACTCCGTCAGTCAGCCCGACCCGGGAGCGGCTATTTAGAGCGCTCGGCACTATTTACGACGGTGCACCACCTTCCAAAGAAGGATATACGGTGCCGTATGTGGGGCTTCGGACTCGTCTGATCTGTGGCTGCATCGAGTGGTCCGAATCGGACCCGGTAATGCATCAGACGATTCAGCGGTCAGCAGAACTACCGCAGTAGGAACTACATTACATTTACATTTTGGTCATTTGTTGGACGCTTTTATCCACAGCGACTTACAAGGTGAGCACAGGGTTCATCACAACATCCCTGGAGCAATGAGGGTTAAGGGTCTTGCTCAAGGACCCACATTGGTAACTTTAGGGGACCTGGGATTTGAACCCACAACCTTCAGATTGATAACCCAACACCCTGACCACTAAGCTACCACACCTCAAATTTTCGGTAGAACTAGTTTTCGGTATCCGTACATACTGTAGTACAAATGCTCTTTGATGTGGGAGGCCATGCTCCCTTAATCCCATACTGGGGACCAGGGTTGCTGGGAGGGGGAGGGGGTGTTCTCCATACCCATCGGGGGAGAACATATCAGGTGCTGGGCAGATACACCCAAAGATGGGGAACCTATCGCTGGGATCACACCCACTTACACTGATGCATACACTATGTAGGGGCAATTTAGAGCAGCCAATTCACCTTGAATCCATGTTTTTGGACTGTGGGAGGGAACCTGAGGAAAGTCTGATTTAAAATAAAGGCTGTGATTCTTTCATCAGGTAAATGTAAGGTCCGGTGTTTCATATTTAATAATAATTTAATAATCTCGAATTGCGTGCCAGTCGGTATTCCGCGAGGCGTCCGGCTGCGGGAGGGAAGTTCCCCCGTGTGCCGCCCTCGGTCTGATGGCAGGGCTGAAAGAGCCCCCGCTGCCCGCGCCACTCGCTCGCTGCGTTCGGCACTCGGGGCCCGACTCTCTGAAGGGCAGAGGCTCAGCTGGGCCTCACGCCACCCATGGCTTCGGCTGTCAATCAGAGTGTCCGTCTGCTGCAGGCGTGTTCGGAAACATCGCTCTCGCTCATGTGACCCACGGGGCCCCCAGGCCCCGCCACGCCGGTTCATGTGGATGTGACGTGAACGGGTTTGAGATACGCAGAGCGAGACGGATAGATGCTTATTATAGAAGAACAATTATGGAAGTAAATACTGTGTGTGTATTATACAAACGGCCTATATGGTTCTTTCTGTGGGTGATTTACATGTTCTCCCGTGACTCAAAAAGGTCCTTACTGTGTCCAGTTTTGAGCAGTGGATCTCTATAATCCAAAAATCTCCAAGTAGGTAAACTAAAGGTGCTTAATTGACTTTAGGAGAACATGCAAATGGTAGCTGCTGTGGATTTGCATGTTCACCGCGTTTGCAGGTCGGGCTCGTCGTGTGGCGCGGTGCTCGCGGCGGGAACGCGGGCCGCACGCAGTGTGAATGGTTTCATTTGGAGGGAGTTGCAGGTTAGACGCAAACGTTCTGATCCGGTTCATCGGAGGATTAAAAAGAGGAAACGGAGTTTAAAGAGCAGGAAATGGATTTCAAACGGGGTCACTGCCAAAAAGCACCATAACAATACAGCTGGGGGGGGGGGGGTAAGAGGAGGTATTAAGCGGGCTGTATGTGAGAGAGAGTATGTGTGTGTGTATAAGTATGTACATGTGTATGAGTTTTTGTGTGTGTGGGTGTGTGTGAGGGAGTATAAGTGTGCATAATTGTGTATGTGTATGAATGAGTGTAAGTGTGTGTGTATAAGTATGTACATGTGTATGAGTTTTTGTGTGTGTGTGTGTGGGTGTGTGTGAGGGAGTACAAGTGTGCATAATTGTGTATGTGTATGAATGAGTGTAAGTGTGTACATGTGTGTGTGAGAGAGAGAGAGAGTATAAGTGTGTGTGTATAAGTATGTATATGAATTTTTGTATGCTTTGTGTGTGTGTGTGTGTGTGTGTGTGTGTGTGTGTGTATGAATGTGAGCGGGAATATAAGTGTGCATAATTGTGAATGTATATGAATAGGTGTGTGTGTGTGTGTGTGTGTATATATAAGTATGTATATGAATTTTTGTATGTTTTTTGTGTGTGTGTGTGTGAGAAAGGGAATATAATTGTGTATGTGTATGAATGAGTGTGTATATAAGTGTGTACATGTGTATGTTGTGTGTGTAAAAGGGAGTATAAGTGTGCATAATTGTGTATGTATGAATGAGTGTAAGTGTGTGTGTGTATAAGTATGTATATGTGTATGTTTTGTGTGTGTGTGTGTGTGTATTCTAGTTAATGTTTCACTTAGTCCTGTTTTCAGACTCGGTTTTGACCGCAGTAGCTGTGTGTGAGTGTGTGTGTGTGTGTGTGTGTGTGTGTGTATGTGTGTGTGTGTGAGTGAGACAGAATGAGAGTGCGCAACACCAAAAACAGAAGTGACTGAAAGAGGGAGAGGAAGAGGAACGGGTGTGAGAACCGCGTGCTGAGAGCAGCTCCCAATAAGGGGCGGAGCCAGTCCGAAAAACGAGGAACAGGAACAGAGAGTGAAGAGAACACGAACGACACGGAAAAAAAAAAATGCTGAAGAACACACACAGTACGAAACACCAGGGTGTGACTGGGGGGGGGGGTAGATCACTGTATTGTTTTTAATATTAAACCTGGAGACATCAAAGCACATCTTCCCCTCTGTCTGTGATGTCACAGCCGCACAGCGAGGGGTTCGAATGCGGCCGTGACTTCATTCAGCGGTTCATTTATCGCATCGTCTCAAACCCGTGTCTGTCTTTAAAGCCCAGAGGACGTGAGTTATGAGCATGTGGCCCGGCCCGCGGACCGGACGTCGTACCGAGATTGTTCAGACGGAGGCGGAGTTAACGGTGGATCCCGCTTTTACTGGAGTCTGTAGCTCCTTCAGCCGTCATCACCTCGTGACACGCCACCTTTCGACCCCCCGCCGTCCACGCCCACCTTTCCTTACCAAGGTCCTCCGTCTTCTGGACGAGGCGCCGGCAGTTTGGAAGTCAGACGGATTGCGCTGCGCTCTTTGATGCGGTGATTATCCAGATACCCCACATCTGCTCATAGTGCCCCTGCATGCCCCCCACCCCCACCAGCTCAGCCCGGAAGCCGTATTGAGCACACAGAGCGGACGCCGTCCACACAGAGCGGACTGTTCGGTCGTCCCCTCACAGAGCCTTGATTTTAGATGTGATCCTACCTAATACCTTGGGGATGAATTGGAAGGTTGAATTTTTTTTTTTTTTTTTTTGAGCCCTTGCCCAGTATCGGTGTCCAACCATACAGGCGAACCGACCACCCTCCTCCCGCAATTCTGGCGCTGCTCCTTTTGCGCCCCTTGGAGGACCGCGGCTCCCTCCAGCACCGCGATCAGAAATGCTCCTTCAATTAAAACGTCAGTGCGTCAATACTGAGACCAGCGCCCCCTCTGGAAAGCGCACAGACTGCAGATGGAGGCCATTGTTCTGAGTTCTGCACCCGAACACGCCTCTTTTTCAGATGGCCACACCCACCGGTGGGATGCGAGAGAGCAGACTATTGGCGGGGTGTCAGGTGCTAATGAGCATTCTCACATTGGGTTTTTTCGGCGTTGCTTTTACGTCGTCTCCCCGACTTTCGTTCCGAGAATGCTCTCGCCGCCGTTTGAAGTTCTGCCATCAACCCCCACAAGACAGACACCGGCCGACGGAACCAGAGACGGGAGTTCTGAGGTGTATCATGAGTCCATCAGCTTTATGAGGAACTGGAGTTATTTAGCGCCTCACACACACACACACACACACCCCGCTCCATGGATGATGACTCATCTCCTCAGCGGGATCTCGGTGACAGACTCGAAAAGGGAATTGGGTCAGAGCGCGGCCCTTGCCTCCTTCTCCGTGGCGGAACCCGTCTCCGTTTCCACGGTCGCGCCTCTGCGGTTCTTTCTTTTTTTTTTTTAAAAACAAAAAAAACGACGGGAGCCAATCACCGGCTCACGCCGACCTCTTATCTCGGGCCCTCTCCGCCCTCCCCCACCCCCCGACGTTATCGCATCCGTCCCCGCGTGTCGCCAGCGCGCCGCTCGTTATGTAACCGACTTATATCACATCCTGCGTCCCGCTCGTTTGCACAGGTACAGGAAGCAGATAACGAGCGCGGCAGATAGCGGAGGCGATAAGCTGACCCGATTGGGCCCGCTCCTATCCTTATCAGAAGGAGGCATGACCCCCCCCCCAACCCACCACCCCGTAATCAGCAGGACGACTTGCGTGAAGCAATTCGGCCCCACGGCTGGCAGGTTATCTGCCTCCGGTTCAGCGCTGAGGGAGGCGGGGGAGGGGAGCGGCGGTTGGGCAGGGTGTTCAAAGACCCGAAGTCCACGTGCGTGCGCCGTCAGGACGCCGCAACACGCCGCCGTCCAATAAATCAGCCGAACGATCGGTGGATGGAGACGTAGAACGAGCGTGAAGGACACGAGCACGAGAAAAATCAAAAGAGTAGACATGGTAGGAAACAGCGCGTCCGAATACGGAGTGGGTGCCAGTCATACTCTGTGGTACCGACTGGGTGGAACACGGGTTCGGTTCCGGGGGCGCCCAGTGCATACTACACGGTGGAGGAGAGTAGTACACACTTGGCATGGACGGAGTTAGACCCTGAATGATGTCGTGAGTTTGAAAGCATGCAGCACACACGGAGGACGTCGTGGGTCCGAGGTCGGGTGTGTCCTGCATACTCATGCCGGGTTCTCCGGGTCCGGTCCAGAAGGCTTGGGTCCCATTATGTGGACAGATTAAATCTCGAATAGAGAAATCCTGCCATGTTTAACGTGGTACGTATTAAGATGCATCAGGGTCCTGAAGCGCGTCTTCTCAGGAGGACAGTACTGCGTATTTAAGATGAAAACTTCTCCTCCTCCTCCTCCTCCTCCTCCTCTTCGGAAGCTTCCGACGGTCACGGCCGACTTCCCGTGGCAGGAATTGACCTACATTCGACTTGACAAGTGTGGGTTTCACATTTGCACCGTGCCAGCCAGCGTCACCGTCCATCTCCGCTCGACCGCCCGAGCCCGAGACGCCGGTGTCGGCCGTTCGGTGAAGTGTGTGTGTGTGTGTGTGTGCCGAGTGTGAATAAGAATCGACCACAGACATCAAAAACACTGCCGTCTGAGGGGCCGTGTGTATTACACGCATGTGCAACCCGTCCGCATCATAAAGTGTTACTTAAGTTATTTATTTCTGTTGTGCTTTTTACAACAGTACGTCACAAAGCAGCTTTACGGAATAAAAAGCCTTTAAACCCCCAAAGAGCAGGCCGAAGCGACAGTGGCAAGAAAAAACTCCGTTATGTTGTTATCTAAGGAAAAAACCTTGGAAGGACCCAAGGTTCTTAAGGAACGTCATGGATGGCCCTGCGCTCCCCGACCCGATACGATCCTTTTGAAGTGAAACGGGAAGGAAGTGCGGGCTGCACGGACGCTCATTAAAAAAAATTAATAAATAGAACCTAATGAGCGCGGTGACTGGAGCCCAGTGGAGGTTCCCATTCCTCCACGTTTCCCCGGGCAGGTTCTCATTCAGATCAGAACAGACCCTGCGTTGGCCGTGCGGATGATGAAGCGGTGGTGGATGATGAAGCGGTGGTGGATGATGAAGCGGTGGTGGATGATGAAGCGGAGGTGGATGATGAAGCGGAGGTGGATGATGAAGCGGAGGTGGATGATGAAGCGGTGGTGGATGATGAAGCGGTGGTGGATGATGAAGCGGAGGTGGATGATGAAGCGGTGGTGGATGATGAAGCGGAGGTGGATGATGAAGCGGTGGTGGATGATGAAGCGGTGGTGGATGATGAAGCGGTGGTGGATGATGAAGCGGTGGTGGATGATGAAGCGGTGGTGGATGATGAAGCGGAGGTGGATGATGAAGCGGTGGTGGATGATGCCCAAAGCCTTTGATTCAGAGGAGGCTTCTTCATTCCAGAATCAAACCCTCTGATGCCGTCAGACGGCCTCCTGCTGGGAGAACATGTGCTCGCTTCCAGGACAAGACGGGCGGCGCTGCGCCGCTAATGGCTTAATGAGTGCGAGGACGGGGTTCCTGTGCACTGTGCAGATTCCCAGCTGAATAGAGTGCAAAAGTATCAGGACACGCCTCCTAATCATAAAACGTTTCGGCGTTCACTAAATCCTAAACGGCCGTCCGTTTTAATGGGAGGAATGCCACGCCCGTCGACCGCGTGGCTATGTGAGACCTCGGAACAAGTGGGCGGGGCTCGCATGGACACGGCTCATCGGCAGAGGGGGAGGAGCGGGGGGGGGTGCACACATTCCAGCGCTAATGCAGGAAGAAAATCGATTGCAGCCCCTGGCTTCCTGAGTGCTGTCCCGACTTCAAAGAGAGACATCACCGTGGTGTGGGGGTGAGGGGTCGGGAGGGGGGGGGGTTCCGATGAGCGCAGGAGGGAAAACAAAGCGGCCAGTGTGCTGGCTGGTTCATGGGTCCCTGTTGTACCCCCGGCCACATCTGGGAAACATCTGCAGGCTCCTGGCTTTCGGGGCCACGCCGCCTCTCGGGGGTTTTCTGTTGTTGTTGTTTCTTCCTCGCTAGTGTGTTTTTTTTTTTTTTTTTTTTGGAGGGCGGGGGGGTGTACAGGAAGCCCCCCGTGCGTTCGGGCAGAACGGGGTCTGGACTCGACTCAAACGGTTTACTCACGGCTCTGATACCCGGGTCCGGGGCGTTCCTGTGACGTTCTCTGCTATTAAACGCTTCCAGACCCGGATCTCCAGCGACGGGTGCACGGGGACTCGTCCGGTCGCAGGACGCCAGATTCAGCTCCAGAACGCAGCGCGATACACGCGCACCAACGCGCCGAGCGGAACGCTTTCAATCCCAATTTAATTTTCAGTAATTAAATCATCCGAGTTTATTTAATGTCACCGTGGAACGTCACGGCCTGGAAGTCATATTCAGTTTGTCCACTGTTGTCCACCTTGGGGTCATGGGGTCGTCACGTTGCCTTCAGCATGCAGAACCTGGGCTCAATTTCAAGACCCCGTGTCTGGGTACTTTTTGTGTGTTTAGCATGTTCTCGCTGCTTGAGGATATATTTTTCTACCAGCTGTATGGGGTATTAATAGAGGTGTGGTTGAGGTTTTGCCTAAACTCCAACCCCGAAATGTCATGTCGGGATGATTGTAGGTCACTGAGGGTCTTCAGAATGAGGCAGCGTTTGTGTGCATGCCCCCTGGTGGCTTGGTGACCTGGGGGTGAGTATGTATGGTATGGTCGGTCTGAGTGATATGAGGAATAATTAATATGTAATTATTTATATATTGCTGGTTAACGAAAAACTAAGGGTCTTTAAGGTGGAGGCCGCAGTATCCTCTTTAAAAAGAGCCCTGGTCACGAGGGCGGGGCAGAAGGTGTTTTCCTCATTAGGGTCAGGACGCCGGGGGTCTTGAGTACGACGCACCTGGATGGCTCGGAATAGGAGATAATCCTGAGAGGTGGAGGTGGCTTGAGGAGGTCCTTCTGTAGGCCATGTTCACACATCCATCTCTTTGCCTCTGTTCAGGGTCATTCAGGTGGCATTACGGACTTCACAGCTGCCCCCCGGAGCGGCGCCGGCGCGGCCTCCAAGCGCGCTCACCCACCCCGGATGGAGGAGGACGAGGAGGTGCGGCACGGGGAACGGCGGCAGTTAGGAGGTTCCACCCTACGAGAGGACGATCCGGCGCTGCGCAGCACTCTGGAACACATCGTACAGCAGTTAGACATCCTGACTCAGGTGGGTGAGGGAACCGCGTGTTCCTTTGTTCCTAACTTTCCCTTTAATCTGGATTTTAATCTGAAATAAAAAAAAACAACTCAGCGCCCAATGTGACCTCCACCCCCCCTTCCCCTCCCTTCCCCAAAAAACCCAACCACGTGAGTTTCTATGACGTTCTAACCGACTGCTTGCGCTGCAGACCGTGGCGGTGCTGGAGGAGCGTCTCACGCTGACGGAGGACAAACTCAAAGTGTGTCTCGACAACCAAAGCGTTCTTCTGGAGGAGCTGCAGGGGCGGGACGAGGAGCGCGAGGGCCGGGGCGCCGAGGGGCCGCCGCTTTGACGTTCCGCGGTGCCCCGTGCGCTCCACTCACCCGAACTTACTGACCGTATGGACACGTCCACCCCCCGTCTCACGCTCCGCCCCTCGTCCGCTTGGCTGAAAAAGGAGGTGTGTGGACCGGGTTCAGAGACTCATCAGGTCCCCGTCAGCCCACGTCTGTTTCGGCAGCTTGCTGCACCGCGGCCGTGCCGGCGAAGGGTCCCGCGGGACGCCCGGACGTCTGCGCCGGCGCGTCTCCGTCGTTTATGCGTCTTTTTTATAGGAATAAACTTTAGATGTGCTTCAGTCAGCTGACTGTACCTTCCTTTTTTCCGGTTCCCCGCCCGCCGCCGTTGTTGACTCGCTCGGCGCCGTCGCGCGGCTTTCCGCTGCGGTGGAGGTCAAGCGGAAGCGGCAAGCGCCTGAAGCACAAAGCGCCTCGCGTCTGCACTGAGCGCCACATCCTTCCCGTCTTGCGCTCCGCTCCTCCTCGAAGCCGGTCCCCCGGGGGCCACCAAAACAAAACACGAAAACAAAACGCGAAAACCGTGTCTCGGCCGCTTCAAAACATAGTGCGTCTGAAACCGGGGGCCGAACTCGGGGCCTGAGGTGCGGCGATCGAGCCGAATCCACCCCCTCACCCAATAGGGCCCCTCCTAAAGGGCCCGAGGTCTTTACTCGCCCTCCGTGCGTGTCAGCATCGCGGCCTCCTGCAGAGGAACAATCTGATAGCTGACGCTCAGTAAACAGACGGTGGAAACGAGGTTGAAAGCCGTATGGCACCTGGAGGCGCTGCGGGTTGTGTTTGGGTTATGGGAGGGGGGGGGAGGTGGCGGCACGCACTGACTGGAAACACTTGTGGAATAACAGCAACAGTGTCTGACTTTGTAGAACGCGGGCGGGCGGGCGGGGCGGGGCGGGCGGCGGCTTTGATCCTGCGTTATGCTCTCAGAAGAACCGGAACGCAGACGTACACCGTCACGTATTTCCATTCACATTAAACTTACAGAACGTCCTGTGTACTCGGTTCTAAGGGCCCGGACCCCAATGGTACCACCACAGAGCAGGGGTTATTTGGTGGGGGCATTAGTCCTATCCCAGCAGTGTCTCTGAGGTGGAGAAATGAAACACTAGAACCCCCTCACCGCATCAGTGTCACTGCAGAACTGACCATCAACAATTCACCACCCAAATGATACCTGCTCTGTGATGCTCCTGAGAACCAACAGGGGGACGGACAACAACACAGAACACAGATGGACTACAGTCTGTCATTATAAAACTACAAAGTCCATCTGTATGATCAATAGATCCATTCATTCATTATCTTCCGCTTTATCCTCTATTAGGGTCGCGGTGGGGTTCCCCATGCCCATCCAGGGGAGAACGTCTCGGGCGCTGGGCAGATACACCCAGGACAGGACGCCAATATATCACTGGGCACACACTCACTCACACACACACACACTATATGGGGCAATTTGGAGAACCCACTTGACTTGATCCATGTTTTTGGACTGTGGGAGGACCCGGAGGAAACCCACGCGGAGCAGACACGGGGAGGACATGGACACTCCACCCAGATTGGGATTCGAACCGGGAATCCCTAGTGCTGAGAGAAGAACATGCCAAACCACTAAGCCACCATGCCGCCCATGGTAAATAGATGATAAAGAAAAAAGTTGTGTGTTTTTGTATATATATATATATATATATATATATATATATATATATATATATGTGTGTGTGTGTGTGTGTGTGTGTGTTTGCTGCAGTTGACCCATTTAAAGGTGAGTATGGAGGAGTGTGAGCGTTTCGGTTCCTGCAGTCTCGAGACGCGAGCGGAACGCTCCACATGTGACTCTGGTTTGTCTAATTACACGCCCTCGAACGCTTCCTTTCGCGTCTCCACTCAGAGCAGGTGCGCCCCCTGACCTCGTTGCTCATGGCGCAGGACCCTTTGTTCCTGATGGGGCAATCCCGCAAGCATCCGGCAGCTCCCCCACCGCGGGGCGACGGCGCGCTGCGGAACCACAAACACGGAGAACTCGAAGCACGTGTGCGTGGGACGGAGGGGAGATCCTCCGATGCGCTTCGTCACGCCGAGCTCCTCCACCTTCACATCCGGCACAAGGGGAATTGGCTGCTATAAATTCTCTCTATCCAAATTGCCCCCTATATAACGAGGGTTAAAGGGCTCAAACATGGGATTCGAACCCCCAGAAATCAGACCGTCAGCCCCACACACTACCCCACTGAGCTGCCCGATTCAAGGAAGTTCTATTGTAGAATTGCGAAACTTCTGGGTGCAACAGAAGGGGCAATTTTGCACCCGTAACATCTGCAGTCTGCAGAGCCACTTGTCCAGGTGTTCAGAAGATCAGATAAGCCACGCCCACAGAAAACCAAAATAGAGTGAGTGGAAACAGTTGTAAGCTGTGCATCACCTGGGGCGCTGCGGGTGACGTCTGGGTTTGGGTTTGGGACCTCCTCTCACCCCGCATCGCCCCGCATCGCGCTCCATGTTGAGAACCAGGCGTTCCTCTCCTCCAGGCGGTCGACCTCGCTGCTCTTATCTCACCGTCTGCTGTGTTTTGTTTTGAAGTCTCTAACGGCGAGGATCTGCGTTTACCTTTGATTGAGGACGCTGAGAGAC
>JAFMOD010000029.1:0-11751 GCA_019802435.1 Corydoras maculifer | reverse complement strand
CAGCTGAGGAAGTGTGGAGGCAGTGCGCCTCGTCTACACACCCGGTGACGGCGTGATGAACGACGGGAGCCGTCGAGGGGTGTCGATTCATCTCGGTTTCTCGGTCTTCGTTAATAAACCTTAGAATTAATGTGGGGGGGGAGCGGGGCGGGGGGGGGTATTGGTGAGGTGATTTAATTGTGATGTCATATTAATGGAGTAAGCGATTTTTAGGAATATAATCGCCGTCCTTCCGTTATCTTTTGCTTTGTCCTCTACTGGGGTGGAGGTTCCGGTTCTGGAGTGCAGGGGGTTCGGTTCACGCTCCCTCTGTTGCTTCTTTATGCTTTTTGTCTAAAGCGACTTGCAGGTTCCCCATGCCCATCCAGGAGAACATTTGGGGCGCTGGGCAGACCCAGCATCCATTGCTGGGCACACACTTACTTACACATAGTGTATGGGGCAATTTAGAGCATTCAATTTAACTTGAATTCATGTTTTTGGACTGTGGGAGGAAACTCACGCAGATATGGGAAGAACATGCAAAACTCCACTCAGATCGGGATTCAAACCTGGATCCCCAGCACTGAAAGGAGAACATGCTAACCTCTGCTCCACCATAGGTAAAAATCAATAGAGATCTGTCTGTCTAATAACACAGTAATAACCCAATGATCGGCTCTTTGATATTTGCTTATTTAAATGAAGTTGGGGGTGGCTTAGTGGTTTGGCATGTTCTCCTCTCAGCGCTAGAGATTCCCGGTTCGAATCCCCATCTGGGCGGAGTTTCCATGTCCTCCCCGTGTCCGCACGGGTTTCCTCCGAGTTCTCCGTTTTCCTCCCACAGTCCAAAAATATGGATCAAGGTCAATTAAAATATCAAAATTGCCCCATATAGAGTGTGTCTGTGTGAGTGAGTGAGTGTGTGAGGTAGTGTCTGCCCAGCGATAGATTGGCATCCTGTCCTGGGTGTATCTGCCCAGCGCCTGAACCCCCCCCCCCCCCGCGCACGTGACCCTGATAGAAGATAAAGCAGAAGATAATGGCTGTATAGATGAAATGAAGTTGGCCTATATATATATATATATATCATCATATAAAAATAATTCAAATGGTTCTTTGTTTCCAAACCCTGTTTTTTTTTTTTTTTTGTTTTGTTTTTTTTGGGAGAGTTGAGTCTTTAGTGCACCACGCTCCCTTCGCTCCCTTCACTCCCTCTACTCCATTTGAATGTGTTTTGTTTGTATGAAAACGATGCTTACCTCGTTATACAGAGTCGTATTATAAATCAGCCGTGCGCCGGCCTGAGGGAACTGTTATGCTCATTTGGCTGTGTGCAATAAAAACAGGTTCCACCCTGAACACGGCGAGATCGATAGATAACATCAGAACCGTGCGATAAACGCTGTTATCGGTTCAATGCCCACGTGAGGGGGCAAACGGTACCGTTCAAAACTCTGGACACGCCTTCTTCTCACTGCATTGTCTAATTTACAGTAACGCACCGAGTTCCCCGGAATTTCCTCGTATTGACATAAACACTGCACGCCCAGCTCCGGGCGAAAGCACGAAGCTCCCAGCTCTGCGTCCCGCGTTAAGAGCTCAGAAAGTGCGCACACACCTCTTTTCGCCTGCGTGGTCACTCAACATCTGAATGGCAGGTCTAAATGGACTATTAAGGGCAATTGACTGCAGCTTGCCACTGGAGACAGTGTGTCTGAGAACACGGCGGCTACTTCGGCATCTACTTTTCATTCTTCGTCAACATGACAAACCTCTTTGATTCGATTTTATTTTTACAAAAGCCAGAGCCCCGCGAGGTCACCTGGTCTCTCTCAAAGCCAGCGGTTTTAAAGCTTTGGGGGCTTTAATCTTTAATCTGCAGTTCCGCCGCCTCTTTATTTTGACGGCTTTGCAGTTATATTAATGGCTGGTTAAGTTTTAAAGGTGAAGTTTACACACCGCTGCATCAACGCCGTTAAGGGATTTGCACCGTGTCACTTATCATTTGCATTATGTTTATATGCGGAGTGTTTAACACCGTCGAACCCCCGGCTCTTTGCTCCGGGGGGGGGGGGGGTATTCAAATTGCTAAGATGTTGCACAGGGAGCCACTTATTGTAATAATTTGTTAATATAATTAAATTCTCTACATTTCGCTCCTCAGTTTTGTCTGGAAAAGGTTCGTATTGCGGGAATTTAGTTTTTTTTTAGTTTTTTTAATTTAGTTTTTTTTAGGGGTTTAGCATGTTCTCCTCTCATTGCTGGAGGTTTCCGGTTCGAATCCCTATCTGGGTGGAGTTTCCATGTTCTCCCCGTGTCTGCGTGGGTTTCCTCCGGGTTCTCCGGTTTCCTCCCACAGTCTAAAAACATGGATCAAGGTCAATTGAATTATCCAAATTGCCCCATATAGAGTGTGTCTGTGTGAGTGAGTGTGTGCCCAGCGATAAATTGCTGTCCTGTCCTAGCGCCCGAAACCTTCTCCCCTGGATGGGCATGGGGAACCCCCCCCCCCCCCCGCGACCCTAATAGAGGATGAAGTGGAAGACAAAGGATGGATAGAGGGTTTGGGAATCATTATTAATGAATGACGTGTGTTTGCTTTGCTTTGTTCGAAACCGAGTTGAGAGAGAGCTGTTCGCTCACACATCAATGCACAAAAAGGAATCGATTCAGAATCGCCTCCATCGCGCGGGCTTGTTTTAGTGAACGGAACGGCGGTTCGATCGAGCGTTTGATTCACCGCTCCAAACCACGTGTCGCACATCACGAGGAAGCAACAAAACAGGCGTCCGTTTTACATTTTCACTCATTTATAACATAAAAACACAAACGATGTGAAAACCCGATACTTTATTCGTCCATTTAAAGGCTTTAACGTGGAAACGACACACACGAACCGAACTAGGTCACACGGTGTTCAGAGCGGCAGAGTGAACCGACTCCTGAAAAGGTGTCGAATAACTTGATGGCTCCGCTAATGTGTTTATTGCTGAGCACTTTGGACATCAGTTGGGAGGACGCGGCAGGACGCCCGGGGTGGAGACATTATTTAGGAAAAGTCCAATCGAATCGAAACTGTGTTTGTTAAAAAGCCCTCGGTCGATGATTCGGAATCGATTCCTCGGTCGGACACGCGGGTTGAAGCGTGGCGTATGGAAGACAGCATGTCCACGATGCACGTCCACGTCCATGAGATTTGTGCCTCCTGATGTCCCGCTCAGATACCCCGGTCCGGGGTAAAACCTCAGTCCATGAGCAGCTCAGTGCAGGCCTTAATTACACTTTAATAGCTTGATGTGGAGGATTGAGGGGTCGGTGGTGGTTAACTGTGTAACCACATCCATCTGTGCCTGGACTTACCAACCAGCATCTCCACATCTATAGATACAAATGATGGAAAATGTGCTGCGAAGCGCAAAACCCTTCAATAATCTGACACAAATACAGAAGCCCTGGAAGTTGGGAGCCTAGTGGACCCGGGATTTGAACCCACAACCTTCCGATTCATAGCTCAATATTATAACCACTGAGCTTCAACACCACACATTATACCAGAGAGATACACTACATCTTTAATTTAATTTGGATCTTTATAAATTGCTCCCTGATGTTTGCAGCGATTATCCATCCATCATCTTCCGCTTTATCCTCTATTAGGGTTGCGGTGGGGTTCCCCATGCCCATCCAGGGGAGAACGTTTCGGGCGCTGGGCAGACACACCCAGGACAGGGCGCCGATCTTTTGCTGGGCACACACTCACTCACACATACACACTCTATAGGGGGCAATTTTTGAGAATTCTATTAACTTGTTCCATGTTTTTGGACTGTGGGAGAAAACCAGAGAACCCGGAGGAAACCCACGCAGCCACGGGGAGAACATGGAAACTCCACCCAGATGGGGATTTGAACCGGGAATCCCTAGCGCTGAGAGGCGAACGTGCTAAACCACTAAGCCACCGTGCCGCCTATGAATGAATTAATGAAATACAATAATATACAACTATGAATATATATAATATTCTGATTTTCTCTGATTTATGCGTAACATAGGGCACAGTGTAAATACATAGTTAAATTTTATTTTATTTTCATTTTATCTTTATTCTATTCTATTTTTCTTATCCTTCTAAACAAATGTAACTTTCTGTGGAGAGCTCAGGAAGGAATTTCACTGCTGGCTGTACAATGTATATCTACGCATGTGACAAACCTGATTCTGATTGAGAGGACTATATTTGATTTCATAAGGTGCCTTTTAGATATTATATATTTAGAAGTTATATTTTCTTATTGGCACCACGTTTAGTTGTGTAAATTGGTTTATTATAACTCTGTGTGTTCTAATGCCCTGTACTGTTTATTGTAGTGAACTATTATGAGATGTTGTGCACTTTATTGTTTCACTAACAGCTCCTGAAAGTTCTGTGAAAGCTGAGGAAGTTAAAGGAAGCAGCAGCGATAGTGTTTTTTCCTCCTGTAACCGGAGCTCTCTCTCTCTCTCTCTCTCTCTCTCTCCCCCCCGCCCCTCTCTCTCTCTCAGTCCCTCGTCCTTCCTGCGCTGTTTGTTTGCGGTCAGTTGATCCGGAGCGGAAATTCCTTTCCGTTTTTGTGAATGACAAACTCATTAACAATTCATCGGCGCAGGCCCGGTTTCCATCCGGCCCCCGGTCTCCATGGCGACGGCGGCTCGGCGCGCTCCCATTGGTCGGCGGCTGTAATGTAGGCAGCGGCACGCCCCGCGCTCGCCTCCATTCACTACCTACAGCCCGAGCCGGAGCGCCGCGCACGGACAGACGCACCGCAGAGCCCGCCGCTCAGCCCGCCGCACCGCGCAGCCCGCAGGGATTAAAGCGACAAGAAGCCCCGCGCAGCCGACACCGAGACGAGCCGGAGATCCAGCGCGCCGCCGGCCCGCCGCTGTGGATTTTTAAACGCGGATTTTGGGAGCGTACGCGGCGTTACATAACCGGAAGAGGGACGTCAGCGGCTGTTACTCACTCGCGGCTTCGGGTGAGTCATTGAGAAACGCGCAGTCGCATGAATGGACTGCGGCGCGCCGAGCCTCCGCTGAGCGGCCGCCCTCCCCGCGTCGCCCGCCGCGCTCCTCTGAATCGCCCCGACCTCAGGCGCGTTTGCCCCCCGGCGCTGGTCGCGCCCCGGATCGGCCCCCCTCTCTCGCTCTCTCCCCCTCCGGCACGGAAGGCAGCGGAAGCGCACTCGGCGGCGCGCAGCGGTCCCCGATGCTCGACAAGCTCCGACCCGCACAGCTCGACTCGGCCATGGCGATCAGCAAGAGCGTGTCCTGGCTCCGCGAGCAGCTGGAGGGCCGCCGGGAGCGCCTGCTGCTGAT
This sequence comes from Corydoras maculifer, assembly GCA_019802435.1. NCBI lineage: Eukaryota > Metazoa > Chordata > Actinopteri > Siluriformes > Callichthyidae > Corydoras > Corydoras maculifer. The sequence goes on along the minus strand of JAFMOD010000029.1, from coordinate 6,417 downwards.
GGACTGCCGCGCCCGGGAGCTGTACGACTCGTCGCACGTCGAGGCGGCCATCAACGTGGCCATCCCGAGCCTGATGCTGCGGCGCCTGAAGAAGGGCAACCTGCCTGTCAAGTCGCTGCTGTCCGACGGGCAGGACCGGGAGAGGTTCGCCCGCCGCTGCCGGAGCGACACCATCGTGCTGTACGACGAGTGCAGCCGCGACTGGAACGAGAACGTGGACGGCGGCTCAGTGCTCGGCTTGCTGCTGCGGAGGATGAAGGACGAGGGTTACAAGGCGTTCTACCTGGAAGGTACGCCTGACTGCCTGTGTGTGTGTGTGTGTGTGCGCGGTCGGGTTTTTTTTTATTTAATTTAATTTTTTGCAGTCGAACCCGGTGCCATGGCGCGCGCCGCTTTGTTCGGTTCTGCGCGAGGACCCGAGGCCTCGTGCGACCCCCCCGAATTCGAGACGAGTTCTCAAACTAAAGAAATAACAGAGCAAATTGCCCCCCCCCTCCAAAAAAAGTTTTAACGGAGAAATCACAGCGTTATTATAAGTTTACATCAGAAGACGAATGCGCAAAAGTCTGCGGGGGGGAAAAACTGCGGCGCAAAGAGAAGAACTTTGTTTTTGTGCGTTTCCTTAGCCGAGAGCGCCTTCAGTGTTTCACCAGCTGCTTTACAGTCTGCTGCTGCTGCTGCTGTGTGTGTGTGTGTGTGTTTTTGTGTGTGTGTTTGTGTGTGTATGTGTGTGTGTTTAAGAACACAGGCCTGGAATTTAAAACAACAACAATAATAATAACAGCGACCTAGATACAGCTTTTGTTGGGCTTTTTTTTTAGTTTACACTTTTATATTTCTACATAGCAACATTATTTACCCCATATTTTGATGTTCAATATTTTTTGCTGTTCTAATTGGTTCAAATGACATTTGTACAAAATGTACCGAAATGTAAATGTAAAAAACAAAAGTAAGAAAGTCTCACAGATGTCTCCAAACGCTTTACAATCCAACAAGCACCCCATTTTTAGTTCCGTCGTCTGTGTCTATTTGCGTCTAAAGAGTTATTTTTCCGCAGGGGGTTTCAGTAAGTTCCAGTCTGAGTGCCCCGCGCTGTGCGAGACCAACCTGGACGGCTCCTGCGGCGGCGGCGGCTCGCCCACGTCCCACGTCCTGGGCCTGGGCGGCCTGCGCATCAGCTCCGACTCGTCCGACATCGAGTCCGACGCCGACCGGGAGCCCGGGAGCGCCACCGACTCGGACGGCAGCCCGGCATCCAACCCGCAGCCGTCGTTCCCCGTCGAGATCCTGCCACACTTGTATCTCGGCTGCGCCAAAGACTCCACCAATCTGGACGTGCTGGAGGAATTCGGCATCAAGTACATCCTCAACGTGACGCCCAACCTGCCCAACCTGTTCGAGAACGCCGGGGAGTTCAAGTACAAGCAGATCCCCATCTCGGACCACTGGAGCCAGAACCTGTCCCAGTTCTTCCCGGAAGCGATCAGCTTTATCGGTAAGAATCCGATGCACAGACAGGATGTGTGTGTAGTACAGATGTGTGTGTGGGGGTTTACAGATGGTGATATTGGGATATTAACCCAGGTTTATTTAGTATTCAGCAAAAAAAAAAAAGTTGAAACTGAATCTGGGTCATTGTTTTTGGCTGCTGTTGGTCTTTAGAAAGAAGAAATAAAGACATAAACAGTATGTTTATCTCCTTCGAAATATTTTATTAAACTATATAATATATACTATTATATTTTATAGACTTTTATTTACTTTTCGTGTCACAGATAAGCCTCCGTAATCGTTAAAATCCTAATCTCGTCCCCAAACGCACCTTAATCAACCTTTTAGCCCTCGGTGCCCGCGTGCCCCGCCGACCTCGCCGTTTGGGACCCCGATGCGAGGCGACGAATCCGGCGCACGGAGAGCAAAGCGTGAGTCTTTGTTTAAAACACAACCCTCAGATAGACCCGACCGCGGCAGTTGGTCGGCGTCCGTCTCTGTGTTTGCGCAGGAGCTTAGCTGCGCCCGGGGGCGATGGCACTACAAAGGCTTCTGATGAAACGGGAGATGAAGCGAGGTAATTCGAGCCCGACAGGAAGGAAGCGGCATTGAAAGTAATGCAGGACGGAGCCGCGTTCCTCTCGCACAACGGGCCCCATTTAGAAGGGAGCGTCGACATCCTGCTCGCCGCGACCGCACGCTCCCATGACTCTCTGCATTCGCACGGCCCAAATGAAGCCATTGTCCTGCGGCCCGGTGAGCGGAAGGACCGGCCGGCCGGCTCGTAATGGCCCCCGGGCCGACTCCCTGCAGAAAATGGGAGGCCTGTTTCCCGCCGCGCCGCGGTCATGCACCGGGGCGTCCGGGGCAAAGAGAGCTTTTTTGTGCCCCGACCCCGGAGTCTAATGAACCTTGACACGCGCCTCCCTCTCGGACATGGGAGGGATGGGCATGTTTTGAACCCGTGGCGTGCTTAAAGCTGCATGTCGCCTCTGATTGGTTAATCACGACATCCAGTCGTTCCTCAGTACAAACGGGGGCTGGTGACTCCGTGTGCTTTCATTCAAATGTTGTTTAATATTTATTACCGTCCCCAAAACTCTTCTGGCCCCCAGGGGTCAAGAACATAGGGCTCTGTTGTTAAGGGCTCCGGACTGCCTCAAGTGGTGCTTTGATCTCAGATTGAGATGCACACAAATTTATGTCCAGTGGGTGATTTTATACTTGTAAATTTTTGGGCAGTGAATAAAAAAAAGAGTCAGTTCTTTTAGTTTTGAGGTCGACTCATGAGGAGGAGGAGGAGGAGGAAGGCAAAATAAGGTTATAAATATATATATATAGAAGTTTATAAGTTTGTCCCTCACTACACTCAGGGTGGTTAAATACAAGGGCCAGTCAGGGGGCAGGGGAGGGTCTGCAATGCTTTTGTCATGGGTTCCTGACGTCCCTCTTGTCCTTTAATGCTGACGAGGTCCTAACCCGAGGTTCTCCCCCCCTCCGTCCCCACAGACGAGGCCCGCGGTCAGAAGTGCGGCGTCCTGGTGCACTGCCTGGCGGGAATCAGCCGCTCGGTGACGGTGACGGTGGCCTACCTGATGCAGAAGCTGAACCTGTCCATGAACGACGCCTACGACATCGTCAAGATGAAGAAGTCCAACATCTCGCCCAACTTCAACTTCATGGGGCAGCTCCTGGACTTCGAGCGCACGCTGGGCCTGCAGAGCCCGTGCGACAACCGCGGCCCGGCACCGACCCAGCCGCTGTACTTCAGCACGCCCACCAACCACAACGTCTTCCAGCTCGACCCGCTCGAGTCCACGTGAGAGACCGTCCGGACGGGGCTCGCTGGCTCTCGCTCTCGCTCTCTCTCTCTCTCTCTTTTTAACCCCCAGAGAAATTTCTTTCCTGGACGAGAAAAAAAAAATTTTTTTTTCTCCGCGCGCGCCCTCTGGTTTGGCGGACGTTGGAAAGGCAGCTGTTGGGAAGGAGAACCCGGCTCGTGAACTCTTCTCTCGAACTCCGTTTGGTTGCCCCCCACCCCCTGCTCTTTATTTCTGTACTTACGCACACGGGGCCCGGACTGGACGCGGCTGGTGCCAAAGAGACGAGCGGGAGACAAAAATGGAAGCTCACTTTTCCGAAGCACTTGCACCTTGCGGTTGAAATGGGGTGTGTTGTCTCGTTTGTCTTCAGTGAAGACCTGCCTGTTTTTTGGGGGGGATCTGAACTTAAACACCCCCCTGGTGATGATGGCACAGTATAGATCGCGAACTCCAGTTTGTTTGCATGGAGTCGCTTTTGAATCGTTTATACGTGTGTATACTGTCGACCCGGCCTCGGCTGACCGGCGGCTCGGCCGGTTGTTTATAGCCTTCTTTCGTCGTCTATATAACGCAACATAAATATTGATCCATATTATCTGAATTAAAAATGCCAAAAATCGCTAGGTTTGGTGAAATGTGTATAATGTATAATATATTTCCTTTTTCCTTTGCGCTCCGGGTGACCCGGACCCCCCGGTCCGCCCGCGTATGCGTCCTTCCACGCTCCTCGTCCTCTTGCCTTAGCCTTCTGTACATAGAAGTCTACGTTGTGGTGTCGACTCCCCAACCCACCCCACCCTCCTCCGGAGCGAATATCAGCCCGGAACCTTCTCCGCTGTGGGAACGTCTCGGGAGCGTATCGTGTGGTTCCCCCCCCCCTCGTGAATGGATATGTGTGTTTGGGAATCCGCCGCGATACGGCTGCATGCTCACGGTGGACCCACGGCCGCCGGCTCGGGACGCCTCACGATTCATACCTTTTTTGTTTTTGGACGGAGGCTCGCGCTTGTTTTCCGAGCTCTCGGCGGCGAGAGGGGGGGGGCACCTGCTCTTCAGGGATAATTCTGTGAAATGCAATTTAGGAAGGACTGAGGTGGAGTAGGGGGGGGGGGCGTCGTTCCCTCCAAGCAAAGGCCTGTTGTGTTGGACGAGGGGGACTCCCCCCTTTTTTTTTTTCCTTGGACGCCTCGCTCCGAATTTACGAATGTAAAGAGATGATAAATTATTAATAAATTGCTATTTTGTCTATTCAAACCTGCTGCTGTCTTTTCTTCTCTGTTGTCTCCTCATCGCACCATGTGGACGCTCTGAGGGTAAACAATATGTTCACATTATAGGCAGAGCGAGGGCGACGGAACGAATAATGACCACAGAAGGACCGGTCGATGGTTCGGGATGTTGATGTGAACGTGCTGACGGTCGTCACGTCCCGTAGACCAGCACGTGTACCTGAAACCACTACAAAGGTAACATCGTCCCTCTCAGCGCGGGGTCTAGGTTCGAATCCTGATCTGGGTTGCACTTTCCATGTTCTCTCCGTGTGTCCATATGGGTTTCCTTTCACAGTCCAAAAACATGGACTCAAGGTAAATTGTCTGCTCTAAATTGCCCCTATTAAAGTCTGTGTGAGCAAGTGTCCACCTAGTAAACACCCCCCCCCCCCCCCGCAACCCTAGTAAGGTAACGATGTTTATACCACTGTACAAAAAACACATACTTTGAAGCCTAATGTATTGAAACCATGGCCTTTATGGTGGCTTAGTGGTTGGGCATGTTCTCCTCTCAGCGCTGGGGATTCCCGGTTCGAATCCCAATCTGGGTGGAGTTTCCACGTCCTCCCCGTGTCGGCGTGGGTTTCCTCCGGGTTCTCCGGTTTTCTCCCACAGTTCAAAAACATAGATCAAGGTCAATTGAGTTCTCCAAATTGCCCTAATATAGAGTGTCTGGGTGAGTGAGTGTGTGTCCAGCAATAGATTGGCGCCCTGTCCTGGGTGTATCTGCCCAGCGCCCGAAACGTTCTTCCCTGGATGGGCATAGGCAACCCACCGCGACCCTAATAGAGGATAAAGCGGAAGATAATGGATGAATGGATGGGTATTGTTACATACAGGGTGGCACGGTGGCTTAGTGTTTGGCATGTTCTCCTCTCAGCACTGGGGATTACCGGTTCGAATCCCAATCTGGGTGGAGTTTCCATGTCCTCCCCGTGTCCTCGTGGGTTTCCTCCGGGTTCTCCGGTTTTCTCCCACAGTCCAAAAACATAGATCAAGGTCAATTGAGTTCTCCAAATTGCCCCATATACAGTAGAGTGTGTGTATGAGTGAGTGTGTGTCCAGTGATAGATTGGCGCCCTGGCCTGGGTGTATCTGCCCCCCCCCCAACCCCCCGCTACCCTAATAGAGGATGAAGTGGAAGATAATGGATGGATGAATTAAAGTGAGTGATCTTAGCGTTGCGGCTAATGAAAATCTCTCTTTTTTTAATTTTTTACTCTGAATACACACAGAGTGTGTAAGTGTGTGAGCGTGTGAGCGTGGGTGGCGGCGAAGGTCACGTCTGGAAAAACAGACCATAAATCGGGGGGTTTTGAGGCAGAAAAGAAGGGAAATAAAAAGAAACGCTCGGCGCTAAAAATAGCGGCGCCAGCTTCACTGTACACTCTGTTCTGCACTGTATTGTGTTCTGCAGCGTGCGGCGGAGGACACGGCGACACCCCGCGTCTGCGCTTCAGCCCAATCCGATCCCCCGTCCGTCAAGAGATCAGAACAAACGAACGAAGCACACCACGAACGGCCTCGTCACCGATGTTAATGCGATGCTCACCGGCACTGCCACGCTAAAACCACAGATTCATAAGGACACAGGGTGGCGGGGGAGGGGGGGGGTGAATCACACGTCTGGTGTTATGTTCGCAAAGCTTCTTAAAAAAAAAAAGCTTGGTGTTGAGTTTAACACCAAACAGAACGAAAAAGAAAGAGTATTAATGAAGTGCGACGGTGGCTTAGTGGTTTAGCATGTTCTCCTCTCAGCGCTAGGGATTCCCGGTTCGAATCCCCATCTGGGTGGAGTTTCCATGTTCTCCCCGTTTCTGCGTGGGTTT
>JAFMOD010000289.1:79709-90062 GCA_019802435.1 Corydoras maculifer | reverse complement strand
CGTGTGGGACGTGTGGGACGTGTGAGACGTGTGGGACGTTGGTCCCGAGCGTGGACGCTTGTCCTCCACGTCACTTGTCTGCCTGGACGAAGGAGTAGAAGATGCTGTCTTTGTGCTCCAGCAGGATGTCGGGTTTGTCGTATTCCAGGATGGAACCTCGCTTCATCACGATGACCACGTCAGAACCCAGGATGGTGTGAACCCGGTGCTGCATTACACACACACACACACACACACACACACACACACACACACACGTATGTTTACAGACCAGCTCCTTTATTATAAAGTGTGTATTTAGTATAAATGTACATACAGTTTGTAGTGTGTTGACTGGCTGTGTGTGTGTGTGTGTGTCTGTGTGCGTCTGTTTGAATGTGTGTGTGTGAGTGTGAGTGTGTTTGTGTGTGTCTGTCTTTGTGTGAGTTTCTGTCTGTATCTGTGTCTGAGTGTGTGTGTCCTTTGTGTGCGTCTCTGTGTGCGTCTCTGTGTGTGTGTCTGTCTGAGTGTGTGTGTCTCTGTGTGCATCTCTGTGTGTGTCTGAGTGTGTGTGTCTGTGTGTGTCTCTCTGTGTGTGTCTCTGTGTGTGTGTGCATCTCTGTGTGTGTCTGAGTGTGTGTCTGTGTGTGTGTCTGTGTGTGTGTGTCTCTGTGTGTGTGTGTCTCTGTGTGTGTCTGAGTGTGTGTCTGTGTGTGTGTGTGTGTGTCTGTGTGTGTCTCTGTGTGTGNTGTGTCTGTATGTGTGTGTGTGTGTTTCTCTTTCTCTGTGTCTCTCTCTCTCTCTTTCTCTCTCTCTGTGTCTCTGTGTGTGTGTGTGTCTCTCTGTGTGTGTGTGTGTGTGTGTGTGTGTATGTATGTGTCTGTATGTGTGTGTGTCTCTCTCTCTTTCTCTGTGTCTCTCTCTCTGTTTCTCTCTGTGTCTCTCTCTGTGTGTGTCTCTTTCTGTGTGTGTCTGAGTGTGTGTGTATGTATGTGTGTGTGTGTTTCTCTTTCTCTGTGTCTCTCTCTATCTCTGTTTCTCACTCTCTGTGTCTCTGTGTGTGTCTCTCTCTGTGTCTCTCTGTGTGTGTGTCTCTGTGTGTGTGTGTGTGTGTGTGTGTGTGATACCCACCGCGATGTTAACGACGGTTCGATCTGCGAACGCCGTCATGACCACTTTTTGTAGAATGCTCTCCTGTCGGGAAAACGAATGACCTTCGTCCGTTAGCGTCCCGTGGACGTCTTCTGTACACTTATGGGGTCCGAACAAGGGGGCGGAGCCGGTGAAGCAGGTGACGCGCAGACGAGCCGCAGGTGAGACACATCACCTCACCTGCGTCCCCGGCTCCGCCCGCCCGTCACGGCCCCGGCGTTGTGTTTGGCTCGCGGCTCTTACGGTTGCCATGTCGATGGAGGCGGTGGCCTCGTCCATGATGAGGACGCTGCTCTTCCTCACGAAGGCTCGAGCGAGACAGAAAAGCTGCCGCTGTCCTTGGCTGAAGTTCTCTCCGCCCTCCGTCACCGTCGCGTCTGCAGATCAGAAGCGGCTTTCGGTAAAAAAAAAGATCATTTTTGATTTGTGTTGCCGCGGCACGGTGGCTTAGTGCTTTAGCATGTTCTCCTCTCAGCACTAGGGATTCCCAGTTCGAATCCCCATCTGGGTGGAGTTTCCATGTCCTCCCCGTGCCTGCGTGTGTTTCCTCCGGGTTCTCCGGTTTCCTCCCACAGTCCAAAAACATGGATCAAGTCAATTGAGTTCTCCAAATTGCCCCATATAGAGTGTGTATGAGTGAGTGAGTGTGTGTCCAGCGATAGATTGCCCCCCTGTCCTGGGTCTATCTGCCCAGGGCCTGAGACGTTCTCCACTGGATGGACATGGGGAACCCCACCGCGACCCTAATAGAGGATAAAGCGGGTGATAATGAATGAATGAATGAATGAATGAATGAATGATTTGTGTTGCCATAGCAACCGTCTCTGAGGAGTCCCGTCCTGCTGAGTTGATGCTGTTTAGATTGGTTCATTAAATCGGGGTGACGATGGTTCTTTAGACATACACACCCAGTCCTCCAGGTAGAGCCTCCACCACCGGCGTGAGCTGCGCGATCTCTAGCGCCTCCCACAGCATCCGATCGGTCGCCTTCCGCTCGGGGTCCAGATTGAACCTGAACGCACATTGAGCAGTCGCTAGTTTGCTGTTCTTCAAAAATTCCAAACATTTTTGGAATTCTAAGGGTCTTTGTAATTGCTGAGCAGGTTGACCAGGGATGGGGGGTCTGTGTGGGATTTGTATGTTCTCCCCAACTGATGTTGGTTTTGACTGGGAGTCCAAAACCGTGCTACAAATGTGGTCGTGTGCTGGCTGAGAGCTGGGATAGGCACCGGGGGTTGGACCAGAGAACCCGGCTCCCGAAGTTCTCCCACACCAATCTCTTGTTTGGCCCTTCCCCAAACTGTTGTCCCGACGTTCTAAGCCCACGGTTCCGTGGCGTGTCCCAGTACATCCGTCCGTGTAGTGTGTGTTCCAGGTCCTCACCTGATGGTCCCACTGAACATGACCGGGTCCTGTAGGATGATGGAGAACCTGGAGCGCAGGGTCTGCAGCGGCAGCTTGGCGATATCGATGCCGTCGACCAGAATCCGGCCTGGAGAACATACCAAACACACGACGGGATGAAAACGGACCCGCAGTGTCGGCGAGCGTTGACCGATGGCGCGGCGCCGTCCCGACCTTCGCAGGTGTCCAGCATTCGGAACAGGGCGAGGGAGAAGGAGGACTTGCCGCTCCCCGTCCTCCCGCAGATCCCCACCTGCGGGGGGGAGAAACAGAACGGCATCGGCGTGAGGTCCGTGCACCGGAGGACGCCAGGGGACGCGGGACGGAGGACCGAGCCGTCGACCTGCCTTTTGTCCGGGTTTGATGTGAGCGTTGACGCGCCTCAGCACCGGCTTCAGGCTGCTGTCGTACCTCACGCTCAGGTTCTCGATCTGGATCTCACCGTGCCGGGGCCAACCCGCCGGGACCTGCGCTGCCGCTGGGACATCAGGACAAGTCTTTAGTCCCCCGCACTGCGGGGGGTTTGAGTGAGGCTTGGGTAACGCTGGTAACCCTCAAAAGTAAACCCATGAACCTCAACACACGGTAGTTGGTTCTACTTCAAAAGCGAGAACGTTGTACGCCTAAGGTTAAATTCCTGCTCTGGGTTTTGTATGTTCTCCCCAATTGCTGTAGGTTTAAAGGCACCCACAGAGCTCTGCTGGGGTTTTAGGAATAATCGTGAGGTCAGACACCAATGGTTCTAAGGGTGCTCATCCCCGGGGTCGTATACCAGGGTTCCTATCCCAGCCATTGGTTTGTATGCGTCCAACTTTGTGGGAACAGTTTGGGGTCCATCAAGTCCATCAAGGTGGAATTGGTGTAGAAGAACCTGTCCTCCACCCAATCCAACACCTTTGAGGACCTTGATGCACATTAAGGGTTGGTGCCCTCATCCAGCCTCAGTGTCCTGACCTCAGACCTCAGACGTGAACGTCCCACAAAGATCCCCATGGATATGCAAATTCAGGACCCGCCCACGTGCGCTCACCAATCTCGCCGTGGTCGCTCTCGGGCTCGGCGTTCAGCAGGCTGCTGACCCGCTCCACGCAGCCGAGCTGCACCTCGATGTCGGCCAGGTTACGGACCATCCAGTTCAGATAATTTGACACCTAGAACGTACGAAACCGGTGCATGTGGGTCAGTAAAGCAGTACGGTACGAGAGGGTGGGGCATTGTCCTGAAAAAATGTTTTTTAAAGTGAACGCTGATCGCTGAGTAACGGGATTCCCGTTTGGTCTACAATCCAATACTGCTCTCTAGTGGCCCAATCACAGAACACAGTGTATTAAAAAAAAAAAGGAACATAATGTATTGTATATTTTAAAGCAATACAATATGAGGGTGTTCTATGGTCAAATACTGCCCTCTAGTGGCCAAATCACAGAACACAGTTTAATAAAAAAAAAGAACATAATGTATTGTATATATTAAAGCAATACAATATGAGGGTGTTCTATGGTCAAATACTGCCCTCTAGTGGCCAAATCACAGAACACAATTTATTTAAAAACGGAACATAATGTATGTTAAAGCAATACATTAAAACAGGGGGCGTGGCTTTATTCTGAATAAATTACATAAAGACGTCTTATTAGTCCCGACGCGTTCAAATGCGTTTATTGAAAGAAAAATCGTTAATAGTTTGCTCGTCTGCGACGTAATCTAGTCATGGTTTTCAAAGCGAACGCTGATCGCTGAATTACAGGACACCGGTTTCTCTACCAATTTAAAAATACCGGACGCAGTTTACTAACAACATCGGGAAAATAATGTGTTGTGTATCGCGCATTGATACGATTGTAACGCACTCGGAGAGGTGTGTGTTATCGTCAGTGATGTCACGACCGGACCAACAGCTTGGCCAATCAGATTTGAGGAGCAGGAACGACCCGTTTGATGACGAGGGCATTATTGAGTTAGTCTGTATGATATATTAACGGTTTGTTTACCATGAGGGCGTAGGTGAGTCCCAGGCCCACCAATCCTGCTGAGAGCTCACTGTAGAGGGCGCTGCTGATGGAGGCTACGGCTGCGATCAGCACCACGAATGCCCCGATGTACTCCTAAAAAAAAAAAAAAAAAACGAGGATTAGAGGTTTACCAGTGGTTAACGCGGCGGCGGAGGTGTTGTGGCGGTCCGAATAAAACATTCCGACAGGGATTCCAGCCCGAATGTGAAGGAACCGACCTCGGACCCAAGAGGAACAAGACAGGTGTTTACCATGCGGACCTCCAGCCAGCGATTGGCCGCCGTCAGGAACAGCGAGGCGATGTTGTTGGCGTCGATGCACTCCAGAAGCCTCTTCTTAAATCTGTGCTCATGCCTGAAAACCCACGCAAGTCACATGATTGTCACGGGATCTCACAGAAGGGGTCGGGACGGAACAGCGAACGGTTCCTGCGGTGTACCTGAAGGCCCGGATGGTGGTCAGGCCCTCGATGGTCTGCGAGTAATGCGAGAGGAGCGGGATCTGGGTGCTGTCCTCCAGCTGCTGCAGGTCCCTACGTACATCCCATCACACGGGGGTCGGCGTCACGAGACCTACGACACGTCCAGAAATTGGACCGGGGAGGGTAAGGAGAGGACTGACCTGGAGGCTACGCGGAAGTATTTCTGGATGAAGTAGCAGGCGACGGCCAGCGGGAGCAGGGCGATGAGGAAGACGGGCGTGATGTAGGAGATGATGCCCACGGCGGACACGCACAGCAGCGTGGACCGGATCAGGCACTCCACGGTGACGGGGATGTGCTGCCAACGCAAAGAAACGCCGTTCGTCATTGGACGGTATGGTCGCTGCCACCCGATTGGCTGAGCCCGGACGGCGAGGCCCAATCACCTGGTCGATGATGTTGATGTCACCAGAGAAGCGGTTCAGGATGTTTCCGAGCGGCGTCGTCTCGAACAACCTGCGGAAGTTGCGTACGTGTTGCGTTCATATAACAATTGTGACCTCACGTAATCGTGCCCCCCTCCCCCTCCAGACCTCATGGGGGCCCGGACGACGATGCGCAGGAGACTGCAGTGGAGATGCTGAGCCACGCGGAGCCCCGTCCACTCCACGGCCAGGGAGGTGATCAGGCACAGGACGATCCCCACCGAACACAACCCGCTGAACACCAGCAGGTACCGGGAGTGGCTGAGTGCGCAGTCCTGCGGGGAGAAGAAAGACCGGCTACATGCGCTTCTCTAAATAAATACATTGGCAGAAGAAAGGACTCGGCCGGACCCGTGCTCGCGTGCAGTTCCTGTCGCCGCCGTCGGCCCTCACGGCGATGGTCTGGGAGGTCCAGTGGGCCAGCCAGTAATCAATGGCCAGCATGAGGGAGTGTTTGGTGAGCTGCGAGAGGACCAGCAAGGGGAGCAGCAAGAGGCCCGCCGCTCGCAGGTACGCCCCCAGGGAACCCCACGGCATGGCACTCCGCTGCCGCAGCTCGGTCGTCATGCTGTCCTCGTCTGTACTCAGCGAGCCGTCTGCGGGAAATCCACCGATCCGGGCGTCAGACCGACGTTTTGGGTCCGGAAACGTTTCCGTATCGCGGTTCACGCAAATGAGGAAAGCAACGACGTGCAATAAAGACAGGAGAAAGCATGCCAGTCGGACCTTTCGCCGCTCTGACAGCGAGACTAGAGGCTGCTGGGGTTCCGGAAGTCCAAACGGGATGAGGTCACCAAAGTTGGAGACGACGACAACAACGACAACAACAACGACAATGACATCAACACATGTAGAGAGAGCACAGCGCATGGTAAAATGATGCCACAAGGTGGCGCCAGAGTCCACGTGACGTTCTCATTGCAGAACACGTTCTTAATGAGATACAAAGGCATCTGACTTTACCTTCGTCCTCGTCTTCGGTGGCCACTGTGTCCCAGGAGTACCTGGTTCTTCTGAAGCTCTTCCTCCGCAGCTCCACGGCGTTTTCCTGACCAACGAGAACCATTTGGTTAGAACGTTGCCAGGGTAACCAACAAACACAGCGTGTGGAGGGTGAGGGTTTGTAAGTACTTGTTTCCCCAATGTTGTCGAAAGTTTGGACAAATGTTTAAACAGTCTGTGATTGTTACGGTAGCTACTAGAAAATTTTATCTTTAAATTTTATTGAGGGAAAATAGTATTTGGTCTCCAAGCAACCATGAGTAACGATGGCTCCCACAGAGCACCGACACACCCTGATCTCGTTGAAGTCGTGACCCGCATGAGCGACACTCCAACATCTCCAACATCGGCAAGACTAACGAGCCGTCTAATGATGCCAGGGACAAATTTGTTGACCCACCCAAGGCTGGAATTGGGCTACGAAGCCGTAAGTCAGAAGCTGGATGAGAAGGCAACAAATTTTCGGAAGCGGATGATGTACAACGTTACCATCAGTCGACCTAGACCTGGAGGTCCATACAAGATAATGCCTCGTAGGGTGTCACTGATCATGGGAACGGTTCAAAATCAGCCAAGAACTACATGGGAAGTAGCAGTGGACCCTAAGTGCACCGTCCCTACCGTCAAGCATGGTGGTGGAAGTATTATGAGTTCTGGCTAGGCCACTCCCTGACCTTGATATGCTCTTCATGGAGGGGCCTAACCAGTCTTCTGACCTTGATATGTTCCCCTGGCTGTATGTTTGGGGTCTGGAAGACCCATCCACTACCCCTTTTCAGTGACCCGGTGAAGGCAATTAGGTCATCACCCAGGATTTTACGACAGATGGCCCCGTTCATCTTCCCGTCGGCAGGGTAATGTTGGCCTGTACACCCCAGAAAGGGGTGGGTGGGTCTTCTAGACCCCAAACATACTGCCCAGGAAACAAAGTGGTGGGTCCATATGGAGGATATTGAGGTCATGAAGTGGCCTAGCTACCAAGTATTAATTGATATTGTTCTAGAGAGCCCGTCACCGTGAGTGGTCGATCGATGGTGGTGGCGCGCCGCACCTTGTCTTGCCTGTTCATCAGCGTTTTCCAGTGTTCAAACAGCTCTGGTTCCGCGCACTGGATGTCCTTCAGGGTTCCCTGCGTCTGCACCGTGCCGTCCTTCATAGCGATGATCTGCCGGATTAGAGAACGGGACTTTTCAGAGAGGCGCCGGACCTGCCCGTCCAGCAGGGGGCGGAGCTGTGCCGTTGGTTCCCCCATGGTTCTGCACGTACCCAGTCTGCGTGGGGAAGGTACTGCAGCTTGTGGGTGACCAGCACCACCGACCTCTTTTCCCGCCGGAGGAACTTGAGGATTCCTTCCTGCATCAGGTGGTCGCTCAGGTGGATGTCCAGCGCTGAGAACGGGTCGTCCTGGTGGCGAACGGTCGGACAGTGAGCATCGCGGGGGGAACGGTTCAGGTTCCGAACATGAGCGAGATGTTCTAAAGAGCTCACCAGGAACACCACGTTGGCCTGCTGGTACAGCGCCCGCGCCACACTGATGCGCTGCCGCTGACCCGCCGTCAGAATTATACCCTGAAACGGAGACGCTGCATTGAGGTGACTGCTAACACACACACACACACACACACACACACACACACAAACACACACACGTACCCGGTCCCCCACCACGGTCTGGTCTCCCTGTGGCAGTGTGTCCACGTCCGGGCGAAGTTGACACGCCTCGATCACCTCCTTATACCTCAAAACAAAATGAAGGCATTCATCAACCATCATCTACCACCTAATCTTTGGGTGGGGGGGGCAGGACAGGGAGGGGAGTGTCCCCATGCCCATCCAGGGGAGAACGTTTCGGGCGCTGGGTAGATACACCCAGGACAGGACGCCAATTCAATGCTGGTCACACACTCACACTAGATGGGGCAATTTATCGGCGAGTTTAGCACTCAGTCAGAGCAACAGCGCCACCCAGTGTTCCCTCCATGAAAGTACTTAAAACTATTTTTGGTGGCGGTCATGCATTCCAAAGAAAGCGTTCCGTACCTCTTTTCGTTGGGGGTGGTGTCGAACAGGATGTTCTCCTCCACGGTGGCGTTGAGCAGCCACGGCCTCTGGGAGGCGTACGCCACCGGAACTCTCTTCCTACAAGAAGAGTTCAACACCATCGTCTCGGATTCCCAAAGAACCCGAGAGGAGGTTCTGCAGCCGCATACTCACTCGGGGGGTTTGAATCCGGCAACGTTTGGAACGAGCAGCCTGAAGGGAGAGGACAGGACGTCAGCGCGATGTTCTGTCACACAACAAGACAAGACAATTAAAGGAGGACAACCTTTTATTTTCGTCCTCGTCCGGATCTGGCAACCTGCAATGAAAAAAAAACGAATTTAAATATTTAATGAGGACAGAGTCCCGACCCTAACACCATAGAACATCCTTGAACACGCCGACCGAGAGCCAGGCCTTCTCGTCCAACATCGGTGTGTGTCCTCACAAACGCACTTCTGGAAGAACGGCCCAGAATTCCCATCAACTCACTCCAGAACCTCGTGGACGGCCTTCACAGAAGAGTTGAAGATGTTCTAGCTGCCAAGGGTGGACCCACGTCATCTAGAACCCTCTGGATTAGGAACGGAACTCTCTGTGGGTGCTATGTGATTGAAACGGGATAGGCCCTACTCAATTGGTTCCCCCAATTCTGGAAGCCTACAGGTGCTTGATTGTCCACCTCATTTACAGTTTAATGGTCACATGATGGATGATGGTGATGATGGACCTCCCTGTTCCATGTGACGCTTCCTGAGATCTTCTGCATCTCCCCGAGGGCCGCCAGCAGCAACGACGACTTCCCGCATCCCACCTGCCCCACGATCATCGTCAGCTGACCTGCCGCAACAAAACAAGGCTCAGGAGAACATACATGCTCCCGCCCCCCATGGGAGGAACCACCAAGAACTCGGCGAGAACTTACCGAGAGGAACCTTAATGTCGATGTTGGTCAGCGTGGGGCAGCCCTGCGTCCAGGTGAAGTAGCCATTCACGATCTGCCACGTCAACTAAACAAGTTAGAACCTTTACGTCCACGTCGCAAAATGGCAACAAAAACCCGGCATCTCCACCTTGAGGGAGAGGTTGTGGTCCCTGTTCTCCTCCATGTTCAGGTCTGGGTCGTGAGTAAGGTTCCTGTTGTTGTCCTCCTTGGCTTTGCTTTTCCGGTGTACCAGTTTGGAAGCCTGAAGCTGCAGCATGTACTAAAGAGGAACGGTTAGTTCTCCTGGTGCTGATTTCAGGGGCGGGGCACCGTTCTGGATCCAGGTTGGGACAAATTTATGGAACCAGAAGGAGATGGTGGTAAGGTTAAGGTAAGATGATATGACGTTTCGGGGACCAAGTTATGGGGGTGAAAAGAAGCGGTGGTCAGAGTGATGGATGGTGCCCCCTAGTGGGACTTTGGTTGTTTGGAGCCCCAGAAAGTCCTCAAACTTCCCCCAGACTCGCCACCAATGTATCATTCGAGAAGATGCCAAACAGCAAACCCTTGGACTCACCACAGACTTGATGCCACTGGGGTGGTTGGTGTCGGTTGGCGTGCTGGCCTGCTGCCCGCTCTCGATCTCCTCACTGATGAAGAACTCGCCAAGCTTCTGCACGCTGAAACATAAAGGCCTTCAGTTGAACCAATCACATGGAACCTGGACCTCCGGGACACCGGGCCTCCTGGTCGTCCCACGGCCATGTGGGTTTCCGGCGCCTAAAGGTCCCGTTGAGGCGCAATGAGATGCGATGGCTGTGCCGGATGTTCCTCACCTCACGAGCGCTTTGACGGTCGAGTGGAGAACGCTGGAGAGCAGGAACAGGGGCGTGACCAGAATGTGGAACAGCGAGAGCGAGGCGAAGGCCACGG